>JBBPCS010000238.1:8974166-9042695 GCA_037974645.1 Hollardia meadi
GGGGGGGGGGGTGAAGGAGGTGCCAGCACATTTACACAAAAGCCTGAGTACACACAAATACAGGCGAACAGTTTACTCACGATGCAAGTGTAAGTTGCACATGTCCCAATGAGTCTTTGTAAACAGCAGGTTTGTATTGCTCACTGACATCTTGTGTGTGTCTATGAACAGTAGCTAACAGTTTCTGTTTTGTCATTTCTACAGTAAACAGGAAATTAGCCAGAAAACAGAGTAATTGGCTTCCAGAAGAGCATTTCCAGAGAACTTAAGAGGGCTACTCGTAACACCTTTTCCTGCAGCTGCAAAACACAGAAACAAACACACATGCTGCATACACCCAGGGTGAAGGAAGTCTCTTAACAGACACATCCTCCATCACCCCACCCATTCCTCCCCTGCTGATACAATGCATTTAGCAAGCCACGTGTGCTGCCATTACACCCCATTGTCCCCGCTTACTGAGGGATGGGGCACAGTGACAGCTTTGAGCAGCGTGCATCAGAAAAGGACAACAGACAACTTTGCATTTGAAGGGTTAAATATGCATGAGAGGCCAAAATGGGTGAGGGCAAAGGGGAGCACCATTGTGTGACCCTCTTTCCAACCCCAAGATGCACACACACACACATACACGCACACTCTGCCCTCGAGTAACAGATGGGAGGATGTTAGCAAATGCGAACAGTGAGCTCCCCCTTCTCACTTCTATCACCCTCATTACTGAGGACAGCTGGGAGGCAGACATTCCTTCTTCTCAGCTTTCAGAGGAAAACAAAAGAGCGTGTGGGACCCCTCCTATACACACGTGCATGTGTGTAGACACATGCAACCCCCCCAAAAGAAACTGTCAATGCAACTGTGGGCTGATCATGTTTCAGTAGTATGGGCTTGCCAGATAGCAGAGGTATGAGTGCTGAGCCTGAGACATTTGTTGAAGGTGAAAGTCAGGGAGATAATCTCAACCCTGCTTACCAGGGCTGGAACACTGATATGTTGGTACTACTAGTAAGGTGAGGA
The DNA here is from genome assembly GCA_037974645.1 of Hollardia meadi. Taxonomy (NCBI): domain Eukaryota; kingdom Metazoa; phylum Chordata; class Actinopteri; order Tetraodontiformes; family Triacanthodidae; genus Hollardia; species Hollardia meadi. The sequence goes on from JBBPCS010000238.1 coordinate 8,975,184, forward strand.
CAGTTAAATGTGATGAGAACTGTTTTACCATGGATTTTTTTTTAAAACTTCAGTGAGACAAGGCTAAACCTGCAGCTGGATGTTTCTTTTCTTTTAACCAGCACATTTGAGTTGTTTGGTTAACATGTTCACCACAAGAGCACAGCACATACTGTACTACAGACAACACAGCAGCTATGAGTAAAGCAACTTTAAAATGGAGCCATCATATTGTAGAGAGCAGACAAAATAATTTAGGATTCATGATTATGGTGATGCATCCCTGTAAGAGACACACAGGGGGAAAAACTTACATTTTGAAGACTGAGACTGAGAGGTCCCACACTTGCATTACCTCTCCAGGGATTCAACAAGGCAGTCATTGTTACAGCATTAATACATCATCACCCTATAGAAGCCCAACTAAACTTTGATAGAACAACTGCTCTTGCAGGTCACCAAGCGGGTGACGACATGGCACCAAATGTATAACTTCTTAACATATGCTCTGTTGAGTGAAGTGATATGCTGTTTGTGGACAGGGTTACAAATGTGAAGTGCTCACGTTTCTCCATTTCTCATTGTAAAGTGATTATTTGAGGTTTTTGGCTGTTTGTTAGACTAAGCTGACAATTTCAGGATGTCTTTGGTTAAATGGTTACTAAATACTTTATGGAAAAAGGAGAAATTAGAAAATATATTCCTTTTTTTAAAAATTGTGTAATTCAGCAAGTGCCTTTTTTATAGTTCCAGAAGCAATATTTTAAGCACATGACACACTACTACCATACACAAACTAGTCTGTTAATATCCTTCTTTAAATCTGATGTTATCATTTGCCACCTAGTCTCTAAAGTGAGGACACATCGAAACTTGTATTCCCCTGGCTGGTAATTAAATGTTAAACAAACTGGATTTAATGGGCTCATTTAACCTGACTCTGATAGCTAGCGATGACCATTTGACATTATTTTTAAATTGAATATAAATTCAAAGATTAATTTATTATAAGTACAGACCTGTACAAATAGATATGTAAATAAATATATATAAGACTTAAATAGACATATTTGTTTCTCATTATTCCTGACATAATTATTCAAATGGACTCCAGTCTAGCCTATACAAAAGCCCTCGCCGTTTAGCTGTTGTTTGTTACAGAGAGCTGTTTACAGATGATGTAATAAGGACAGAGGGCATTAGAGTGGAGCTCAGCCAACATCTCAACACTCCATCTAATGGACCGATTACAGTTTGAGGACTGGGACTAGACAGAACAAAACAAAAAACAGGAAATGATGAGAAGTAGACAGGAAATATTGAATGTTGTTTAGTCCATCCTGCTGGCAAAAATTAGACCAACATATGTCACAGTAAAAAAAATGTGGCTGTGTCAAAAGGTGGTGTAGAAACCAGAAAGGCATGCTTAAAGAGCGACCCAGGCTCAGGCAAACCAGTCAGCAACTATGCACAAAACTGAAGCGTCTTTAAGAAAGGCATTTAATCCCTAACAGCTCCACTGGTGCCATTCTGAATCAAACTCTATGGAGGGAGATGAGCTAAGAATTATGAATTGTGGAGTGTCATCCCTTCTCTTCCCCTTATTTACCATCTCAATGAAACATCTACTGAAGCAGAAATGGCCTAAAGACAGCAACGATGGAGCCGTTTCTGCTGAAATGTTCCTGCTGTTAAAGACAAACAGCTGTACACACCCTCCACCCATAACAAGCAACACAAATGCAGCAGGATAGCACATGTATAGCCCAGCCCTTCCCCTCAGCTCAAAATCAGCAAGTCTGTCAGATCAAGTGGTTTGCTTTATTTTTCTGTCCAACGCTGGCTGTGTTTGAGTAGCCTCTAAACACTTTGGATAATTTATTTACAAAGTAAACTAGTAGAGAGCTTCTGACAAGTTGGACTAAAGCCAAAAGCTGAATCAACATAATATGGGCTTGTGTGTGAGTGTGTGTTGCAATATAGTAATACCCCATTTGCACTGTCTTGCTACAGCTATGGCATGTCAAGGCATGACCATATGCTTTTCCACTCTCTACTCCACTGTGGACTCCCAGCAGGTGATAACCATGCTTACCACCAATATATTGGTCCAACAGTTGCCGCTCTCAAACTGAGCTGTGTGTTAATATGATGGCCATTCAGAGAGAAACCATTGTTTAAAAAAAAGTTTTGTTATATCCAGATGTCAATTTAGTAGCTGCTGTCTCGCCTAAGTATTTCTGTGGCTTGGAGTTGTAACTGCTGTTTTAAGATGGTGTTAATGCAAGCCAAATATTTAATGCTGCTGCTATTGCTGCAACCTAAAAGCCAAGAAACTACTAGAAAGCTTAATTGGAAAACAGCTACAGGAAGTCAAGCCTCATCATTTATAAAATGTTCCCAATAATATTATGGGAAAATGGCAAAAGCCACAGAAAACTGGTTAGATGAATAAATCTCAAGCCTTCAACTTGTCAGCAGGATATCATCTTTTACCCTTGCGTACTGTTAAACATCAAATCAGTCATGCAATGCCCGCGTCATGAGCTCTGACATTGTTGCTCACACTGGCACATTGTAGGTGTCTCAACCATTGGCAAATTCAGCATGTGTGTAGGATGCTTGGTGCCTTATGTGTAAGCTGATAAACTTGTTTGAACAGGATGATGCTGTTGACAAACGGTGTAATGAAGCATCAGCCCACACTGTTTCAGTGGGCCTGAAAAACACATATCAAAGAGGAGGCAAGACAGAAGGGAAAAAAGACAACAGGAGACATAAAAGAGATTTTTTTTTAAACTCAAAAAGAGAGATGAATATACTTTGGCAAGATTTTAAGGAGCCCACTTAACAAATGAAAAAAATACAAAACACACATACAAGTACAATGATGGTCAAAAACAAAAACAAAAAAGAATAAAAGCAAATGAAAAAATAAAGAAAAGATAAATAAAAGACTGAAAGAAAGAAAAAAAGCAAAAGCAACAGAAGACAGGAGAGACTTGGGGATATATTTAGCAGCTCATTAGTCAGAGATGTTCTCTACTCAGCAGGCTGGTCCCTCAGATGAGGCCCTTTGGAAATCATTATGACTGCCTGCTGCTTCAGACAACCACATTTCACTAAAAAACAATTTACAAACTGCCTCTCCTCTCCCCCAGCCTAAATGTAGGTTCAAAATAATCAAGTTCTGGAGAGAGGCCCAAAAACAAAGCTTTCAACAAAGCAAAGTAAAATAACGGCGCAGCATTTTAACATGACATCCACTGCATTGACATGGAAAATAACCAGTAAGCACTTCATCATAAATGCAGCTCCATGTAACTTAAGTTATGTTGTAAATTATCAGATTTGACTGTTGGTGTGCCTGGTGCTGCCAGTGCCGCCACTCCCTGCTTCGCCATTCATTAACCTTTACTATCGAGCACCTGTCACTAGTAGAAAAATAACAAGATGGTGGTCAGTGCACTGCACACTGCAACCGAAAAATATCTGTATCAGGAGAAAAATGAGAACACCCAAAGTAAAAAAGATCTTTAAAAAATCATATATAATAGCTAACAACAATCCTGGCCATCTGGGATCTTCATCAAATAATGGAACTGTCTGGTCAACGTTTTAAAGGGAATGGAATGGTCTTGCATCGTCCGTCTGCACTGCAGTATCAGTATCCATGAAGCAATTTTTTTTTCTGGTGAGGCGTTTAAAGTTCCCTTTATGGCTTTATTGGGTGAGAGAGCTGTTAAATGACACAGGCTGAGAGCTGAGAGTGATGGCTCAAGTGATAAACACACAGGTAATGAAAGAGAAAGGCTGATGGATTCGACCAGCCTGCCTCTAATGGGCTCTGGTCTCACCTTGCTAATGAGAGAAAGAGAGAGATAGAGGGAGAAAAAATAGACATCATAAGCCCCTTTGACACAGCCTGTTCAATACAGGAGTGTTGCATCTCTGTTGTGCCTCGCCAGCCTGTATAAACGGTACAGAGGCGTAATGGGGGGGGGGGGGGGGGGGGGCCCCCCCCCCCCCCGCCCCCCCCCCCCCCCCCCCCCCCCCCCCCCCCCCCCCCCCGCAGCGGAGATGGCAGCACCGAATCGATGTCTGTGTAAACCAAGTGAGCCGGTGGGGCGGAACGACTGTGGCGTTTTGTCGACATGTAATGTGTGCGACCCTCAACTGGGAAATTTAAAAGCAGCTAACAGCAGTTACCAGCTAACTCAAAGAAGAAGAAAAACAACCGAAAATATTTACAAATGGAGGAGACAACGCGAGCAGAGGTCAAGATCATCCACCACATAACAAGGACAGTAAATGATTGTTATTGCCATGATATTCCATTGTTTACAAAGCACTGTTCGTCGCGCATGTAAAACATCATATATGACTCCAACGCTGCTGTATTACTCATCACGCCTCTTTTTATTGCGGAATGCCGACATGACGCCATTGCTTTGTTCAGTGTAAATAAACAAAGGTGGCATAGAGACGGGTCTTCATTGTGGCAATATTGCACAATCTCTGTGTAAAAAGGGCTATAGAAAAGGGGCTGTGCTGTGCTCAATATATGCTCGCACGCACACACACAGAGTTAGCGGTCCTAATTGCATACTGGTGATCTAGTAGAGCAGCAGCTTGCTGTGGTTGGCCTGTGGTTTCCAACACCCCCCTAAAAGCCCTCTTTGTTCTCACATTTCAGAAAGGAGCCAGTAGCCGACATATTGCTTTACTCCTGCTTGCCTGCAAACCGCCTTACTAACAGGACTTCAGGGGACTATTTTGAACAGTTAATTGCACAGGAACCATTGTTTCCCCCTCCCCTTGTGCTGCACTGTTTGTAAACTCAGCCTATCTAGCCAACTTTCTGCAAGGGGAAACCAACAGACACACAGACACACACACACAGACACACACACGCTACAGAAAGCAACAAGTTTGAAAGACTACAGCTGTTTGAAGACAGCAGAAGGAGGGCATGGCTCATTCAGATATTTTCCTCTGTGGTCACAGCAATGACGCTATACTAGCCACTAAAGTCTACTCTATTATTAAAGAGAAAAAGGGAGTTGTGAAGTCCTTTTTCCTCGAGCAACTTTCAAGAAAACATCCTCATATCCTTGGGTAGGCCCTACACACTGCCAAAACAAGGGATGTCTCTGTGCAATAGCCTTCATCAGGTGGAGAAAAATGTATTCAACTCAAGCCCAGAATGGATAGCAATCGATTGGCAAAAACAAACACAAATCTCAGAGGAAATTACAAAGACAGCTCTCTGTTCCTTCTCTTGCTCTCGTCTCCTTTCACCTTGCTCTTTTCTTTACCCTATGACTCCACTTTTCTTCCAGGCCCGGGGGAAAGCCATTTCCCGTTCTCACGCATGAACATACATAAACATTACCACCACACAGAGCACAGTGGGCTGGTTTGTGGGAGACTTCTTGTCCTCGCTGGCACTTTCCTGTACAGATTTAACTCAACTTCAGAAGACAATGGGTTTATAGAGGGCATCATCTATCTATTTAATGGACCCACAAGGATAGTCCGTGTCATCTTTCCTCCAGGCATATAACACTGTTGGAGCCGAAAACACGTCATGTGATCATGTGAATTCTCTGGTGCTCTGAATTTCCCATCTTTACTCAGTTCTGACTCAATGTCTAAGTCCACTTCCTCTGAAACAAACCACAGAGGTTCACTGTAAGGTATTGACACCATATTAGGAACTGAGCTCTATACAGCCAACGTTAGTGGGATAGGCTCAGACACAAGTAATATTTGCACCATGCCCTAAAAATCCTCCAGACTGATTACAGTTATTCTGTGCATACACAAAGGTGCCGCTTTGTTGCTGTGTTTGTTTACCAGCACTCTGTTTGAATGCAGAGGATGTTTTGTTTAGCATGTTGCTACTTTTGGAAGAATGTCCTGAATCGTAAACACAAATGTAATCATACACAGTAATCACAAACACAAATTTGAGGGAGCCATATACATTAGCTCAGCAGATACCCTGCTGGTAATCTTGTTTACAGTGAACAGCTGAATGACAGATAAAAAAGACATCACTTGGACTGTGATTGGCTCTAAAAATACCTCGGCACAGGCTTTGTGACTACTTCCTAACACAGCGCATTAACAGATACAAGAAATTGTTGTCCTGACCTTTCCACAGCGAACATGAAGTCACCAATAAAGAAGCTTTAAACTGTTCCCTTTTCATTAAAGGAAGCAAAAATGGGAGCAAAGATTGTTGCAACCTTTACTGTCTATCATCCTGTCTCTCCATCTTATTTCCCATCACTTAGAGGCTATATTTCCTGAAAGAGTAATATTCACTATTAGATCAAAAGTGACACATTAATTTCTATAGACCAAAAACTGATGTTTGATGCTGCCCTGTGCTATATGCTAGTCTCTGGTGTGTAGAGCTTGGGCTCCAGTATGCAAATGCTGTACAGTATATTTTATTTAGTATCCATTTCTATTCATACCCCACACTGCTATTTGTATGAGTCTGGTATAAGCCTGTCAGCAGTGATGAAATTTCATATTCATGAAACTTTCTAGAGCAATATCCATCCCTGGAACACGTCAAGGGATTACCTATGTGAATTATGTATGGTGAGCAGGAGAGAAGGGGGGGGGGGGGGCAGTTAACAGAACTGAAAACATGATGACTTAAGCTTCAAAATAAGCATCTCACCTTTATGGTAATTATTTTATATTATACTTGTATACTTGTGAACCTATTTCTCATTATTAATTTGAAGTTTCATCATTCAGAAAAAAACAACAACAGAAAAACTATTAGAAAGGAGCAGTAGATTTAGTTTAAAAAGCACTTTCTTGCTTGTATCTGTTACTTTTGTTATCAAGGGACTGTTATCTTCTTTTCTTTCTTAATATATGTTGCTTGTGAAGTTTGATTAAATATTTAAGTTCATTCACTTATTCACTGGTTTTTCAAAATATATATTTAGCTTACATTCATTTAATGCAAGAGAGCAAATATCAAGTGCTATACACCATTTTGAAAAGCCAGAACTGTTGAACTGTGAGTCAGCACTAATACTGCACTGGGCACTATAAGGAAGCAATTATGCTATGACAGCGCCTAAAAATAACCATTCAGTTCCATTAAAGCACCATCTAGAATTTTCCATTACATTTTGGAAAACTAGGCTAATTATAACAGAAATTATGCCAGTGGCAATATGAAAACAAAAGAAACTATGTAAACAAAAAAATTGTTTGTTTGGGTGTGTTATCCACACGGATTCCATCAAGCAGCTAATGAGATACTTTTGACCACACAGCCAATAGATTGCACTGTCTTTAAACAAGCCAGTTGAAAATAGTCCTAGTGGTGGAGTCGAGAGAACTATCTGTCGTTTTCCATCAGTTGACTGGCTGTCTTAAAGGCACAGGTGCATTATGGGTACTGGAAAGAAATTCTTGGGAGCACCCTTGTCCCCCTACGTAATGAAACAGTCAACAGTCACGACCATGGTCGATACAGGGTTTGCCTTTTGATGCACCGATACTGAAATGTTGGTGCAACCTCACACTGTATGTTATATGTATAACATCCACAATGAACACATAACAGTATGTGAAGCACACATAGAAAGATAGGTTTGCGCGCACGCACGCACGCACACACACACACACACACACACACACACACACACACACAGATATACACAAATACAGTACACGTGGGTTGGGGATTTGAGGACACATTTCCTTGGTATTGCTATGTGTGTGAGTGTGTTGGGTTCAGAACGTGAGCATGATACCAGCCCCTCTAGGCTCTACATGAATCATGTGTATTACATAACAGAGAGAGAGAGACAGACAGACAGAGACAGAGAGAGAGAGAGCGAGATGATACACTTGGGAACAGCCTATCGACCCATCTCTCTTATTGCCATTCTGTTGTCATCGCTTCTGTTGCCATTTCTCCCATTCATATACTCATTCATTTATTTAACACATTTCAGAAAGGAAATCAATTAGCGCTTTAAAAACATCCCAGAGCCTCAAACCACCATTAACATAAATTCAGATATTCTCACAACCTACCTCTTCTTTGTGGCAAGGACATCTGGCACATTTCACAACTTGGCGTGCGTGTGTGTGTGTGTGTGTGTGTGTGTGTGTGTGTGTGTGTGTGTGTGTGTTTATTTGGGGGGAGGGGACTGGAACATTGGAGTGCTAAAGTGAAAGGAAAGCTGGCACAAGTGAAGGGGTTCAGTGAGTACATGCTATCAACATTGTATTCCTTGTGGCGCTATTGGCTATGTTTTTCGCTAACTTCCAAGTGTGAAGCAAATTTCACTCAACTAAACAATAATCAGTTAAATTTTAAAACCTGTATACTTCACACTCGAAGATAATAATCTAAGATCTCAGGCTGAATACAAAACCTGATCTGAAGGTTGTTGTGGAGTATTAACCAGAGCTGGCTAGCCGGGCTAAAAGCTCTCAAAGGACGGTAAATGTCATGGCTGATTAAAACCTTATGACCACAGAAAACATCATCTCTCTGTTTTACTCAATAGAGGAGGAAAACTGTTGTGACTCATTAGGGCAGTGAATGGATTCACAGAGTGTGTGGGATTGAGCTCTCAGCTGCCGCTCAGAGGCAGAGCAACCTGACCGAGCCAAGGGTAAAGGAAGCCAATTTAATCTAACTGACCTACAAGACAAGGGGAAAATAACCTCAATGAATTCACAAGAGATGGGGGGGGGGGGGGGGGGTTTAGTGGAGGTGTATCATGTGGGAGCAGACAGAGATAAAATGTGTGAGTGTGTGCGTCTTACCTGATGCATGAACATGAGGGAGCAGGGTGAAGAGGAGGAGAAGCGCAGAGGGAGCCAGCCTGTGGGCTAGTGAGGAGGTGAAGGAGGAGGAGGAGGAGAAGGAAGAAGAGGACAGAGCTCTCGTCTGAAACGCTACCATTCCATCGCACATCTTTTCCTCTGGTGACCAGCGAGAGTCTTCTACGGCTTAACCTGTCCAGGCCACATAGAGAGGAAGGAGGAGGAAGGACGCGGATTACTATCAACATTAAGCAAGGATTATGTAACCAAAAGCAACACAGAGACAGGAGGGAATAAAGTGAGAGAGAGAGCGAGAGAGAGCGAGAGAGTAACCACTGGTTATTGATAAGAACAAATGCATGAATGAATGAATGACTATATGTATTTCCGCTCCTCATGCTTTAGTTCCTTAAATGGCATCCTGCTTTTTAAACCATCACCCAGACAAACAACAATTTTCAGCTCTCCTTTTTAAAAACCCCAGCGTCAGCAGCAGGAGACTTCCTCTGATCTCCCCTTGATCCCCACATTTGGCTCTGCAACCAGATCTAACTAAATAAACCAGCCATTACACTCTGCTGTAGATGATGTAACAGGAAAACGGATCCCTGCAGCTGATGAGGTTGCAGCATTAGGGTGAGAGAGGCTAAAAATTAATGTATGAGAGAGGGAGGCAGCACAAAACAAAACAGTGATTACAACTGCAACTTTTGAAAAGGTGCTAATGGTCAGGAGAGGAGCTTAACCAAAAAGCTGCATTTTACTGTAGTTTCATTAAGAAATGCACACAAACAAAAACTTTTGTTGCAGGGATTCTGTAATTGTGGTTATAAATGAGTTATGATAAAGAGGGTACAGCATTTTACTATTGAATGATAGCAGATGACATACCTCCGTCTGCTTAGCTGTGATGCTACTCTGATGCTGCAGATAATTACAAGTTTTATGGATAAATTATGTCAAAGTAAATCAGGGGCTACTTACTGAAATATCTCCTGTATATTTGTAAAATATCTGCTGCTTTATTTGTAAAAGTTTGTATCTACTTAAAGTTAAGTGTCTGCAAAAATTCTAAAATGAAATGTAAATGTAAAATCAAAGGCTGCATTCCCAGAACAGCTGGACGACAGCAGAGAACAGCAGGGAGGACATAAAAAGTTACTGTGAGACAACTTTAAATGGCATCAGTGGGAGGAATCCACATTCTCTCTTCACAAATCTCTGTCCATGATGCCAACTTAGCTTACTTCCTGAAGCATTTGTTTATTGATTGAGGGATAAAACAAGACATACACTGACATTAAATGAGGGAGATACAGGTGCATAGTCTTGGTAATGTTGCTACAGAGAGATAGGGATGAAGTATCTGTGGTTGTGTCTTGTAAGGAACTAGCTTGCTGGCAGGCAGCATATCCTCAAAAGAGGGCAGAGGGCCCATTTCAGTTACACAAGTTGAACTAATGGCTACAGTAATGGCATGGCTGTGCTAACATAGTCGCAAATTTGATTGCAGATCTGCCACATGGACACTGGCACTGCCACAGATGACCCGGAACTACTGTGATGAGGGAAGTAACTGAAAGCACACTATGCACATACTATATGGTTGGGTGACAGTGTACAGTATATATTCTGTAGAGCTGAAAAGATTCGTCGATTAATCAACTAGTCAATCGACAGTAGTGCCCAACAGAAACTCCATTCTTGGGGTCAAAGCCAAAACCAATATTAGGGAGTAAATTTGAAAAAAAAAATTTAAAAAAAAAAAAAATTAAAAAAATTCTCAAACCAGTTTGATATTGAGCCATAGATCAGACTGGACCAGTATAGTGACTTTTACCACTAGGTGTCGCTAGTGACTTAGCTGCTCCGAAGTGGAAAAAAGAAAAAGAACGTTAACAGCACAATAGTCATGCAACTTGAGAAAAGGCAGTCGCTATGTTTTAAGTGCACATTGAAACCTTGCAAGTCAATGAGTTTTCCACAACACGTTCCTACCCATGTTTCATAGTAAAAGCCTTGAAATTAAGTGTTTCTGTCCACTGAAACGCTAGTGTTTTAAGTTTGAAACTCATAAAGGGAGTGTTGATTTGTATTTACACTGTACTGCAGTAACTTTAACAGGGCAAACAAAGCAGATCAAAATGCAGCGTCATACAAGAAACCTGACGACAGCATAATCTGCACCAACTCCTTACTGATGAGAGTTCTCTCTCATGGACGTCGGTCAGAGTACAGCAGCGCTTTATGCACAACTCTCAACTCTGGTAGCACTACAACTAAACAAGGAAGCAGCACCCTGTAGCACTGAGCTAATCAACTCTAGGGGTTCCTTCTAACTAGCCGCATGCTGCCAGCCCTCTCCACTTACACCTGGCAAATGCCGGTTTAGTCGAGTCGTATAAAATGAAACTGTTTAAGCTCTTACACCGGACTGGGCCAGTTAAACCGGAAACCTACCCAACCCTAATATACACACACATTTTTTGCAACAATTCCTCAAATGTGGTTAGCGAAACTTGAAACATATGTAATGGAGGCAGGATATTTTACAGTTTAACAATAAACTTGATTTAAACTTTATTAGTGCACTGCAACAGTAAACTTCACAGGGAATTTAATAAATATAAATTATCCCAAGCATCTTTTACTGCATCATGATCTATAAAATAAAGTTTTCATATCGGCACATATCGGACATATACGCCATGCAATATAACTACAATATATCTGTGATAGGACAATTTTGGATAAAACCGGCCAACCTATATAGTGTTCAGGCTCCAATCAACAGAAAAATAATCTGCAAATATTCTTAAATCACAAACCCAAAGATATTCATTTTATAAACACAGATTAACAAAAGCAGCAAATCTGCTCATTTTAGAAGCTGAAACAAGAGCATGTTTTAATTTTGCTAGGACAATGACTGAAAAGACAAATCAAATCAATCAAATTCAAGTAGTTGCAAATTAATTTTCTGTGCATCAACTGATCAATTAATCATTTCAGCTCTACATTTTGTATTATCACTTTGGGCTATACTGTGAAGGGCATTTCAATTTTCTAACATTTTGCAGACCAAACAATTTTAAATATTATAATACTAAATGTTGGGAGGTAAAGCGGACAAGGTTACAGTATTAAGCATAATAGATTAGTTACCCAAAATGGAACAAAACCAGTACACTCTCTCAAAATGCTGTAAATCAATTTCAGCACACTCTTGTAACAATCAAGCTAGTTAAAATTGGCAGAAAATTTCCAAAACACAAATAGCAGGGCCCCTACTGCCTACCATCTTTCTGATGACCACATGAGTAGGATGGAGAGGCATACCTACATGTGGCGCAGGCCAGGGGGAGAAACTGACGTCAGTTGGTTTTGGCAGGACAGGACAGGTTAATGAGCCAAAGGGCAGACAGTCAAAAACCCATGAAGGGGACCTGTGCCAGCCATTTTATCCATAGACACTTTCTCATTTCTCTATGTTGGGATCAAAGCACTGTTGCTCAGGCCTGGGTTACATAGAGGCCCTACATTAACTCAGATAATGTTCTTGCCAGATGATTGTCTTAGAAATATCAACAACAAATACAAGTCAAAGGAAGGACAAAAAATAACACGTGTTTTCCTCAAAGGCACTCATTGGGATGTAAATAACCACTTGGTATGGCATTTAAAATGCAGTACGGACATCCACAGAGAGCTGAGGGCACAGTATTGACCGGCCAATACATTTGCAAAGCGAAAACAAGCAGAATTAGCTTAATTGCTTTCACACAAGAGCTTCTGAAAAAGAAGAAAGTCATTAACGCTGTGCTAAGGTATCCCACAAAATACAGCATTCCAATTAGCTAGAACAAGCTAGCTAACAAGTCTTAAAGGAATTTCTGTGCAGATCTTTTTATGCACTGACTTCATCTTCATGCATTTAACTGATTACTAACACAACAGTCAATTTGACAGCAGCAAAGAACAAAAATAGTTCAAGCTTGAACGCCAACTTTCTAACTTGCAATCGTGTGTGTTTCTGTCAGACACCGCCAAAGATGTTAAGCTTGACACATTACATTAAAGTCTATGCTGCTATTTTAAACTTCAAGAGATCTAGTTTCTGTTTCCTGTAACAACATTTTTAAATCAAACCACACAAACACTGCCTGCCAGCAGCTGTGTGTAGCCAGGTGACAAATCACAGATTCAGGCCCATAATGACATTGTTGTGTGTACACTCAAAAAATAGTGCATGATTAAATAGCTATCAGTATCATTTCAAAGTCATTTTACATGGCTGACAGTCAAGTCTTTACTGTAGTATGACTACTCTTAGTTATATTGATGTCACTGGAATGTTATAGTTGACAGAATACAGTATATCTAACTAAACTTGAAGCACCAACCGAAAGGCTATTAAAAGGGATGCAAAGGCAGAAAGCAAAAGTCATCTAGAATGGCTTACTTCACAGATTTGATTAAAAAACACGTAAAGATACAAAACAGCCGCCTATGCACACAGAAAGGCAAACAATACCTGCCATCATACAAAAGAACAAGACAACTTTCCTGTTTCATACTAAATAAAGTTCTGTGTGGCTGGGACTACTTCTAATAATTAGTGTTAGTTTTAAAACAGAGACATGGCTCTATAAAACATGTATGAAGATTTAATGTCATAATTGTGTGGCATGATGCTTAATTGGTCACCGTAACCAATGTGATCACTTGGATCCAATTCAATAAAGAAACAGCATTCTGTGCCACAAGACTAGCCATGCTACAAAACTGTTGTTAGTTTACCATTATGTTTAGATATAGGAGTAGAATATATTGTACAAAACCTGCCATTCGTTAGGAAAGAAGAGGTTTATAAAGCTTAAATAATCACTTATTTAGTCCAACACTTAGGGAAAAAAAACTATGGGCTCTCCACTTCAGACACCAGTAAGTCAACCAGCCAGCCAGCCGCCTGCTACTGCAGTTTTTCAGCTGCCTGGGGCTCCTGAAATGCAAAGGGAGCCAAGGAGAGAAGCACTGCAGGCATGTGTCCGGGAACAGAGAGCACTCAGTGTGCCAAAGAAAAAGCCAGGAGGAGATTTCCATCCGATAGGCCCAAATGCTACTGCTACTGGTAGACCCTGCCTGGGCTTGTGGAAGGAGCCCAGAGATGGGCCTCTGCATGGCAGCACAGAAAGGACCCTTTGTTATGACAATTATGGAGTGTTGAGCCCCACTGGGCCCGAGCATCCCTCTGTACTGCCGCAAGGAAGGGGGACAGAAACAGACAGAAGGATGGAGAATAAAGAAAAAAGGAGAGAACAAGAGAGTGGAAAGAAAGAAAATAACGAGAGAAGCAGGATGAAACAAGAGAATACAAGGAGAAACACACTAAAAATGAGAGAAAACATGTTTATGTTGACACTGGGGAAAGGTAAGGAAATCTGAGAATGGGACAGAAGCCAAACGTCGTATTATCTTTACTCACAAAATATTTTCTCTACGTTGTCAAACAGAAAAGACTTCTGGGAGTCATAAAAAAAATCTCACTGCAGCTACACCAGGGGTTTCACATTGAGAGCCATTAAAGCTGCACATTATGTATCTGCTAGTTCCTCTGTAAAAGCCACAGTGGGTACAATGTGTAAAAACAAAACATGTCAATCTGAACAGTGGGAGTCAAATGAGTCTACTTATGTACTGTACTTTGTAATGTAATTTTCTACAATACTGATGTAAACTATCATAGTATACAGTTAACACAGGAAAATCTATTGAGAAATTGTTAATGGATGAAATACAGGATTGTCTTTTTGGCTCAATCCTGACACATCAATGCGGTTCAAACACAATGATGAAAAATCTAACTAAAGTCCAATGTTACCATAAAGCAGAATTACATACTATAGTACAATGGTGTGGCAAAATGTGTCATGAAAAATTTATATTGTCTCAAATAATACATTATATTATTCACCCCAACTTTTACAACAGCATGTGATGTTCCAACATTTGATCAAAACATTGCTCAGTCCTATAATAGAAACACCACACCTACCTAACTATTTGCTTAGCAGGAACATTCATTCTTAATACCTTCTGTTCGATGACTTAATTGGTCTCTCAAACTGATCTTTGTTCTTCATCATGATAATAAGGAAGCAGCTTACATTTGGACTTCCCTGCCCTTTGCTACGGTAAGCTACTCAACTAACAGGAAACAGCTCAAACTTTCACTGGAACACAAGTGAAGGTGTGGGAAATGACTGTTTTAAATTATCTGAAAAGAGAGACCTTCAAAACTCAATAATACATCCCAGTGACTGTATGAAATCTGGTAAACTGCCTTCACAGCAGAGTCACACGCTTCAACACGTGCAACTGTACTGCGAGCTATTTAAACAAAAGGGTGGGCTGCCAGAACTACACGCGCGCACATCGCGCGCGCACAAAAGCAGACAAAAACAAAGACAAAACCAAGGCGACCCCATTCTAACAAAGTAATACAGTAACACACAATTATGAATCTTTATTTTAAGTCTGTTTGCCACAACGTTTTAACTGTGACACAACTAAACGCATGTAACAATACAGTCACGATGTGCTATTAACTGTTAACTAGCAACTCGAGACGGTTTCCTGTTTTATTGTATCTCTAGCACTTTGTCAAGAAAGGATATGTTAGCCGATAAAGACTTGTTTCGAACAGAATACGGCAAACATGTCATTAATATGTAGTTAGGTTAGCATTTAACAGTTGTCGCTGGACCAGCTTAACTAGAAACACACTTAGGTTTATTAGATTAGATTTATTGACAAACCGCAAACTGACAACTCATTATTCTCATTGATAAATTACTAAACGTTCCCCTAGCGTGGGGAACTTGTTATCCGTTTTTTATTGGGCAATATACTCAATAAATACGAACAGACGGAAAGAGAAAGACAAGAGCAAGAGATCTCACAGTGGCCTATCTGTGCTTAGCTTGCGAAAAAAAGAACAGACGAGACTCACGGTTAACGTTACCAGCAGCGAGCTCTCCTCTCAGTGCTTCACATTCGAGGCATTAACAATCGTAAAAATGTCCAGACTCAGACCGGAATGTGGCAAAATTCTACAAAAATATTATATTTTCACCGTTTTTTTCCGTCACAACCGCTCTGCTGTTCCTTATCCTCGGCTCAGCAGCTCTTTATTCTAGGTGTGCGGAAACACTCGCTGTGTGAACTCTACCAGCTGCCTCGCTCTCGCGCGGTCTCCATGGCTACCTTGTTAAAAGGGCGGATCCTAATCTGTCAAGCCAACCAGAGGGCTCGACTTCAAAATAAGAGCACAGGAATTGATGGGGAGATGTTTCATATACAGTCAATGGAGGAGACAAAAGAATAGACAAAAAGAACACACCCAAATTTAGAGCAATTGTCAAGATACCACAGATTGCATGTATTATGATGTATGTACCCTTAATAGAGGATTTCCCAATAGACGTGTACATTTATATTTTTTGATTATATGCAGATTTTGGCTGATGAATGACTGAGATGCCAAGCTGTAATGGAATCTAAATAAAAGTTAGCAAACGACCTAAACTATTTGCAGAAAATCCTGATTGCAACAAAATAATATTAATTAATCTACTTACTATCTTTATCCAATTGCCTCTTGTAAGGTGACTGGACTTTTTTTTAATTTAGGCCTAACTGATATAACAAAAAATATTGCTATTTAAATCATTTTTTGCCCACCAAATGTCATTTAATATTTAAGGTAAAAAATGAAAATAATTTTAAGACCTTATTGCTATATCCCTGACAAAGTCTGATATACTGTATAAATGTAACACAATGTTCTCAGACAACCAAACTACAATACTCATCTACCAGCACCTATACCGTCTGAAAGGTTCTTACTGTGATTGCAATGTCTCTTTAATCTCTGACAGTTCACTCAGTGTGCTGCATCATCATCTAGGATGTTTGATTAGATCCTTGAGCTGTTACCACAGGGGAGAGTATTATCATGGTGTGCAGATGCATTAGATCTATACACTTTGAGTGTGATATACACTTTGAGATGAGTTAACCCAAATAAACATGATCTAAATATGCTTATTCAATATGGGGTTATTTCATCATATAGTATACAGAACTGCAGAAGTGTCTTCACACAATGTGCTTGCAGATGTAAGATAAAAAAGAACAAGTGGGCAGAAATGTTACTTTCATTCACACAGGGGGAAAAAAAGTCAGCTCTCTTATCATACCCAGCACTGTAACCTTACAAAACATGTGTCCCTGCAAAAAAGCATCAGAAGTGACAGTCACATATTAAAATCCCTATCTTAGTCTATACCCTGAAGTATTCGCAACATCTCTGTCCTATAAAGCTAGCAATCTGAAAAAAGAAAAAATATCAATCATGTAATCCAAATGGAGTACTTGAAAACTTACAGTTCCTGTAAGAAACTATACACATCTTAATATTTGGCAAGGACAGAGACAACTTTTTTTTATGTCGCAATGTTTAATTGACAAGAATTTGAACTGCTTTTAGCAATTTGTGAAGTTACAAATTTCTTGAGTTATCCTTTAAATGTTGGTCTAAATAATAATGAAAAGTCTCAGTACTCTGTTGTGATGTTATTGCTCTTAGCAAAAGGTTCACTCCAGTATGAATGATTTCATGCAACGACTGTAATTAGGAAGAAAATTCATAGCCCAGCGGTGACTAGAGGTGCTCCTCCAAAATCTAAAAATCCATACTAGATCCATAAAGACGCCACAAAGCTTCAATGTCCAGAGACAGATTACTATTAGCTATACTATAACATTTCATAGCATTGACATAAATACTATTGTCAGATTTTTAGTTTGTTGATTTTACACAGCTGTAATCAAATTCACTTTTATTTTCTCCAAATCCAGTTAAATTTGGCTCCCTCCTGGACTCTTCTTACACCCCACTCCTATCTTCTCCTTTTTATATGAAAGATTCCTCTGCCTTCCCTTCTCCTCAAGAAGAAACCTTCATGATGGTTCTGAAGTCCAACTGGCCAACTACTAATTGATCAAGCCCCACCTAAACACCCCCATGTGTCATCAGTTTAAAGAACATTTGACAAGACACCCACAAATCTACCCTGGAGGTAAACAAGAGGCAGTCCAGTATTACTCCATTTTGCCCATTAATATGAAAATATACATACACAGCAAGGTGGATTAACATCTAATCAGATACTCTGTTCTATAAGGGGAAAATGTGGTGTAAAAGAGTTTTCAATCATGTACTCTTCTTGTCTTATTGCGTTACGAGATCAGAATTGAACGTTATTTTAGTACAGGAAGGGCGTTTGAACCTTTCAAGTCTGAGAAGCAAGTGTTAATACTATGCCAATGCTGACATCTAGTGACAGCTTTGTTTTCCTACATACGTAGGTCCCTGAGACGATCATATTTGTTGTCAAATGATTATTATTAAAATAAAATGTTTATTTTATTTCAAATAATTTCAAATAATCTGACATAAAGATCCCCTCCACATATTCATTAATACACATATAAAATTCTCTAATGTGTATCTGACATGGTTTTTGCAGAGAAAAAAAAAGAATAATTGCCACTTTAAAGTCCTTACAATTGCACATACTGCTTCTCCTTTATTTAAAAACAAACAAACAAACTCATTTCCTAGGTTTAACTGCTGGACACAAGATGTATCTTACTTCACTGTAAGGTATATTCTCAGTGTGCACTGGAGGCTTTAAGTTTCCACATCACACGAATATTGGACTTTTAGCAATTAATGTGAAAACAACCTTCTAGTGTCAAACTGCATACACACATCATACTACACAGTTAATTTCAAAACATTCAACTGTAAGAACAATAAGAAAAGGACATTTATGACTGAAGGGGGACTTTAAACTCGCAGGCGCTCGCGGTCAACTACTAAATATACGGACCGTTTCATTCCACGGGGGGGTGATCTTGCTTTCCTTGTCGAACCATCATAAATGTTTCGTTGTAGTTCAGTTATTTATACATATGCTAAAAATTAATATTTTGACATACGACAAGTACAAAGAGCGTGACACTAACCATACAAATACCAGAGGCACGGCTGATTCACAATCAGCCCCCCCCCCTTCTTTGGAAAAGTGGTTCCGCCCAGTTGGTCCCGAGCATGAAGCATGAATGTGAATAATTATAAGGCTATACTGTGATGATCGGTGCTTCGTAGTTGCCCAGGTATGCTTTTCAGTCATATTCTGGACCGTGGAAGATAATATTTTATTAATTAATTTAGGAATTCGCAGTCTGACCCAAATTAGTCTATGGATAGTCAATTTATTTAAAGGCGATAAACAAACACATACGATAGTCAAGCTCAAACCTGCCAATGTACGTCATTGCTAACTTGCTAGCTTCAGTTGAATGAACTTAAGCTATAACTTCATCCACAGGTGACATTCCCAATATGAAATTAGCTTTTATGTTTTAGTTCCCAACTCGTCGCAGGTTCTTTTTCCATCTAGTGGGCTGTTTAACTTGACCTTTCACCCAGTTACGTTACCATTGTCCTCGAATGTCCTCTTGTCCATCAACTGAAGACCCAGGGTTTCTTTCAGACCGCTCCAGACACAACTCGATCAACTTATCGATGGCAGGCCATAGAGTGCCAAATGGCGTTTTATCTAGTCTTTTTCAAATACTCATGCAAACCGAACATTGTCTTTCTGTGTGTAAGGTGAAGCTGTGTGAAATGTGTTCATTTTTTACCTGCCCCTAAATGTGTGTGCAGGGTCCTATCAGCACCTTTATCTGTTCCAGGAAGAATATGTCAAGTTAGTGACTTGATTCGGAATATTTTGTGCCAACGTGATCGAATTGGATGGCTATGAATAGCACGGCACTTTTAAAGACATTTCGCGTGTCATTAAAAGCCGTCCACATTTATGAGTTTTAGCAAAGGCTGTTCAGGTATGTGTTCAGGTCAGAAACCATGATGGTTCACTGAGTTATTTCCTGTATCTGTGTCACGTGGGTTTCGTCACTGCCTCGCCCCTTTAGGAGACTCCTGTGGCAGGTCTGAGTCCATTCATGCTTGGGAGAAATGAATGTGATCATGTATTAGGGCCATTCATCCTTTAGTCACCAAAGTAATAATTGGACCCAGTTTTCACAAGCCAAATGTCTTCCGAAACAATCTGACACTAAAATGACAAGTCCCCCTTTAAGACACTGGCGTGTTATTCATACAGCATTTGGTGAGACCAGGCCAATGGACCAGGTTGTTTTGGCCCAGGTTCAAGGCACTCACTACAGAAACAAAGTAAAAAATAAGAACCTTTGGTGTAAATAAATCAATAAGGTACATGTATACAGAATTTCATTGTGCAACATCAAATATTTGTTCAAATATTTCAATTAGAAAAAGATTAAGATCCAAAACAAAAGTTTTTCAGTAACACTATACTGTTGGCGATTTTTTTTAAATAATACAATATCATTTGATGCCCAGAGGCCCAAGTGATTTTTTTGTGTGAGAGCTATGACAATTTAATTCTTGATTTCCTTGACAGATGCAGTGACGACAAAGCTGTACTAAAATAAAGGCCCGAAGAAAGGAAAAGGACATTAAGGCCATTACAGTGACTCACCGTTACCATCTTGAAGAGCTGAAATGGCTGACTCACAGATCCGCCTGAAAATTCTCCCCGGCATTCGTTGTCTCTTCAATAAACTGGTGCAGGTAAAAGTAGAGGGACTTGCTCCTCACAAACCAGTTGAACTGAGGTCCAGACTAGTTGATGACAGAGGGGTGACTTTCAAGGCTTCTGCCCTGTACAAAGCTGATGAAACTGGCCAGGTGGATGTCTGCCGTGCACCCTCTCTGAGAGGAAGTTACACCGGAGTGGAGCCCATGGGTTTGTTTTGGGCTTTGGCACCGGAGACTCCACATAGTAAACTCATGAAGAAGAACGTGCTCAGCCCAACACTGGTGGAGATACAAGCACTGAATGGAGAGACTGGTGAGCTCTTAGCCTCTGGTACCAATGAAAGAGGATACATGATAGAGGGGATGAAGAGAATACCTGTGCAAGAGGGAAGAATACGAGGAATCCTCTTTGTACCACCAGGTTAGTTGTGTACTGTGGGTCAGTTGAGAGCTGAGAAAGATGCGTAGAAATTAAGAGATGTCAGAGAGAGATTCTGCTTTCCCTGTCCCTTTTTATTTCCTGTCCCTTTTTATTTCTTGTTTTTTGCAGGAAAGGGTCCATTCCCAGGAATAGTGGACATGTACACATTTGGTGGAGGTCTCTCTGAGCCCAGAGCGAGCCTCCTGGCAAATAAAGGTTATGTTGTTCTGGCACTGGCCTATTATGGCTACCAGGATTTACCAAAAAAACCTAAAACGTTGGATTTGGAGTACTTTGAAGAGGCTGTAACATATCTGAGGAGACAGCCAGAGGTCAGTATTGAAGATTAAAGCAGTAATGTATCTCCATTTTATTCTCCATGGTGATGTTCACTTTGCTTTTGTACTTGTGAATATTGTGAAAACTGTTTCCACTGAATTCATAACATGATTTATTGAGAAAGTAATCAGCAGATTAATAGGTTATAAAAAATAGTTGTCGGTTGAATTGAGGCATGGCTGTTATGTATTGATAGACTGTATATTTGATCACATCTGAGAGGACATTTTAGCTGTTCTAAACATGATTATTAACTCAATGCTTTTCTGTACAGGTTAAAGGCCCTGGGATTGGCATTATATCGATCTCTCACAGTGGCGGTTTGGCGTTAGCGATGTCATCTTTCCTCTCTGGGATCTCAGCGACTGTCTGTATTAATGGCTGCATTGGAAATACTGTGATTCCCTTACAATACAAAGACCTTGTTATACCTCCACTTCCCCCTGACATTGAGAATATTAAAATCACTGATTCTGGGCTTATAGATATACGCGATGCCTTACCAGACCCTTCCTCAGAAGAGAGCAAAGCATCGTTGTTTCCAATTGAACGTGCCAGCTGCCAGTTCCTGTTTGCAGCTTCTGAAGATGACCACAACTGGAACAGTGTGGTTTTTGCAAAGCACGCTGCTGCAACGCTGAGAAATCACGGCAAAGAGTCTTTTAAGGTGGTAACGTACCCTAAAGCTGGACACTTTTTGGAAGTCCCTCACATGCCTTATTGTCCATCTGGCTTTCATGGGGCGGTAGGGAGTAACGTGGTGTTTGGTGGGGAGCCAAAAGCCCACTCTGAGGCTCAGCTGGACCTGTGGGAAAGAGTACTGGAGTTCTTCTCAACCCACTTAGACAACAAGTTGTCCAAGTTGTAAATTATACTGTATGAACATGTTGAAGCTTTGGTTTGATGACAGCTCTAAACCTCAGACAAACAATTTTTCCCCATTGGCTTCAGTATTCCATTGGTCACATGACACAAAAGTAGGCATTCAGATAAAATTCTTTTTCAGAGCAGATATTTTGAGAAAATTACAGGTGGAGCTAATACTGTTAATTCATTTAAGTATTCCACTAAGGCGAGGTGGGACCCTACCAGGACCCTGAAACCGACTCACATAAATGGAATTGCAGCCCTGATAACACGGATACTAATTACAGCTGTGCTTTTCCTACAATGACAAAATACCTACTGTGACAACAGCCTACCAACCTACTAAATCTTCCAAAATAAAATTCCTCACAATCAGTAACATGATGTGGTTGGAAACCACCATCTGGGATAAAATAAGCTCTGTTTCTTACACTCCTTGCTTCTGTGTCAAATGCAATGTTATCATTTATAGTATTGATGATAAAAGTTTAATCATTTTGTTTGTGCTTGGCTGCACAATAATTCAATATTGTATTTTTGTGACTGAGTTGTATCATCATACTGTGATATTATATTGTGTTACTGTTTTGTTTTTTTCATTTTGCTTTTCAAATAGAAAACTGGAATTAAAAACTAAATATTGAACATTGATATGATTGTTTTACATGGGATTTAGAAAAATATTCAGCATCAGCAAAACATACACTTAATGATTAAGAATGAACCAAGCTGAGAAAACCTGTGTAACTATGAATGTATGCAATGTAAATCTAACAGAAAGTAGTGGTGTCATAGACGAATATGAGTTTCTCTCATAAACCCTGGCATTCTCTAAAAATCTGGCATCCATGTGATTCAACACACCAAACAGAAAGAACACTTTATCACTCTAACATGTTTTCATCTCTTTACAAATCTCACTTTACTTTTGAAAAGATGCCCTCACTGTTAAAAAGATGTTATCATCTTCCCAAAATGTCCTCACTGTTCAAAAATGTCCACATATTCTACAACTGTCGCTACTTTATAACACATGCTCACTTTTTAAAAGTGTCCTGACTTCTAAAAAATATCCTTACTTGGAGAAAAAACTTTTGATACTAAAGTAGATTTAATATCGGATACTTCAAGACTTTTTTTTTTCCTCCATAGGCTAGACATATCATTTTTACCAAAGTAATATACTGTATACTTTTACCTAAGTGTCACTTTTAGGTACTTTTTTTTAGTCATAATGTGTACACCCTGCCACAGGATGGTGCTGACACCCTGTCCTGTGTATTTTTTCTCTTTTCTATGAGTTGCAGGTGGTGGATGTTGATTGGATGGGAGGTTGATGGCGCCTCCTTTAAAATGGCACCCACTGAAACCAGCTTGTCTCCTCTTCTCCCTGTGCTGAGTCAATAAGTGATTTCCAATATAGTGATGTTAGATTGATCTGTGGCTGTAAATAATCTTTTTAATAGTCCAGGTAGTTGTAGGAGTGAGAATTCCTTATTGGTGAGCTCTTTTCTCCTGTTTATATTAAGAAGTTAGATACCAACAGAAAGTTTCTTAACTACTGCTACACAGCACTCGTCCAAAAGTTCAGTTTTCCTTCTTTGCACTAAAAAAGTTTTCAGATTCATTCACTTTGGAAACTGTCTTGAAATGGAGATTTTCTGTATCAAAAATAAGCAACAGTGTGGCAGACAATGTAAAACGGATTAAAGTGAGGGTTTTTTGTTTTTTTTTAAATTTACAGCAGCTAATTTAAGAGTGAACCTAGTCTAAGAGGAAGTGAAGAACTCTACTGCCAAAGAGAAGCTACAGTTTGTTTGTTTTTTAATATGGCTTTTAGAAGTCAGGACATTTTTGAAAAGGACATCTTTTCAAAAGTGACTTTTGGAAAGTGATAGTGTTTGTATTGAATCGCGTCCTATGTCACATTTTACGATGATTTGATTCAACTGGAAATTCAAGGAAAATTCAAAGGTCAAACTCTCTTCTGACATTTTCCTTTTTATTAAACCTTTAGCAGCAGTCCACTTCCACATGGCCACTGCCTCTCGTCACTTTTGTGAATTCAGAATTGTGTCTTTGAGCACACTAAAGGACTTCAAGAGATGGACTATACATTTAACAAGAAGAGCTTGCTGCTTCTTTTATTTTACAATAGCTGTAAAGACAAACCATTTGTAAATAAGACCCATGGTGGTGTATGTGGCCATCTAGTGGGTTTAAGGTGAAACACATGCACACTAAACATGGGATGGAAAATGTTTTTTCCTTACCTGCAAATGGAAAAAACCTAGCAGTTTTTCTTTCTTTCTTTTTTTTAAAGCTTCTGTACTGATTGAAAGCAGAGGTTTCCGCACACTTATTTCTATGCAGTTTTTCACTTTAATGTTAAGCTTTCAGTCTATCCGATCTTCATCAGAACATACACAACTGACAATGGACAGGCAGGCTAAGAAAACCAATCACATTCAAATCATTAGCAGTCATTAGCAGCACCCCAGTGGTAGAGGCTCTACCTCCTGGGAAATGTAGTTTTTAAGTACTAGTGAGTATTGTGAATCATAGAAATTGGAGCCTTACTTGTTATAAAACACAATAAAGTACATTGAAGTACAACATGGGGTGAGCACAGTGAATATAGACAAAGCCAATGCAATCAGGGAGCACCTAATAGTAAAATCTAAGAGTTTCATGGCATAGTAAATGGGGCTTTGAGGTGAATCCGGTTTAAGCCATCATGAAGCAGAGATCCCCCATCTAGTCTGAAAAACAGAACAAAGGGCTATGGGGGGGGGGGGGGGATATCAGGTGAGGCCATCATGAACCACAGTCTCCAAATTCTACATAGAACTTAAAGTAAGAAAACATCTTGGATTATAGCATAACACTCATATCATAATCCTCATTAAGGCCCACGGGCTGAAGTGTATTCAAAGTGTCAATCCAAAAAAGCTCTCTTTGGCAAAAGTTTCTCTCCATGTCTCCGCCTCTTGGCAATTCAATGCGTTCAATGCCCTGGAATCATAGAGAGGAGATCGGGTGTGACCATTCATTGAAATGACGAGCAACAGGATAGTTTACGTCATTACATCTGATGAAGCTCTTGTGCTCACTGATCCTTTGTTTGGTTTTACCCATATAGATCTTATCACATGGGCATTTTAATAAGTAAATAACATTTTCTGTGCTGCAGGTGATAAAACCCTTAACAGAAAAAACAATCTTGGATGTCTAAAAATAGGAGTTTATTGTGTAAGTAAGGCTCCAATTTCTGTGACCCACATTACTAGTATTTAAAGACTACATTTCCCTGGAGGTAGAGCCACTGGGGTGCACATAGGCGTGTTGGTTTTGTTAGCCTGCCTGTCCATTGTTAGTTGTGTATACTCTGATGAAGGTCAGATAGACCGAAAGCTTAACATTAAAGTGAAAAACTGCATAGAATTAAGCGTGCGGAAATCTCTGCTTTCAGTTTGGATTCATTACACTTTCCAGCCCCTTAGCGAAGTCCTGCTGGGTGAAGCGGTGGTCTTCCTACATTACATACAGTTTCTGTACTGATGACAGGCTGTCGCTTCATGTCCAAGAAGAGATTGTTTTTTAAAGAAAAGCTGCAAAGGAGAATAGTTGTCACAAACCAAAAAGTTGAAAATCACCATTATATCAATTTTTAAATCAATACAGTTTTCCCAACAACAATAACGAGTAATTCACTGTATAATTAGCACTAAAATACATGTGGACAATTGAAGCCTTGGACAATTAGCCTGACTGTGTTTTACTGTAAGATTAAAGTGTTATAAGGCTTCTAGTCAGGTTTGAACATAAGATTAAATATGCAGAAAAAGAAGCAGGGGGGAACATTTTCAATGACTGTCACCATATTTAACTCTTACACAACCCACTTTTACATTATTGTAGGAAGTTTAAGGATAAACTGTTATGCAGGTTTTCCCAATTTGGTTATTTGTGTGAGTTTTGCTGATCCACAATGCTCACTGTTTCTTAGACATTTGTATTACGTAAGGGAAAAGTTCAACAAAATAACCTTTTAATGGCTGATAGGGGGGAAAGGCTCAAGAATCCTCCTTAAAAGCATGTGGACACAATGACATTGTAAAATACAGCCATAAACTGCATATGTGGGTTTCTTGAAAGTGTGAGCCAACATCAGCTGAACTCTTTTGGGGGAAATGTGAATGTAGTTTACCTGGAAGTCATGTGTTTTGTGCTACTTTGAGGGGGCGGCAGCAGCTTTTCTGCTGCCATCAGTAAAAACAGTGAAGTGTGGGTGTCTGTCCATACTACTCACTCACTCATTTGTGATCGTCAGAGTGATAGTGGGGAACTTCAGCTGTGTCATTCAGAAACACACTGAAGACCATACAACACTTTTGTGATACTTTTAACACCTTACTTTGACCACCTTCTTAAATTGCTGCAACTACAAATCCTTTGTGTTATGGAAGATAATTGAACAAGTAGCATCCACGTATGAGTATTCACTATATTGTGAAATGTAATGTAAATTGTGAAATGTAATAATAATCCAACGACTGGAAGCACTCTAGAAAATAAATAAATATATACAATAAATATGTCGAGTTAACCTTGGAAACAGCAGTTGATGGGAATGTACTCTAAAACTAAATATTCTGGCTAATACAGGCGAGAAGTCTAGCCTATATATCTCTGTGACAACTAGATCGACTCCAGCTGCTGATAAAGATCATGTGATTGTCATCTAAAGCTCCAGAACAGCTCCGAAATTGAGACTGTTTTGTCAATCATTGCATTTATTGTTGACAGAGCACACTTGCATACTTTTTGGCCATATAGTGTAAGTTTAGTTGGTGCCAAGGCTATAAAAACTGTCCAGAATTAGTTTAGGTCTTTTAAAAATTGAAGTTTAAAAAATAAAACACATGTTGACCTTAAACACTCATATGACTGTGTCTTTTTAGAGTGATACACTCAGGTCATTTTGGTATTTACGTATCAATATTGGTTTGACACAGGATGCTGGTGTCTCAGACCAAGAGGTTACAGAATATATGTCTTAATATTGATGGTGAACTTCCATCTAAAACCAAATTAATTTAATTATATCCTTTAATTATGTAATTGATTGTTGTGCATTACCTTGTTTCATATTTTGACTTGATGTTATATGCAGCAAATTAAAAGCTGAGACTTGTTTTCCACTTTTCTCTCCTATAGTGAGGAGCTTGGTCAAATATTGTAGAGAAGAAGTCTCTTCTCGAATAAGCAGAAGATTCGTCATTTGTCACATACAATCATACTAAGTAGAGCTTAGTGAAACTTCTCTGTATTTAACCCATCCCTGAGGAGCAGTGGTACCCAGCAACCAACAAAAGATCCAAGCCAGTGCCTTGATCGGATCGGAGAATTGACCTAACATACATGTTTTGATGGTGGGGGAAACCGGAGCACCTGGACGAAATCCATGGAAGAACAGGAAGAACATGCAAACTACACACAAAAAGGCCCCACCACAGCCGTGTATTGAAACCAGGACCTTTTTGCTGTGAGGCAATAGTGCTGACAGCGAGCCACCCTGCTGGGTCTAGTCTGCGAGAAGGTTCAGCTGGTGGAAATTTCCTGGTAAAGTTCATAAAGAGTCAGTGCAGGTTTCCCTTATAACGTTGTAAGGTGCTTCTGATTTGACTTCCTGTGCAAACAATTGACTCCCTTGTGTAAATCAGCCCACAAATGCTGAGTGCATTGACTGGGGGGTTCCTGGTGTTTCAGTGGGCAGGGGTGTTGACATTTGCATGTAGTGGCACAGTTCTTGGGATCTTTGTAGCCTGTCATCCTTTTTGTATTTGTACTGTGTCTTGCTCTACTACTAGTTGCCAGTGGATAAATGCCAAGAGTGTCCATCTGAAAAAGTGTTCTTGCCCAGTCTCACAGACTTGTTACTTCAGCTGCATGAATGCTCGCTTTAGATTCAGGCGATTCTGGACCAACCTGGCAAAATTTGAGTATATTTTTGTCTCTGTGTCCCTTCATATTTCAAAGTGACTATTTAATGAATAGATACCTGAATGTGTTAGTGCCTCAGCGATGATAAAAGCCCACCACTGAGAAGTGCAGCTTTTAAAATCATCGCAAGAGTCTGCAGATAACATGAGATATGAGGGTGTAGCTTGGCTTTACAGTATATGCTGCAACAACCCAATCCTGGTGTCTCTGTACAAAGTGGCATAATTAATTTTCCCTGACATTTACAATGCGAGTTGCCAAAAAATACATACCGACTACTCATGATCTGAAACCATTTTGTTGGACACATCAAGCATAGTGTTACTTCTCATTTTTGACAGCACTTGGTAAATACTACAGACAGGAACTGGATAAACACCCACACTGAGTAGGAAGGAAGCAAGATGTGCAGATAAAAACCCTAAGAGAAAAAATAAAACCTTCTATCATGAAACATAAAATGCAGCAACCCACGAAAATTATATTCTTTATGACTAGGTGTAAGAGTGGAGAGTCACACTGTGTTCCACATGTACAGTAAAGGAGTGCGTGGTGGTGACCTAAAGGTTAGAAAGGCTACTTTGTAGTCCCAAAGCTGCTTCTTTAGACCCAAAAAAACAATTTAAAGGAAACATTTGATATTTAGGGATATACACTTCATAATAATTAGATAAGAAGATTGATATCTCTCTTTGTGTGAAAAATATTAAGCTACCAGCAGCAGCTGGTAAGCTTAGCTTAGCACAAAGACATCAAACAGATGGAAACAGCGAGCCTGGCTCTGTCCAAAGGTCACAAAATACACCTACCAGCACCTACAGTGTAAAGCTCACTACTTGGCACACTATACCGCCTTTGTTTAATCCACACAAAAAGTGTCAGAACAACATATACGCCAGACTATTTCTTTGTCAGGATCCATTCCCCAACAACCAGCGTAGACTCCAAGTGGGTCAGTTGCACAAAACACCTTAAAGTAGAAAAGGACAACTTTCCTCCCCCTAGCATTTCCAAGTGGTATTATTGTCGACACCGTGGTCACAAAGACAGAGTTAGCAACATGGCTACTGCTAGCAAAAAAAGCAACCTTAAGAATTCCAATTCGACATAAAAACTCTAGTCTCAGTGCTGTGATAATGGCAGAGTAAACACCCAGTTGTATTAATAAGTAGGCAGGTCTTGTTACTGATCTAGTAGAAAGAATGTCGGTTTTGAACCCTCTCAAATCCCGATGGTAAGGGGAAACATATCAGTGGGGGTACAGGTTTTGACACACACTGGAGTGCTTTCCAAGGAGTGAATGCCTGTCCGTTTGCTCAGTTTTGGTCACTCTCCTTCTTTTACCTTCTTTGCCTTTTCTATCAGTGAGGTTTTTTTTCTTTTACAGTGTAAAGTTTCCACAGTTATTCAATTTGTCTCACTGTCACCTGGGGATAGCAACCGAGGAGAAAAATGCATCTTCCTGTTTTGGTTCCACAATGGCTGACGTGCTTCCTTGGTGCTGTAAATTGAGCATTCATTACAGGGAACCAATTTAAATGCGGATGGTGTCATATTTTCTTTAGCCATGACACTGCAATATACAGTATGTTTACTTCATAATGACAATATAAAGCAAAAAAAAGTTGTCTATTGCCTGTTCAGGTTAAGATTTTCCTAAAAGTCAAAGTTTAGGTTGCCTTAAAACAGAATGAGTTGTACTAAACAGTCTTAACTCTTCTTCTTAAGGTTTCCTTGAAATGTTTACTTAAGTGTGTAAGGTTTTCTCCTCATGTTGGTCTTATACTTAAGGAGTCTCTCAGTTTGTTAAACCGTTGGTCCTAGCCAAGAAGTAGTCTGGAACACATGTAATTTGTTGTTTTTATGCTTAGTTTTTTGTTCGGATTGAACAAACAAGAATGACCTTTAGAGACATTGGTAAGCAGATTTCTTAAACTTTCAACAGAACCGGGCTAGCTATTTCCAGTCTTTGTTCTAAGTCAGTTAAGCTATCAGTAGCCTCATATTTACTACCTTTGATACTGTCCGATTGGATAGTTTTCACCTTCCCAGGAGATTCTAAATACCCTTGACAAAGCCATGAACCCTCATCCAGTTCAGCTGCTCTGAGATATGAACAGAACACAAAGATCATTTTGGATAGCTCCAAAGTGATTGGAGGCATTGCCAATACACTCAGATACTCAGTCTGGCTAGTAAGTTACAATAAAAACACTAAAATAGTCTGCGTCATCTCTGCAGTCAGAGTGAGAGTACAGAGTGAGTTAAACCCCCCACCTCTTTTGTTTGTCATTTGCATTATTGAAAAGAAGACTGACATTACTTCAACTGGGGTGCAAGAGGTCGTAAAATGAAAGGTGTGGGGAAATTCCCCCATGCAGCGGCTGTGAGATTGATAAACCAGGAGTAAATGTTTTCTCGCACTTCACAGTCAAATACGGTCTTCAGTTTGAGGTTCAGTGAATCATGATAATAGTCTGGTTTATGAATCAATGTAGAATGCAAAGAGCAGCTCAGACATGTTCATTTCGAAATTAACATATGCTGTCCTTTCTTGGTGAGACTGGAGAGTGGAAGGAAATGCACAGAGGAATGCACTGCCAACAATCTTAAAACACAGCGCCCATAGAACTGTGCTGTTCTAAGATCAGTGTAGAAATGGTCAAGACAAAACTATGTTCACTTGTTGCATAAAAACATATAATAAAAAAAACCTACTTGGCAGATGACACCCAACTCTATATAGCAGTTCATCTTGTTGACCAAAGCCTGCTTCAAAACTGCATCTCTGACAACAATTTATAGATAACACAAAATTTCCTTTAATATCTCAGCTCATTACACCGCAGGCAAGAAATCTATTATAATCAACAATTTAATTTTAAGGAGCATAACTAGAACATTCTATTATTGAAACAATATTGCCAAGGTCAGACCTGAAGAGAAGCTTATGCATGCTTATATTACAAGTAGGCTCAACTCAGTAAAGAACAGCTAAAATATGTTACTGCTACTGTGCTGCCATTTTTAGCAAAATTGGTGATCGGTCTGTCAATCCATCCCACTTTGATCCAGAATTAAATGTCTCAATGACTGGATTTCGCTTACATTTTTAAATGCATTCATGGTCCCGAGGATGAATTCTAATGACTTTGGTGACCTCCTGACTTTTAATGAAGTTCCACCATCAGGTCAAAATTTCAATTTGTTCAATACCTTGGTTTCCTTTATAAATAGCCTTACAGCCAGAGCTGCCACCATGGCCTTGTTTTTTTAAATTGTGCATATTTTTGCAAAACTATTTAGGTGTTATTTTAGTTTTGATTTTTATATTTTTATTGTTTCTTTTATTTCTAGCTTCTTTTGGCTGCATTTTAAAGTTCAAATGTTCATAAAATTATCTGCTCTTTCATTTATTTTCTTTACAGTCATTATTCCTAATTTAAAGCACTTTGTGCATGAGTTGCACTTTGTGTATGAAATGTACTACATAAATAAGTTCTATCATTATTACTCTATTCTCTATTACCTGCAAACAGCACTGATCACAAGGCAAATCCTTTAGTACAACATTAAACAGTAAAATTAAACTTCTTCACTTCATAGCGTTAATTTTATGTTTTATTATTAATACAGTAACCAGAGGAAATAGAATGATAAAAAACAAGGTACCAGTAGCATTTCCCTCTGTTCTGCAAATTCCTCCCTTGGCCAACAGTATTTTCACATCCTTATGACAGCAATGAGCATCTTCATCATCCATTCAGTATTCTCCCAAACATTCACATGTAACAGTGAAACACATGAAGCAGACCTTTTACAAAAATACACAACAGACAAGTTGGTTGGAAATAAACAATGACTTAAGAGATATATTTACAAGATTTTAGCCTGATTTTAAAACATTAAAATCTGTGTTGAGACAAAAAGAAAATAAGTCTTACAATAATGCTGTAAAAATGTTCCAACATCAGTATCTGCTTCAGTGATTGTAAATTATACAATTTGTAAGTAGTATGCTTTTTAATACACAAACCGCTTACCACCATCTATTACAGATGGTAAACTCTATAACATGTTAATATACTGTACATGTTAATAGTAATATAAGCACTGTGTGGTCAGGCTATGTTTACAACTTTAAAAGTTAAAATCCCACATTAAGACTCATTTAAGGCCTCTGCTCTCCAACACAGAGGACTGTGACATAAGCATCTGGTTATTGTGACAGAGAGATACCTCAATGGATAGAAAGTGTTGTCTTTCCAGAACAGTTTTGTTCAAATATTTGGGATAAAGTTAAGTAAGGAGTAATGTTATTAACGCTTGAAAATTAATGCTTAGCCATACAGCTCACATACATTTTTCAGCATCACAGTTGGTTTCATTGGTTGCACAAGCCATGTACAGTGGTTTAGGAAAACAATATTCTATTGTTAAAGTAGGAAAGAGGTGAGGAGGCAGTTTGCACAGTTTATGATTTGGAACTCATGTATTAGGCAATCTTACAGGCACTCAAAACTTCTGTGACCGCTCACCTGACAAAATTCCCATAGGGGAATTTTGGTGTAAGTGTCAAAGCTGCAGAATCCCTTTTTGTACCATTGCTAACAAAAATAAAATAAAAAAACAAATGAAAAAGAACAGTTTGAAAAAAACAAAACAATGTAACAGATACACACAAATAGACAAAAACTACCACTGAAAATGTGGTCTCAGTTCCCACTTTGGTGCAGCTTTGGAGTGCTACACCTTCTGAATGTGGGGCTGTGCCAATCGCCGGCCTGACTTCATGCGGCTACGTGCATACACCCGTAGGAAAAGTGCCAAGAAAACTAAAGCAACACCAAAGCCACCTACTATGGTGACGGCATGACCGTAGAGGAAACAAGAGAGGAGAATTGCGATGGCCTGCCGCAGGGTCATAATGATGGTGAAGACTGCAGCACCAAACTGGTTGATAGTGTAGAAGATGAAGAGCTGGCCGCATGCTGAGCACACGGACAGCAACACCGCATGAAAGGCAAACTCGGAGTGGCGGGTCATAAAGGCTACTGACTCGAAGAAGGCCCCCTGCTCCAGCAGTGAGCCAACAGTGAAGAGGCAGGAGAACAGGTTTACCCCGAACATCATCTGCACTGACGACATCTTGTACTTGAACAGGTTGTCCTGCCAGTTTGAGGTGAAGCTGTCAAAGATGATGTAGCCAATGAGGATGATGATCCCACTGAAGGTGGTGACAGTGGACGGGTGCTTGCTGGTCGTGCTGGACAGCAGGAACATGCTGACACCCACTGAGATCAGTACGGCCGTAAAGTACTCCCAGTATTCGTAGCTCTTGTGCGAGACGATCTTACCCATGAGCATGACAGGAATGACTTTGGAGGCCTTGGCCAAGACCTGAGTGGGGAAGCTGATGTATTTGAGGGCCTCGTACTGGCACCAGCTGCTCAGGATGTTGGAGAGCGAGGCGAAGGAGTACTTGTACATGGGTGCTCCGTGGCGAGGTTGCTTTAACAGGGTGCACCACAGGCCTGACACGGTTAGAGCCAGGATACGGTTCATGAAGACCAAGAACTGAGAGTCCTTGAATTTCTCACCCTCCTCTTCTGGAGTCGTGGCTCCGTATGAACGTGTCATCACCCTCTCCTGCAGGACTCCCCATGTCAGGTACGATACCTAAAAATAAGAAAATTTAACTGAAGCTTTTCAGAGTTTGTTACATTTTTAAGCAGTAGCAAATTTATTAAAAACTTGAGCACTGAAGCTTAGATTTTTTTTGTTACATGTTTCTTGTAACAAAAAAAAAAAGCAGATGTACAGTGACACTTGTGGCCAATTGGATGTGTTATTTGGTTGTAAATCTTGATTATAAAATATATGTGGCAACTGGAGCTTGCTCTAAGACATGGAGGTTTGTCAGAATATCAATTTACTAATGTTTAAATGTACTGCAACCCCCGTAAAGAGAGAGAGAGTGCTCATGTGGACGAGAGAGGGAACTGTTGAGTATGGACACAAGTGTAGACTTGATATAAAAACTTTCTAAGCCCAATGTTATTCTATAGTTCTCTGGATTAGCAGTTACAGGTATGAACTACACTGCAGACTCAATTATCTACTAAGACAAAAAGAGTGAGGCTGACTCATGAACTAGGGATGTGCGCAATTAGTTGATTAGTTGTTTAAACGTTGCTTGCTAGTTGGCACCAGATATACTAGTCAGTAATTAAACCAATCCAGTATTGCTTCTTGCAGCTTTCGACACTGACTGCATATGTTTATTAAAATGCTTTAAGAAATTAAAAATCAATCAAATCAAATTAGCCGACACCTCATTACGTATAACCACCGCCGTTTAGAGACGTAGGGGAGAAAGTTAACCCAACCGACTCACTAGATGGCTCTGGCCATAATTTATTAATTAATAATTATTTTTTTAATTAATTACATTAATTAACAAGATGTTTTTTAATTATTTGATTACTATAACAATTAATTTATTCAAGATATTCTAAATATTAAATAACTTGCATAATTAATATTTCAATATTTTATTCAATCATTGAATTTCCACATCACTCACTGCTGTGTAATAATAATAATAATAATAGTAGATTGTCAGATGCCTCATCATAAAAATACTAGACCTCAAATATAAAAGGATTGCTGTGACACAGATTCTAGATACATATTTCCAGAATCCTGTACGTATACACAAATCGCAGTATGCATTTAGAGATTCTTTTACAAATCTGATTATGCACACATGGATTGAGATGCAGATACATAACTCTCCACTCACATTTTCAAATAGCTTAGCTACAATAAAGGCCCCATAGGCTACTCCTGCTACTTCTCCAAAGTAAACTGGGAGTGTGCCGACTGCCGGCTACTGTACGCTTTGTTTTGCCTCTCCATACTTTTCCTTACAAGCATGCCTTGTGAAAATACTTTTCTCTGACTCGTCTCTCATCTTGTATGTGTACGAGGGATCAGACCTCGTGGGTAGAGTAAATCCATACACATTGAGGAAAGTGGTTAAGATCTTTGGTCGCAATTTTTTTTTTTTTTTTTGTGGTGGCAAGAATTTTGCCTTGGCCGCCCACCATGGCAAAACATTACCAGGGGAAGCAGAGATAGTACTGAAAAATTGAGCAGATTGGCATTAGTTCAGGCAGGCCACGGAAGTCAGGTTCAGCTCACAATTGCAGCTAAATCAGCTGATCTCAAAGCCAGCCCACATCAGCTGATGGCTCAGCTGATTCCCTTCTATGCATCGAATTAGCAATTCTCATACAGAGTGCGTTATTTAAGCTGCTTTGACCTCCCGACTCTTCCTGCTTCCTCTGCAAGCTGCTTTGCAACCCACCTCCACCCCAGCTCCTCCTTTTTATGCTGTGTCTGACTTAATGTCATGTCTGTTGTCACTGATGCCTGCTCTCTTCTCTACCCCAGGGCGGGTCTTTGCTTTCTTTAGGTTTTTCTCTGTCACCATGTACTTGAAGTGTATATTAAGTTTGGATTCATTTAAGCCT
The DNA here is from genome assembly GCA_037974645.1 of Hollardia meadi. Classification (NCBI taxonomy): domain Eukaryota; kingdom Metazoa; phylum Chordata; class Actinopteri; order Tetraodontiformes; family Triacanthodidae; genus Hollardia; species Hollardia meadi. The sequence goes on from JBBPCS010000238.1 coordinate 9,010,873, forward strand.
TTCCTAAAACAATACTCATTAGCCATTTGTATCATGACAGAGTTATTGGTCTCCATAGTCACTCGTCCTCTCCATACTGACACTGAAGTGATCTCTTCTTAATACAACTGCGTACATTTAGAGGTCTGCAAGCCTGTCAAGATCTCAAAGGCCATGAACCTTTTACTCTTTCATTATGAGATACTGTTATATCGATTATATTATACATATGCATTACATGCATTTTTGTTATTCACGGGCATTACAGGCGTGTTGTTCACAAATGTGTTTTCAGCACAGCAGGGAGGATGCTGGAGGAGAGGACAGCTTTGAGGCGTTTAACGGTGGATGCGATTATTTTTTTCTTCTTAACATTTGCAAAATAAACAGTGAACGGAATTGGATTTCATTTATATTCTTTTAGAACATTAACCAGTTGCAGTTCTGCAGTTTCTGTTAAGTTCACATCAAAGAAAGGTAGGCTGTAAATCTTCATTTACTCCTTTGCTGCAGCTGGATCACTGTTCTTTACTGAACGTGGCGCTTCTGAGGAAAGGATGTCTCATTTCTCTTAAAACATATTTCCTCATTTCCTCTCTCCTTGTTTGGTTTCCTTGCGTCTCTCCATGCATCCTCGGTGGGAGGGACTAAGACACAAGGAAAAGACGCAAGTGAGGGAAATGTGGATGCAATTTAAGGGAATTGGGATGTACCTTTGGTCTCTAACACCTACCATCTGGCTCCTTAGCTGCTAAATGTTCCTTAAAGTATACCAGTTCATTGCTAACTGTGTGTCTATTGTGTTGTGCCGAGCAGGTGGTATACAATGAATTAGGTAGCTTATGCTAAAATTCTCCGAGGAGTTTAGGGTGGGCCCTTTTCAAACCATACCCTCCCACTTCCGTCACGAACTCTGTTTGGAGTCACACTCGCAGCTGAATGAAGCACCCTCAATAAGGTGTAGGGGAACGGCAAGCTTTGGGACGAATTTCCTTCTCTCCAGAGGAAACAGAAACTGATTCACCTTTTTGTAACCATGGTTTCAGATCAGAATTATTCTACTAAAACTACTGTTTTTCACCCTGATGTTTATAAGCTTAGTTTTTGCAACAGTCCCTGTAAATATACAACACTTAACATTCAAACAAACACGTATACCATTTTCTAGGCTATAGAGGAGTATATTTGATTTTAACCTGTAAGTTGTTAACATCTGTATGACAATATTTGAGAAGTTAACATTTGCACTATGGGAGATTTTTATAAGCCACTTCCACTCTATATTTGGTTTGGGATGGTACTTAATCTGGAGGACCCTCCGTGAGGACGTGCAAATGGGGTGGAAGTGGGTAGGAAGAGGGTGTAGGGGCTCATTTGAGAAAGACCCGGTACCTGCAGGGTAGGGTAATACTCTTTAAGCCAGGCCTATCCTTTAATGTTGTTTGATGAGCTTGATCTCATACACACTAAAGTAACTGGCCTGCAGCAGTGTCTCTCCCAGCGCCTCCCTTTATACAAACAGTGAAATCCCACTCAGTTTGGTTCACACAAATATAAAACAAACCTCTCTACAGCTGCACAAATAAAAATCATCATATGGTGGCATTATAGGGATTACACCACATTAGCTTTATGTATTCAATGACTGCATTTTCTGGGAGGATCCCCACCTGAAGTCCAGCAGCACAAAAGATCAATTTGATGACCTGTCGGACTGACGAGCTGGAATCACCCTCATTCCTGGGTGCAACTGGCACGTCATCCAATAGACCTGTTTTAGCTTCACTGCCAAACACACAGGTCTTTATGACAGGGTAGCAAGTCCCACTACCTGAAATAAAGGCAAACATACAGAAACATTAATGAATGAACTTGGCATCAAGGTGGCCAAGATTGTGCTCTGAAACTAAATTAGATGTCAGTATCTCACAAGCCCAGACCTGTTTCTAAGTAATTGATGCGCTTGAAGTAGCAAATGAGGAGGTAGCCCGGGATGATGATGGTGGAGTATCCCAGCATGTTGATGAGGAAGCGGAAGAGCCAGACATCGTGCCAGCCTTCCAGCAGTGACGACTCTTCGGCAGCCACAGTGGAAGGGAACAGAAGCAACACAAGTGCGGGCCAAACCCTGCGGGGTAATACAGTGTGAAAATGTAAAATATGATTTCAAGTTGTGGGGAGGCAAAATCAGACTGATTTCTCTCTGTAATCAAGTATATGATTAATATTATCAATACATCAATTACAAGTATTTAATACAAGTATTAAAATTAATTTGTTGCATCTAAATTTTCCGTCCTTATCACACTGAATGAATACAGTCATGCTGCTGCCTTTGGAATCCATTTATTGTGCCGAATCCATGTATCCCTACTTTTGGGAACCTTGACAGGACACCTAAAGTTAGTGAACAGAAGAAATGTTGTGTCATCTTGCCTCAAAACGGAAGTCTGAAGCAGAAACAACTGAAAGGCACAGACATTTTGCAGTGAGATGAATTATAATGGCAAGAATGAAAGGGACAGTACAGCAATTTGGTAATGCATTTATAAGGTTGGGGGAAATTCCAACAGACAAATTGAGGCCAAGATATCAAAACATTTAGTCTAGTCAAGCATACAGGATCCTACACTTCCCATAATGCAACTCGTTGACATCTTTCACGAGACCCTTCGTGCCAAACAAATGCCATCTTTCTAGCTTATTCCAGTTTGAAATGCAGCTTCCTCTTAAAAATTCTCCAAGCTGAACTCGATGTAACAATGATGACATTATTAGGGCTATATTTTAAGAAAACTCCCCCCAGAGCCGAAAAGTACACTATAAAACTATTAGACCAACTTGTTAATGATGGGAGTTCGCTCGGAGTAGTATAGCGTCAGTGTGCACAATTTTAGTTTTAGTACATCACAACAAAACAGGGAGGCTGCACCCTGTGGCGCCGAGCTTAGCGGTTATCCCGGGGATCCTGCCAACTAGCCACATTCTACAAATATAATAAATTCAAACAGTTTAAAGCTTGTACACTGGACCAGACTTGCAAAACCAGAAACCTTATCTTCCCTACGGGCTATAGCTACAGAACAGACCATCAGATAGGGAATGACATAAAACAACCTGTTTACTTGTGACGAAATGGGATGAGCTTGATCTCCCACACACCTGTGGTGAAACTCTTATCTTTGAAAGTGGTGAAATAGGTGTCCTCCTTGCTGTCGTGGCAGCGAGAGTGTATCAAATTCAAAGTGAGGCCAGGCCTCCTCCCAGGGGGCCTGAGAATCTGACTCATACAGAGCCTCTTTGTGTGGGTCTCTGCTGTGGCCTGGCCAGCTAGAAGCCCACAGCAGAGAGACCTGAACAAGTAGCTTATTACATGGAGGAATGCACTGCACTAGCCGGACTGCCAGCTCACAGCCTGCTGCACCACAGGCACACGGAGAGCACTGCCAAAATGTACCCGAGGAGAAAATGAGTGCTTGCATCTTGTGCGAGTATATGACAGCAGATATGGTCTTAAAAACTAAAACAACACAGCATCCCCTTGTTGAGAGTGTAAATGAGATGGGACCCAATCACTCAGAACAACTAGGTTTTTAACATAATTAAACACATCAGTGCAGAGGGGAAAACCCAGATCAATTTGTTGTAACAAATACTAGGACCAGACTGTATTTTGACAAGTACTGTATAACCAAATATGGTGCCACCATATTATTTAGAAGTATTAGCCTCTACAAACTGCCCTGTACACTTCAGGTTCACAGATAATGAATTATGTGTCTGCTCGTATTATCTGAGTATTACGGGGTCACTGTTTTTAGTTATCAGCTATATATATATATCTTCTGTCAACACCTAATTTATCAAATACAAAGTAAGCAATAAAGTATGATTAAAAACATTTGCTGTGGGAATAAAGCTAACTTTAGCCTATCTGAAAATCCTATTCGCGTCACAGAATTTGGTGTAACACCGGTTCCTGTACACAAATTGGACAGTTTTACTTTAGCCATCAGGTTTTCGGTTTTTCTTTTCTTGCAGATTTCAAAAACACAAACTATGAATAAAGAAAATTGCCGGTTAGCCGACTCTAATGTACGCTGAAAAGTACATAAGTGAAAAGTCAGCTAAGCTTGTCCACAGCTGAAAATCATCTTTCGCGTGACTTATTTTTTCCAGTTAACCTAGCTCCTCTTGGTCTCTAACGTTACCTCCATGAAAGAGATGGCATTTTCCCACACTCGGTGGCCCGACACCTGGCGCAGCACACACGCCGACAGACTCAAACGCCTCCGCTGTAACAAAGCATGAAGTCGCGCCCAGGTAACGGTATTTAAATAATTAGAGACTGTCTTCTCTCGGAGTAGCCGCCTTTAGCTTACTGTCTTCAACTTCTCCTCAATGGCCGATGTGTTCACTTGAGCAGGAAAGCACCCTCCTCTTTTCTCGTCACCAAAGGATGCCGGAGATAGACAACGGCGCTCACGCGGCTGCCCTGCCCCTGTCGGCGTGGAGGAGTAACTGCAAGGCAAAACAAGTTTATTTGCAGAGCACATTTCAAACACAAAAGCAATTAACCTTTTTTTTTCTTCCCCACGGCAGCCATATGGACATGAAATAGCAAGTAAACACAGTTCTAATTAATAAGATTAATTAAGATTACTTTCCATTCAGTGTAGCAGAGCCTTTCCAGCGAGCCAACATGCAAAATAGCAGCACTCCGACACTTTGACTTGAATGATACAGAACCTGAATTAGTAAAATTGGGAACACCTGTGTTTACCCTACTTGTTCCTGTCAAACAGCTGTTGTGTAAACGGTATGTTTTGCTGTACATGATGCATAAATTGTGAAAAAACAGCATAGAAGAAAACATTGAATAGGTTAGGGTTAGTCAAAAGTAAAGTTTTAAGCCAGGTGCTGCTGCCTCCCTCTACTCCATTGACTGTAGGCCTACAGCGATCAGCCAAAACATTAAAACCAGTGACAGATGAAGTGAATGATATCAATCATGGCTACAGTACAATGTTCTAGTGGAAAACCCTGGGTCGTGGTATTCATGTGGATGTTCTTTGACCCATAAAACCCACCCACACATTGTTTCAGATGAAGTAAACCCCTCATGCCAACAGCACTCCATGGATCGTAATCTTTCAGGCACGTCCCATCCCATGTAGCTCAATCAGATTTGGATCTGGGGCATTTTGAGGCCAGGTGGACACCTTAAGCTGACGTGGAACCGAGATTGTTAATAATAGCTCCTTTTATTGTCCCAGTAAGCCAAGCATGCGAGTGAACATAGCTGACACATCTAAATGGAATGTAGCCATTATTATTGTTATTAAGTACACCTGTCCTTCAGTTATCTGATTTGATTTGAATGCACGTTGAAGCAATATTACAGGATTCCAGAGAATCATAGCACTTCATATATAAAATTTATTTCGCCATCGACTATACAGTTGTAGCTTTATAGCCTTAATTTCTGACATTTTAGTCCCAATTATGTATTTCCAAAATTACTAAAAGCAGCATTTGATCTGCACGGCAATCTTGTCAAATGAGAAATTGACACATCAGTCTTAGTGTTGTATTATTAAAATAATACCTGGCTCATTTAAGGAAGGAAAACATGCTGATGATACCCAATGATAAGTAAAACTCATGTAATATTTTCACAACACCTTTCTGTTTCTAACAGCCTATGGCAACAACAGCATGACCTACACTGTATATAATCTAAATAACTTCATGCCATAGTCTCGATGGGGAAGTAGGTATAGTTTCATAACTCTGTTCTAGCTGTTGACCACAGTCTGTTTTGAAGCTGTCACCACATGAAGTTCTGCTTGTGACCCTGAATCTGCCACTGTCAAACCCTTACAACACTGTTTATCTGACCAATGGAAATATGAAGTATTGCCCCATATTATGTGTTCAGAGTTATTCTGGGTCATATCCCACGTGATCATGAAGCGTGGACTTTTGCCAGCTTATTATTCAACCTGTCTTTAAGTTAGAGCAGACTGGAATTTCCATCTGCTCCACAGTCATTGTTTTATACAGGAGCCATCAGGAAGAAGCCACTTACAGGAAAACAAAAGATATACCTTACAAAAGCAGCTGACAGGGAACAAAGAAAAGAAGTGGAGTGTTTTCATGAAAGAGCTTTGTTGTTAATTCTGCCCTTTATGGTTTATGATAGGATGTCTTATAGCGATTTACTATGCACAGTTAGAATGACGAAAAGCAAAACAATAATAAATTAAAAAAATAAAGATTCTTACAAGTGGCTCATCAACATTTTCTTTCACTCAAATGGCATCTAGAATTCACATTGCTTCTTCTGTCTCTGTTTGCATATGTGAAATAGCTTTTAAGAGGCTGTCTGACAAACCTGGAACAGATAGTAGATAATATTCATCATCTTAAGTTTGGGCGTGTGCAGATACCAAACAAATTACTGACATAGGTTACAATTTCCCCATAAATTCCCCTTTACCTAGAAAAGAGAACAATATGCAGTGAGTTTTTTTTTTTTTAAATTTTATTACAAAATAAATGAACTGCTTATTAACGAGACAGAGCAGTGTAATTACACACCAAAGAACAGTAACAGTTTACTGCAGATTAAAGATCAGATGAGATAAATAGAGAAAACACAACGTCAAGCAGCAAACCTAAAAAAAAAGTCAAAAAGATGAAGCTGCACTTTGTGTTATATATTACAAATCTATGTGGGTTATCAGTTTTTGGACAAATAGCGATGAAGTGATTAGTTTTGTGTTTGCAGGATTGCAGGTCTCTTCAGGACACACAGTTAGTTTTACATTTAGTAAATGGAACATTCATTTTGCCTCTGATTGCATTTCTCAAAAAGTCTTTCTATGGCTACAATGAAAGGGCACATTTTCAGAGATATGAACACGTTACAATACAAATGCAATCACAGTGCTGATAAAGTTTGGAAACTATGAAACAAAGTATGTTGAATGTTCAATTTCTAGCCATTAAAATTGGATTAATGTGACAAAGAGGTAGAATTTCTTATGGACATTGAACATGTTGATAGAAGGTTTTGTACTCGCATTGAGGTGGCTTTTGTTGCAACCCCTCCAGAGGCATGCGAGAAGCGAAGCAATTGAGCCAATGGCTCAGAAAAATAGATTTTTTAAGCAGTGTTCAGTTAAGCAAAATTACTCGCTTTGTAAGAGCGAAGTAAGATTTATATGGTGCACATATATGTCTACATAATGGATAAATACAGATCAAATCAGAATGTACTACAAAACATCAGCTCGTACAATTTCAAGATCGTTGTTCAGCCTATGATTCAGCTCAAAACTTCACACTGACCACCGACCTCCCGGAGATTTGGATGTCATCAAAAGGAAATAGAGCCAGAATCTGAAAGACAAGCATACAAAAGGTCAAATTTTAATTATGCCTCATCTAATTGTCCATGGCTGCCCTCGCCAGATGAAAAGACCAAAAGCAACAATGTATAAGTCAACCTTTCACACTTTCCGACTTCTCTACCCTGTCAGTCACAAACCCATTTCTTTCAGTAAATCGTTAAAAATGAGTGACAAATATAAAGTTACATTTTCTTAAAAGGCTCAGTAATTTCCTGAAACAAGGCACAGAGGAATAAGATATCAAATATGTATGGTGGTCCATCCCAGACGTTTCCACTGATGCAACTGTCAATCACAGTAACTTACATCATCATTGCCGTCAGCCAGATCCAGTGCCGTTTCGTCCTCCATGTTTCGCAGCATTGTGTCAGCGCCAGACTGGCAGAGGAGGTTGGCGATGGTGGCGTCCTGTCTCCCCACCGCGAGATGCAGCGGCGTGCAGCCATTAAACATGGCGGCGTCCACATTGGCTCCCTTGCTGAGAAGCAACTTCACCGATGTGATGTCATGCAGCTCGACGGCGAGATGAAGAGCCGTTTTGCCACTGGTTCCTTCCTGCGAGGGGTGTAGATGGCAAATAGTAATGTGAAATTCCAGAGCTACACAAATGGGACAACACCACATAGTAGGGACATTTAGTTTGAATAATTGTGTTAGTTTTATATTTTTCTTTTGATTTTGCATTCTCCAACTTGAGGAGAAGAAGAAGAAAGGACAGCATTGGAGGCAGTGTGATATGTTTGGCTGGTGATTTAAACTGAGAGGAATGTCTGGGGTAGTTTCTGGACTCACTACCATGTTCCCTTCCATCAATAGAAAGTTAAGAGTGGCTGGCCAGCCCATCCTAATCATATCTCAAATCTAATTATGTCTCCATGATTCCTGCAGGAAGCCCTGTGCTCAGCTCATATCACTATCACTATCACTATCAGCATTGCACAGGTGCAGCAGATTTACAGACAGGAACACAACCTAAGGCCAGCCGCAGTAAAGCTTGAAGGGGATAAACTAGATCCTAAATACTGGAATATTACCAGATCAAATGAAGGATCCTGCAGGACGTTCCTACTCAGAGACTAATTACTTGATTATATACAGACAAACTAAGGTTGTCTCATCCTCTCTTTCACTCTTTTTCTTCCAGATTTATGTCACGAGAGATAATTTATGATGTTATCTCATGAGGGGCAGGTCAGAGTCAGCTGGTTGCAGGTAGGTAGAGAAATTAGGGCCAAATAGAAGCTTATTTAAAGGGTAATGTCACACTGACTTAAAACATGAGGACAAAAAGCTCAGGCTTTCTGCTCAGCGAGATGAATGATTCGGTTTGGGTTCACTGTTCAAGCAGAGCTCCGTTATTAAAAAAGTATGATGCATTAAAGTAATGAGTCATTCCCCCGGACTAACCTGGATATTCAGGCCTGCTCCCTTTTTCGTCAGGAGCTTCATGATCTGGTGTTGCCTGTTCAGTGCAGCCAAGTGAAGACAGGCGAGACCTGCAAGCACACATCTTGTTTATAATGTGGAACGTGGGGCTCATTCTGAGGTCAAGGGTGACTGAAAAATGATGTTAAAATGATGCGTTTTCCCAAATGACAAAATCAAACTAACACCATGTGTTGTTGTTTGTTGTTATTTTTAAAGAAAGCTTGCTTTAAAAGCTGAGAAATAATCAAACAGATGAAAAATCTCCCTAAATAACAATAGATTGTCGAGGGGCCCTGCAGCAGTTAAGTCTTTTTCCTCACCTCTCCAGTTCTGGGTCTCGAGGACCGGCGCCAGCTTGCTAGGGGAAACCTCTCTGGTCATCTCAGTCGTGCACTCCGTCTGCCCGTGCTGGCAGGCCACATGGAGCGCCGTGTTCCCATCCTGGTCCTGCAGCTCCAGGCTAGCCCCTTTCTCCACCAGGCCCTTCACCACGTGTGTCAGGTTCAGGTAGGTGGCCAGGTGCAAAGGGCTCTGAGGGTCACCAAAGAGAAAGGATCTGTAATGCACTCAGAACTGCATGGCTTGGATTTATTACATTGTAAATTGAATGTCTTTGGATTTTGGACTGACGATTGAACAAAGCAAATGACTTCTTCACCATTTTCTGACATTTAACCCACGAAGAGATAAATAAAAAAAAAAAGTAAATTCACGCTTCTATAGTGAAAATAATAGTTTGTTGCTTCAACCCTGCTGCTTCTACTTCAGTCACTGTGTTCATGCATTTCCCAGAATGCCTTTGAACATCAACCCCGCCGAGAACAGGCCTTTACCTGTTGCATTCAGCTGCTGGCTATACATATGAACAAAGAGACGAACAGGGAACTATTTCAGCTGAGAAAGTAAAAGTTGCACCTTCTATCTCAAACAAACAAGTCTTGTGGTTGCGCTGCATTCACATACAGCATGCTGAGGCTATTGTGTGTGAAGAGTTGTTTTAAGTTTATCATCAGAATTGGCATTGCATCTGTGCAACACACAATAAAAGTGCAAAGATGGAACAAAAATGCCTCATCATTGGCTGTTTTTTAAAAATCAGTAGGCAAATGTGTGAGGGTGGATTTTCTTTTAAAAACCCTAAATGGTAACGTACCCAAATGTGACATCTTAGAATGACTACAGGAGGAAATAAAGAAACCAAAATGGACTCTGATCTGAGTCACTGTGTGAAGTGCTGAGTCTTAACTTAAGATGTTTCCTTTTGACAGTTGTCTGTTTGCTCTGTCTTCACTTTGGTTTCTGTACTAGCAGGACTCAAGTCTGACATCTTGAGCGACTGGAACAATTCCTCCACCCACATCCATACAAGGATGCACTCCACAGCTCCCTGTGGTTCTATTTCTACAGGAGATAGAGGAGGGGAGTTTCCATTCAAAGTCCCTGATGAGCTAACACAGTAACCACCCACAGTGACGGCCCTGAGAGAGGACGGACTGCACATAAAGAGGAACAACAGTTCTCTGGAAGTACAAAGACATTAATAATGCCACTGCTTCCACTATTAAGATACTGATTGAGAGGAAGTAAAAATGGATCAATCAATTCCAGTAGAAGCCGCTGTGCGGTGGGAAAGAGTCATGTTACACTTACCTGGTATAAATTGTTTTGGATGTCCAGGACTTCTTTTGGGAACAGCTGTATCAACTGTTGAGCGATGAATTCGTCTTCATGGATGATTGCTAAGTGCAGGATTCTACATGAGCGGCAAAGGAAAACAAACAGCTTTATCCATTATGCCTGCAAAAACTTGCAGCCTTACTTTATCGTGCATTGAGCAATCGAAACCCCGAAAAACGCAGTAGAGTTGAGTAACAGAGAAAAAAGGCTGCATTTCAACAAGAGAAATTGTTGGCTCACAATTCCTCAGTATTCATCTTAAGAGACTACCTCGAAATGTAATATTTAGTGGGCTGAAAGGCAGATTTAGTGGTTGACATATTGAGCAATAGAATTTTGTAGAAACGATAGTAAGCTGTTAAAGTCAAGGGCCGTGTTAAAACTGCCTAGGAGGTGCATCCTTGTAGGCTTCAGTTTTAACACAAAACAAATGACAAAACAAAACCAAAACACACTAACCTCAACACCTGAGTGTGAAGTCGTATAGCACACAAACGTGCGCAAAAAAGCAAAAAATGGAACGGATGCATTAGTTCTTAATTTAGACCAACTGAGACCAACACAAAGAGGGTCTCATCTCTAAAACGGATTTTAACGGTTTCATATTAAAGTTTAGCTTCAGTTTGCTTGTTGCATGTATTCAGGGCTGCCACTGTCACAAAGCAGCATGCAGATCTTATTTTGCCATTTAATTGAAGCATAAAGGTCAGCAAGGAGTTTTTCTTATTTCAGAATAAATGTCATTGAACTGTGCAGACAGACAGTGTGGGAACAAACGTTCCCACAAAACCTCGCAGAACAGACAGACGTCTGCTTCGATGAAGTCAATGACAAACCTCAAGTTAAACACAAGACACATTCATTTTATCTGTACATAAAAAACCTGCAGTGACTGAAGTGGTTCACTGAGATAATGTTATTTTTTATCATTTTATTTAAGCCTTTTAAATGCAACAATATCATTCACTAAATCAATAGTGTGATGAATAATAGTGTGCTGTCTGATTGATTTAACACAAAGCTGTCTGCAGTTACAGAGCAATGGGTGATATATTACTTATTGTGCTTTTACTGTGATCAATAAATCTATTTATATCATCTTGCATCATATTTGCTTTGCATTTTTACGCAGCCAGAACCAAGTCTTTTTTTTTAACTTTTAAAAAAGAAATGAATGTAAAAAAAATAATAACTGCAACTCAACAATAACGATTCACAAAATGGAAATCTGCAAATATTCATAAATTACAGCAGAATAAAGTCAACTGCTGTTAATCATTCAAAGTGTGTTCAGAAATGTTTAACTGGGACACAAAAAAATCATATCAGGGATTGGAATCAAGGTTTTAATAAATATTGGATTCCTTCAGCTTCACAAATGTGAGAATCTGCTGCTTTTCCTTGTCTTAAATTATAGTACACAAAAAAAGTGTTGGGTTTTGGACTGCTATTTGAATGCTACTTTGGGCTTTTGGAAAATTTTATGTGCATTTTTCAGTATGTTCTGATGTTTTACCGACCAAACAATTAACCAATTAATCAAAAAATTATTTGGATAAAGCTGAACTGAAGGAATGCCGAAGTTTTCTGATTAAAATGCCTGAAAGTATCATGATACGTAGCTGAAAAAGTTTTTTTGTTCCACCAAAATTGCCATCGCTGACTGAATTAAAATGTCCCCAGGTTAATGGATTGGCCCTTTGAGCAAACAGTGTGACAGGGACTTCCTGGTTTGAGTAAGACTTGAATGAATAAGAACTAAAAAAAAAAAAATCCCACGGGGGGAAAATACTGTTTGCATGATTCTCTCTCAGTCTAAGTAGCACAGTGCGGTGTGTTTCAGGTGTTTTTTTTGTTTTTTTCCATCCCAAGTATCTATAGTTAGTACTAGTGGCTAGTACAATCAGCTAGCGGAAATGAAAAGAGGTCAGAGACACAACAACACTTCTACAATGCTGTGACTACATAAAACACTGGAGTGCACTTGCAGTTGTCGGCCTGTTTCCAAGTCAAAACAGACTGATGACAGAGCAACACAAGATGAGTGGGTCACACAAGAAGGTCTGCATGGGCTGATAAGGCATTGAGTGTGGAGGCTGAGGTGTTTGGATTGTGTGCAAAAAGCAGCAGTTTCATTGAGTCAAACTGAAACATAAATAGCAGCAAAAAGCTACTTGGACAAGTAAGTGACATTTCTAGATGTCTAAGTCTGGCAGGGAAAAAACAGAGAGAGCAGCCACTGAATTGTGGGATCCACCAATAAAAACATGTGCACATACTGTCCCATCCTGATCAACAAGTTTCTTGGATCAAAAGCCATCCACACTGCTGCCTCACAGCATGCGCTTTGTCTGTGTAGCATGGGGAAGTCCGGGCCTCTCTGTTTCACTTCTGTTTTCTGACTGAGCCATCCATATTCATGACAAGGACAAAGTTCATTTAAAAAGTCTGCAGCCGTGATATGAAATCCCCTTCAAAGACCAGCATCATGGGAAGAACTGCGCCTCGAATTCACTGTGAATTCGCAGACTTCACAAACTGCCATTTATGGATGTTTTAAGTTCATCATCTCCAGTGGAATCAAAAAGAATTCATCAGCTGTTTGCACCACCAGTCGAGTTGAAAGCCTTGTTGAATCACTGATTTATTGATTAAATGAAAAGGCAACTATTTTGATAATTGTTTAATAATTTAGGGCCAGTTTTCCAAGCAAAAATGTTCAATATTCTCTGGTTCCAGCTTCTCAAATGTGAGGTTTTGCTGCTTTTCTTTGTTTTACCAAATATCTTTGGGTTCTGGACTGCTGCTTGGTTAAAACAAGATATTTTGGACTTTGGGGACTTGTGCATTTTTTCACTATTATTCTGGCACCGAGCAGAATAATGGATGATTAAGACAGTTATTAGTTGCAAAGAAAACCTCACCTGTGTGCTGACAGACAGTGGGAATTAAATACAACAAATTATGCTCATAGAGAAAGGGGAGGGAAATTTAAAAATACATCAGTTGCAGCTAATAAAAAGACATTGAGCTGTCCTCCTTTCTAAAGTTGTTCAATCTGGGATACTGCAAACTACTTCATGAGAGACTTGGCAAACAGACTGGTGAACCACAGTTAAAATGCAAGGTTTAAACTTCACCAGTATGCAACAGTGGGCCTTTCAGCAAAGACCCAGGCAAGCTCAGGAAAAAATTGGCCTTTACGTAAGAAACAGATAAAAAATAAACCAGAACATACGTGTCTCCATCTTCCGTAATAGTTGTGAGCAAATTTTCCTCCTGTTCAGAGAGTTCAGAGATCTGTGGTTGCTCCTCCTTGGCGCTGGAGAGCGTGCAATCCCCCACTATTTCTGACAGACTCTCCACCGTGAGGGACGAGGAGCCGTAGGCTGAGTCCAGGCGCTCCTCCCCGGTGGAAAACTTGTCCCTCGGCCCGCTGAAGTCGCTGCTCGGTTCCCGGGGTTCCTCTGACTTCAGAATGGAGCGGTACGAGTCAATACCCGAGTCTGTGCGGTTATCCTCCACCAAGGCATCTTTCCTACAGTCGTCGCTCGCCATGGTGGTGGTGGTGGCTTTCCTGGGTTTGCCCCTCCCGCCTATCCCCGAGGATTTACAGGCTATTAGCGCGTCTCGTCGCCGCTCGGTGCTCGGTGATGTGACCGGACTCCGAGGATAGCCCACTGACACCTGAGGAAACCACCGCTCCTTTGTGAAACCAGAGGAATGAGCCGCTGCGTTTCATGCCACTAACCGAGAATACACTACCTAACAGCAACAGGCCTTCAGTTTTTTTTTTTTTTTATCGGTTATAGACTTTTTAAAGTTGTCACACACGGTACGGTCATCTCAGGCGTCCTGAAATGAGTTAAAAATTAGACGAAAAAACGTCTGTTAGTCGTCTACATGTCCGGGATGAGCTCCAGGCAGAGAGCATATGAGCAATGAAAAGCGATAAGGGGGAAGCGCTGACATGTGGCGAAGCTGTTTTTGTCACGCGGGGAATCCCCAGTGCGCGTGAACGAATACAAACTTCAACTGATAGAGCGTCAAGCTCCGGTAGTCAAAGGTGAAAGCGGAAGTCAGATTTTCAAAATAAAACTATATAAAATTTACCACAACTTAAGTGGGTTAATTTTTATTCATTTCGATACAGTATGAAAATCAGTTATCAGGGACTTGAGACCTTATAGAGTTTAGGTATATGCGGTCATGTCCTCTGTATTTTTTTCTGGAAATTTGGGGCCTTTAGTTTACACATTACAATTAAAAACTTGATGAATAATTTATATGCTGATTACTAACAAAACGTTATTAAATAAATTGTTTAATCAATTAAACTACACCAGCTCTAATCAAATTATTTCCCCAACAGAATGTTATTCCTGACAGTGTAGGGAAAGCTTTGAAACAACATGCACACCTTCATCTAGGGAAATTAAAGTTTTACACCATATAACTGAACAGTTTACTGATGAAATAAAATATGAAAAACCAAAGTAATAAAAAAAATGTTATGAATTTGTAAAATCCTTGCTTTAGCTGCATAACCCATCACAGTAAACACAAAGTCTGCATTCATGTTGAACAAAGTTGTATTATCGTTACGAAGTCGTTAATGCAGACTTCTCAAATCAGTCTGTGCTTAAACTGTTTTACCATGCAATAATAATGTAACTTGTCAAAAAAATTAACTAAACTCATTGTCAAAATGGTTAGCAAAAATATTGAGTATATCTGTAGTTTAGTGTTTTTTTTAAATATTGGGTAGTTGTTTTTTTATATGCTTAATCAACTCATGCAAGGTAAGCTTGTTTTATTTTTTCATTATTCTGGAATATTATCAGGTCAAAACTTGAGACTTTTCTTGTCAAGTCTCACAGCAGCCGTGTTCAAGTCCTCATTTTGATTTGAGCCCTTGTATCAAGTTACCTTCAGTAACTGTTCTCAACAACACACATTCAAGACAGAAGTTTTATTTTCTTAAGTTGTGACCGGATGTTTGAACCTTTACAATAGTAGACTTGTCAGTGGTTGCAGCATGAAATTATACAAACACTTTATTATTCAAAGAATTTTAGGCCTTTTTCTGAGAAGCTGCAGAACCTGAATTTGGTTTACATAAATCTTGCATAATCTAATTTGACAGTGACACTGAACAGTCATTAGTGTGCTATACGCTCACGTATAGGAGCACCTGCAATGTCACATAGTTTTACACAACTCCACAATATGCATAGTTGTTTTGCATCCGGGAGCTCCAGTATCTTATCAATGATGCATTCAAACAATTACTTCATTTATCTCAGAAAATATGGAACAAAATACTTCTATTTGTTCAGTATTTCCTGTCTTAATGTCCAGGCCTGTATAGAAGAAAAGTTTAAAGTTTAAGATCAGAGTTTAAAGTTGCATTTATGGACCTCCAGAAAGTTTAGGAATAACCCAGCCATCATTTCTTGTTTCCTTTACCATCATGAAAATGTCAGGTTACGCAGCCACTGCTCTCTGTTGTGTGAGGGGCAGATTCATCATAAAACAATAGTGACTGTCAAAGAGAAACCTTTACTGCTGCCAAGAGACACCATATTTTTTTGATGCAATCTACTGTTATGTTTACTTATTCCATTTTATGCCAGCAGCAGTCCAGTCCAATGTCCATGGGCGATGATAAACAAGGGCTTGTGTGCCAGCTAGAATTGTAAGGTAAAAGCTTCCTGTGTAAATAGTGCTGTTTACAAAGGAGAAACAGAAACGGCAGGAATGTGAAATATTCTTTTATGCATTATTATACTTCTTATCATGTTTCACTTTTTTTTTATAAAAAAGGCATGAGTGCATAACCTTTTGCTTTCTCATCACATCGCATGATGTGTACCCAAAGTCTGTTGACATTTTCAAAAGGATAAAGAATGTTGAAGCTCTTTATGTCAGTATTGAATATGGCAAAATTAATCAGCGTTTATGTGAAGAAACAGCAGAATATAGAACACAGTGCTCAACTGTCATGTGACCGACAGTCAACAAGCACAAGAGATATCAATAAAAGAAACACAGAAACCACTTCATGAACCACTCGTACTTTAAGCCTTCAGTATTTTGACTGCAGTTTGGTTCTGAAGATATCCAGTTTGCATTCATGTCAACTAAACAGTGGCTTTAAAGGGACATCAGGCTCCAACAATTTCTCTGCATCACACTCTAAACGTGTTAATTTATCTTAAAGGTGCAATGTGTAAGATGATGAGTCTCACTCCCAAATACTGACGCTTTGGGCTGGTAGGTCAGGCCAGCCACCAACCCAAGGTGTCAGTATTTGACCACCTGGGAAAGAGACTCAACAATCAATTATCTTACATTTTGCACCTTTAAACCATTGATTGTATAAAACGATGGATGACAGGAGAGTTCCCCATAGTAAGGACAAAACATCTTGATCGCCCCCTGGTGGTGGGCTGCAGTATAGGTCATAAATCCTGCCCTCATTGTTATCAGATAGGACATGGGCCAAACTAAAAACTCAAAGTACACATGAAATAAATTTTCCCCAAAGATGGTGTCTGTCATTTTAGGTAGTTCTTATCACGCAGATGTATGTTCAGGTCTGATAAGTTTGGTTTTAATTAGTGATGATTATTAATGCTATAAAAAGGGAGTGAAACATCACGATAGACAGCTGAGCCCTGCTCACGATTGAGTCGGTTGGGTGTATGGGCTGGAAGTTGATACTGCAGAAAAATTAACACTTGAACATACATCAGCGTGATGAGAACTACCTAAAATGACAGAAACCATCTTTGGGAAAAAATTTATTTGAGGTGTACTTTGAGTTTTTAGTTTGGCCCATGTCCTACCTGATATCATTGAGGAGGAGTAGTTTATGACCTATACTCTAGCCCACCACCAGGGGGCGATCAAAATGTTTTGGCTTCACTTTTGGGGAGCTCTCATGTCCTCCATCTTTATATACAGTCAACGGTCTCAACCAAGCTATAAACATCATAACATTGATGCAGATCTATTTTATATTGTTTATTCTCCATATAGTGTCTGCTCAATAGGGACTTTGTGTGGGTTGAATATTATGTTTTTGTATAGCCTATAGGCCTGTAATGATCTAGCCTTAATTGCCAAGCAGCAAGCAATTAAGCTGTCTGCAGTAACCAATTTATTATATGTCACAGTACTCTAATTAGTTTTTTAAAAGGGGATATTATTATCATAATTGG
Organism: Hollardia meadi; assembly: GCA_037974645.1. NCBI lineage: Eukaryota > Metazoa > Chordata > Actinopteri > Tetraodontiformes > Triacanthodidae > Hollardia > Hollardia meadi. The sequence goes on from JBBPCS010000238.1 coordinate 9,028,601, forward strand.
ACCATATAGACATGGTCATGAATTTATGTAGGCGCAGGGGGTGGGCTCCTCTCTGCAGCACCGCCTCTGTGTGCTGTCGGGGTCTACTTCAGCAGGAACCTGTGTGTGTTATTTACATTGTGGTGGCTGCCCACACGTGCCGCTGCCAGTCGTCTTTGTCCTGCCTCACAGCTTCACTGGCTGCCATGGGCACTACCTACAGGGAGAGAAGCCGACTGCCACCTTTGTCATTTCGTAACATTGCATCCCTTGCATTTAGTCTTCTCAGCATCCAGTCAATGCATCGCGGAAAGAGCCTGTTTTGCGCGTCTTCCCAGGCACAATGACCGGATTCCCGTAGGCGATACCCAGCGACGTCTGCCCACCTGGAGGATGCCGGGTTGATTCTGGATCTTTTGAGCGTTTCCATTTGGGCTTCGTCCGGACCGGTTTCTTCTGGATGATGCGCAGAGAGGTTCCCGGTGTCTTTATGTTTCACCCTAAATTGGAAAACCCCGATCCCATGCCCCGCTTTTGGCACCGTTGTCATCATGTCCCCAGCATCGGCTGCAACGGCCAGTGAGAGCAGTGCCACCACCGTACCCGAAGAGGAGTCGGAGAGCCCCCGAGAGGAGGTGAGGACACATTGTTTTCAGTGTTCAGGCCAATTTTCTTATCCATATGCATGGGGGTGCAAATCCAGCCCTTAATTAGTGTGACATATTTCAGTGACATCACAGTGGACTCACAATAATCTGACTATAATAATCAGATTTCGGCGATTAGGGTTGAAGAGGGTGCAATCTTGAGAATGAAACTGGATTTCTAATGTCCTAATTGTATTCATTTCTTAATATGCAGAAATGTATGAACCTGTGCTTCCAAGCTCGGACCCGAGAGTGTGAACGTGCGTGGATGTCCTCGTGTTTGTCTCTTGTCCAGACAAGCGTTTCCAAAATGAGGTTCGGGGACCTGTGTGGGTCCTGGAAAGTGTCCAAACGCGTCCTCAAGGAATCAAAACCAAAAATCACTGTCTTAATGACAGATTATTATACGAATGTTTTGTTCAGTTGTTTTCGACAAGAAAACTCCTCACAGGGTCAACTCCCATGTGAGTTTGTTACTTTAAAGACAGAATAAATCTTATTGAGTTAAAGGATGGACATGAAATACAACATCCGTAGATTTGACATCACTTAAGCAGACACACCATAAAAATGTCCCTGTGTGGGGAAATAGGGATTAAATTCTAATTTGATACTTTTAAATAGTTTTTTTCCCTGTCTGCTTTCATTGTGAATAGACTTCCCCTCCAAACACACATGTTGGACAAGTTACATATCCATTACACAAGAGGGTTTTTATATAGCCTAGCTGGTCTTATTATGTCAAGAGATAGTGTCCATGAATGTGAGAAGCGCTTAGTTAAAGGCATCACAGGGGTCTCATGAATTGTCAAGTTTCTCCAGTCTTAAAGGTTTCGATTGAAACATATCTAAAATATTGATTACATTTCTTAACAGGATGTTAGATGGATTGTATCCTTCCTGTAGAAACATCTTCCATTCCATTTGAAGGCTTTTTATTTATTTATTTGAAATTTAGGGCTATAAGCAGTCATATAATGTGTTATGCGCTGAATCAAAAGCTTGCCAACCTATGAAAGCTGCATATTCTACAAATGATAAGGCATGTTGTTTCCTATTCTTCATATGTTTTACATTTTCCAGCCTGGATACAAATTGTGTTCTCGTGCGAAGAGACAGTACAATACATACTACAACACAATTGCAGTCAAATGTCATTCTTGCTGTTCCACCTGGCCAGGGGGATTTCTTTTTTCTAATGTACAAAAAATGTCAGCCACTATGGTCAGTCACTTCACCTCCTTTTCTGCTGTCCATTGGTCTGATTGACAGCTTTGTTATGTTCTCAACCAGGGAGTTTTTAATTGAAATGCCATCTGTTTTGTGATAAAAATAACTTGAAAAATCTTGGTGGTAAAGTTTCCATTAATCCAATTCAGTGTTCCTGAAGCGACAAGTCATCTCTGGTATCATCTCTGGGTGAAACTGGCCTGTAATCGAATTTTGTGAGCTACATCTGCATACACTGTACATGTCTGCAAATTCACATGGCTGCTGTTTCAAGATTATATTTGCTGCTTTCATTTAACTGCACGTTTTTTAATCAAATACAGCCACACACAGGTTAATTTGCTTTCCATAAAATGCGTACACAAGTAAATAACTATTGCATATGCAGAGTCATGTTTCCTTCTTCACAACTGTTGTGTAAAACGTAGCCAAAAAGTATGTCATGTTGTATTGATTACAGCTGTTGAGCATGTGCAGGATACTGTAGTAAGCAAATATTGCTTCTGCAGTGGGTTCATCTCGATGGGGAATTTCACTGTGAATCCTCGCAGGGTGTAGCCTAGGGTTGGTAAGGGACTTGGGGACCATGTGACCAAGGTGGCGAGGATAATTATGGAGAAAGAACATCAATTATTTGTGCTTGTCTGTCACTCGAAGAGCACATAGCTGACATATTGAATTCAATACATCAATGCAGTGATGCTGGTTGTTTGACTGTTGCGGTCACTCGAATGGGGGGGCTGACCTATGTAAGAGATAGAGAGGATAACCCTGTTTTTCAGCTGAATCAGTGCTGCTGCAGTATAGTCCTAAGTGTTTTATGTCCAGGCACAGTAGGCTTTGCCTTGGTGCAATGTCTGTTATGCAAATTCTTTGAATGAATTTTGTAATAACTCTTCTTTCCTGGGGCTTTTGAATCTCTGCCAGGTTTGTGTGGCAGTGCTCCCAAAAGGCGTGACTAGCTCTTGCTGCAGGGGCTGGCGGTTGCGGTGTCCTGTGGTGATAAAAGATGGCACCAGATTTATGTTGCCAGAGTCAAACAACTGCTTTTTTCTGGCTGGCTTGGCATTAAATGTGAAGTCTATACCCCTTAGAATATTTCTCTTCTTTTTAAATCTTTTTCTATTCTCAAATGTCATATTTATATGAACACATGCACTGCGACCACATGTAAACCCGCCCAGTCAACAAGGTATATATTTAACATTGCACTTTTGCATTAATCAAATGTTGTTGTTTTTTACTAAATTTGATCAGAAGAGTGGGTGAGTCTTTTGATTATAACAAGCACAGACCAAGACATGTGAAATTGGCTCACAGCTCATGCATAAACTATGCAAAAGCACTTAGAACGCAGAATATTTCCTTAAATATTTTATATGCACGAGCCATTACTTTTGAACTGTTTCTAACTTTATACCTAACAGTTATTTGGGTCACACTTATGCTCATCAGTTAAATGACAATTTTATATTGAAGTGTGTAATTACCGGTAATATAAGCCTTTATGTTTCTAATTGCTTTGAGGTTACTAAGTACTTTTGACATTTATTTGCCGTTTTCTCATCTTCTTTGTAGCAGCGGCCCCAGAAACAGTCCCTGACTAAATCCTTGTGTCAGGAAACTCACTGGAAATGCCTGCTGCTGTCCCTGCTGATGTACAGCTGCGTCGGGGTGATGGCCTGGTGCCAGGTGACCAAGGTCACACGCCTCTCCTTTGACAGTGCTTACAAGGGAAAGTCCATGATGTACCACGACAGTCCCTGCTCCAACGGCTACATCTACATCCCTTTGGCCTTCCTGGTCATGCTCTACGTGGTCTACCTGGTGGAGTGTTGGCACTGCTACACCAGGAACGAGCTGCAGTATAAGGTGGATGTGGACAGTGTGGCGGAGCGCATCCAGCGAATGCAGCAGGCTACGCCCTGCATCTGGTGGAAGGCCATTAGCTACCATTATGTGAGGAGGACGCGGCAGGTGACGCGCTACCGTAACGGAGACGCCTACACCACCACGCAGGTCTACCACGAGCGGGTCAACACCCACGTGGCCGAGGCGGAGTTTGATTATGGGAACTGTGGGGTTAAGGACATCTCGAAGCTCCTGCTGGCCCTGGAGGACTTCCCCATCACCAGGCTGAGGTTCACCAAGTGCTTTAGCTTTGCCAATGTGGAGTCCGAGAACTCCTACCTGACCCAGCGGGCCCGGTTCTTCACAGACAACGAGGGCCTGGATGATTACATGGAGGCCCGTGAGGGGATGCACTTGAAGAATGTAGACTTTAAGGAGTATATGATTGCCTTTTCTGATCCTAATCACCTTCCCTGGTACGCATCAAACTCCACTTTCTGGGCGGCAGCTGCTTTCACCCTCTCCTGGCCTCTGCGGGTGCTGACGGAGTACCGCACTGCCTGTGTACACTACCATGTAGAGAAGTTGTTTGGCTTTGACTATGTGCCAGTAACACCATCTGAGGAGCGGCCATATTGCAGACACATCCCACGAGTCAACACAATCGACAGCACGGAGCTAGAGTGGCATATCCGCTCCAACCAGCAGCTGGTGCCCAGCTACTCAGAGGCAGTTCTCATGGACCTGGCCCAGCTCTCAGGGAGTAACAGCTACTCAATATGTGGAGGCTACAGTAGCTACAGGCAGAACTGTGAGCGCTGCCACCGTGCCATCAGCAGCTCCTCCATCTTCTCTCGCAGCGCCCTCAGCATCTGCAACACGGGGAGCCCCCGCATCCCCTTCAGCGCCAGCCGCTTCTCGCTGGGTCGGCTGTACGGCTCCAGGCGGAGCTGCCTGTGGAGGAGCAGCGGGAGCCTGAATGAGCAGTCCTGCCCCACAGAGAGCACGCGCTGCCTGTCAGGTCAGCAGATGAGTGAGGAGAGCCCTCCAGACTACCAGGACGCTCTGTACTTCCCAGTGCTCATTGTACATCGCAACGAAGGCTGCCTCAACCATGACCACCGCTCCCTGCACAGAAATGGATCCTGTGTGGAGACGTCTCTGTGACTTCTCTGAGCAAGGAATATAATAATAGAGGAAGAGAGCACCAAACCTTTTTACATCACGGTTGGGCTAACACTGACTTCTGCTTCTCCCTTTCACAACAGAGGTAACTCCGCCAGCTACGAGTTACCACAAACAATGACTTGTTCTCCTGTAGCCTCAAACAAACAGGAAACAATCTATATCTGGGAAAGTACTTACAGCACAGTCAGTAAGTCAGGGAAGACAGACTTGATGCCGCTGATGAGACTGTTGTTTAAAATACAACATGGTTTTAAAGGAGCAAACTGCCAAAAAGTCACATACTGTCCTGCAGCATACATAGGGAGAAGAGTCATATAACCAAGGAATACCAAGAGGAGTCACATCCGACTGTAAATGCCACATTTGTAGATCTTTGTCACAGCCAATTTACAAGGACATGAGTCACATTTTCTAGTATTTGAAACCCAATATAGGTTTTGACTCAGCCGTAGCCTGAAATTGCCAAGACATGAAAGGAATATAACAGTTAATGAGGCCTGAATGAGAAATGAAGAAATGTTGAGAAAATCCGACTTGCACATCACGCGAGTCCCGTGAATCTTGATGGAAAATGATATCAATGAAAAATATATCAGCCTCCTTGTCAAAGCATAATTGCTCATAAAGTGAAATTAACTTGGGCTCAAATCTAAAATAGAAACATTTGCATGTGAAATTTTTTGATAACTGGGTGTTTAAAATCTTTATGCAAAGCTCATGAAAAATCCGTTTAAAAAGGATAAACATTTTCATAGTGTAAAACAAAATGTCTGATGCAGATGCAGAAATATTAAGTTAACTGAAATCAGCTTTGTCGCAATGGCATTATACTTCCTGGCTTGCTAAATATAGCAACACAGTCAATGAATAATTTAGCACAGGTGGGCTAAAGGACACGGGAACTTCAAACTGAATCAACAACACTCCCTCAGATTATTTACTGTAAACTGTACAGTTTGTATAATGGCCAATTAAATACTAATAAACCTCACCATAATATTAATAGATCAATGTCAAATCAGCTACTTTAAAATCTTAAAGATTACTTTAATTTCATATTTGGCAATATTTGTATTCAGCCTACCTCTTTATTTAAGTGCCTAGCGATCAACTGTTACTGACAAGCATAAGTTTTTATAACTAAAGTCATCTCATCAACATCTTTCCATGAAAACAAGTCAGATTTATGCCCGTAATAGCACATGGCATACAATACAATGTAGAAACATGTTGTTTTACCCAATCTCATTATTGTTTAAAACACACCAGGTTTTAAGAATCAGGCCCTAAATGGTTTCCGGATGATTTTACTCATAACACAGCTCTTGTATAGCCGACTGATGCTGCTGCTGATGTGTATCAGAGAGACAGCCGGAGAGCTGGCCATGAAAGACACTAGAAATAGGCAGAGGCCTGGATTCACTACTGATAGTGTCAGATTTAATAATGTGACAGGATTACTTTAAAGAACTAAAAAAAAATAAAAAATACTTCCTCTCAAATGAGTGCATGTAGTATCTTACTAAAAAAGGTTTAGGTTTAATGAAAACATAAGATGGTAAGAATTACCTTACAAAATGTAACAATTGAACTCATTTTAACTGTAAAATCCCACAGTGTAACTCATCAAAGTGTGCTTTATTTCTTCTTCTTCTTGAATGCTCTTATTCTTAAGGGATGAAAATATGCGCAGATCTCATTCAAGAAGATGGAGTTATTTCTGTACAAACCAGCCTTCATCTCATGAGACCTGCAGTGAAAGATAAGCTGGCATGGATCGTTTTCCTCCGTTACAACGTCTAAGAATAGTGAATATCAGAATATCGCCTGCGGTCAGACATTTTGTGCGAGTGCCGGTTACATCTTGAGGCTGTACTGTATATTGTGAGCAATTAGACATACGCATTACATTCCATGTGTGGTGTTTTGTTGGGAGTCTGTCTTTCGAGCAATACCAGAGAAAGAATGAAAAATAGTCAGGACAGGACAAAGGACAGTTTAGACAGAAAACATTCTGCAAAGTTTTTTATTTTATTTTAAAAAAAATTTCACAACTATGCAAGCCCCTAGAACTCAGGGTAGCATTCAGGGCAAAGATTCTTCTTTGCAACAACATCCAAACCTGGTTATCCCTCCTTTCTCTAAACTTTAGGTTAAGGAGGCAGTTATGGAGACATATAAGTTTACTCTTCAAAGTCTAAAGCAAGGATCAGCTGCGTAATAACAGCATCTTTTTTAAATAAGGGGTTTGCAAAGTGACATAATATTACTAATGTTCCAATTCCAGATAACAAGGCACAGATAAATATCAGTTCCTCTCCAGAATTTCAGTTGCATCGTCTATATGTAAATACATTTCTAAGTCCTTTGGAACTACTTGCTCGTTTCAAAACACTGATTTAATAAATCGGGTTGCACCATTAGAAATTTGTAATGTTTAATTAATTAAAATTAATTAAAAATTAGTAACATCAATTCCCGGCACAATATTAAATTGACTTGCTAATCTTTTTGACTTATTTATATCAGATAAGATAATCCTTTATTGATCCCCATGGGGGAAATTCGGGTGTTCATATCAGCATCCATGGAGAAATACACAGTAGTTGTTTTAGAGTTTGCAGTATCAATGACATTTAGAGTGAAATGTGGGATTACACAACCATTATTTAGCCACTTAGTTATTGCAAATAAAGGTTTTTAAATTAAGGTCTATTGACTCATTCTTGTCAAGTATAAGTACATATTATTATTACTATTAAACAGCATTTCAATCAAGTGGCAGGCCGAGACTTAAAGTCTACTTTCTTCATAGGTCGACCATATCAATATCAATATCATTAGATGCATTAATAGAGTTAGTTTGGTCAGTTAGTTCGGTTACAGTCACACCACACCACTATAAGTTAATAAATCTGTTCATTAGTTTGTGTGGTGCAACCCAATTTAATTTAGTGATTTGTAAATCCTAACTTAGTAAACACGATAACACGGCCAAGTTAGAAGTTACGAACAGCTGGGGCAACCGACTCCAGGTCCTCGTGCTCCTGACACTGATGCATCGAGATCGCTCATAGAATGTTTAATAAATTGTTTATATGTAGACATTTTGAAATTACACTCATTTGCCTTCTTGCAGAGAGTTAGATGAGGAGATCAATACTGCTGTCTGTACGATAAACATAAAGCTACTGTATGATAAATATAAAGCTACTACAGCTAGCAGGCTGCTGGCTGTATAAGACTTACATTTACAGAACAGATGTGAGCTATGACATCGGCCTTCTCATCTAATTCTCTATGAAAGAAAACAAACAAGCATATTTTCATTTTTTCATATCTTTTTATGGTTCTTGGATGATGCACGACGCAACCAACAAGCAGGAAACAAAATGAGATGCAGGGATTGGAATTCATTCAGTTCTTTTCGCCATTTATTTCTGATTCTGGGTCATGAGGGGCTGGATCATCTCCCAGAATGCATTGGTCAGAAGGCAGGGAATCACGCACTGTGGGTGAATTGTAAAGAAAACCACAAGGAAGAGCATGCAACTCCACAAGAGATTAAAAATATACTAAAACATCTGGATTGTAGTCACTGTTTCATACTGAAGTCATCACATTCTCTCATTCATTATCAGCCAGCAAGCCTCTCACATGGCTTCACTGTGATATCCATACGTAGTCATGTGTGAGAATAGAAAATGTGTTTACCAGTACAATGTTTACGTAACAGCAGTGACAAAAAAAAGAAGAATATTTGGGGTCGTCAAATCGGTTATAAATCTGACGGTTCATAACTAGACATTTTTCCTCCATAGATGACTGTTATCATAAAGGCTTTTGTCATGCAAAGCACTGAACCCTTTATGGTGGGTATTAAGTAGATTAGGTTGTTATGATATGCACTCTTGAACTCAAGAATGCTCTGGGGTTTGTCTTTTTATACGGAAATGATTTTGTAGATTTCCAGGACTGTCGGGCAGAAAAGATTTGTAATACTGTAAATAAAGTAGAGACGAGAGGTTGGAATGACTGTCGATGTGGCTCTTCTGCTGAGCTGAATGTGTCACGCACACTTAGAGGTAAATGAAGCAGGGACATTTTTGATGTGCACGTTTAAATGGTGAGTTTGTTAAGTCACAAATGGCAATACGATCCATTGTAAAAATGTTTCAGGCAACACAGCTGACAGCATCTTTGTGCTGCATTTTGTGTACTATTTTGATTGATTTTTGTTTCCCTTTCGACCCATTTTTACATTTAAAAAAAAAATCATATTTGATACACCTTTATTTAACAGAAAATGTCAGAATGCTTTGACTGATTTAGGATCAGGTGCACACATACATAAATACAAACATCTTTTTAGAGGAAATGGCTGAGTGATTATTGATAGCGATTACTGATCCGAAGAATATCCGTATTCTACATATGTAGATTTCTTTATGTACTAGTCCACCATCAACACAAGGAATAGCTTAGCCTCTTTTTGTATGATTCTAGAAAAAAAAAACTAGGTGATTTTGCAAGATTAAAAACTTGGAAAACGTGACTTTAAATACACTAAAGATGTTTTGTTGCTGCCTAGCAAAGGTGTTCCTACGATACTATTAGCCAGTAGGTATAGGTTAAAAAAACAACACAAGTATGTATTCCAACACAACCAGACGTTGCCTTGATGTTGCATAAGACTGAATACCAAATCTGTGTATCAAAATGGATTAAGGCTCCTCAATAAACTGAAATGCTCACTAAAATACGTGTCAAAAAATGTGATTATTTGAGTGTTGTAAACTGGATATATGGTCTATAATCAATGTTTGTTTGTTTTTTGCTTCCAGTTTTCACACAGGTTGCTTTGTGTAAGGTTGTGTTAGTGGTAAAGGCTTACACCACTCAAAATGTTTTAAACAGAAAAAAGGGACAATGCCAATTATCTGTGTACATCAGAAATATACACCATCAAATATGGAAATTGGCACAAAAATGTAAAGCTGACAAATGGTAAGTTTCCTAAATTACTTATCCACTTATTATCAACAAAAGACTAGTTGGTTTCACTGTCTTGAGCACATCTCTTTTGTTCCAAACTCTGGTTGGTCCAAACCACCTTCATAATGAAGGAAACGCTTTGCTTGTCAACCTCCGTCAGGCGGATATCACATTCTGTGATGCTGGTGTTGTGAGACATCGCCTCCTCCAGAGCTTTACCTCCATCCTGCGCACTCGCACACGCACACGCACACACACACACACACACACACACACACACAGGTAGGAAGAGGGAGAGCAAACACATTTGGCACTGATGCATGTCTATGTTGAACACATCACAGGATGTTGTTCAAAAAAGGCCCGAGAAGAGACGACCTTGAAAAAATCACCCCTCGGCAACTCTTGTTGTCCTGAATAGCCCACACGTTCTAAACTGCTATTTGTGAGTGTCACCAGTGTTTTATTGTTATGTCTGAAACAGGCATTTTGTGAAGACTTGTCCAAGGTCACAGACATTGATGGAACTGCTTGTTGCACTTTCTGCTACGTGGGTGACTTTCGAGCCTCCACAGTGTAATCCAGTCAGAGCTACACTCGAGTGAAATCTTGAAGATGAGAGAGCATGAGAAGGGGAAAAAATCTGATCTACCTCTCATGGGGGAAACAACACTTACTTAGCTTTCCATTATTGCATGTTTTCCACACATGTCTATGAATAATTGAAAACCCTTGTAGCTATTCTGTCTGCTACTTTCATTGTACTCTCTCTATACAAGCACTAATATGCTTTGTCCTTTCTCTGTGCAAAAATAGATATTTCTTTATCTGTGCTACATCTTGAAAACTACTGGATGTAGGACTATTTTCATTGTCAAGTAATCTGCTACTTATTTTTCCTCAAATAATCATTTGGTCTATAAAATGTCATAACATTTTCCTAGTTGACATATTTAAATTGCTTGTTTTTGTCCGATCAACAGTCCAAAACCCCTAAAATACTAAATCTATTATAATGAAAGACAGAGAAACCAGCAAATAGTCACATTTTATTCAATTGAATCAGTGACTTTTTTGGTATTTTTCTTGAAAATGATTTAAACAGTTAATGGGTTAATTTAATTATTAATCTATTGAAACACTAGTTCATTAATCGGCTAATTATTTGGATGTGTTGCCATGACATTTGGCACACACACACATACGTCCCCAGAGCATAAACTCTAATGACCTTTCCAGAATGTTTCTTGTCCTACCTGTCAAACCCTTCAGATTCAGGGTTAAACAAATTACATGTTTGACTAATGAAATTTGTGCCATATTGAGCTTGACAGGCCGAGTCTGCAACTTCCTAAAATTGCATTTGCAAACTTGTAACCCTTTTAAAATAGATGACAACATGGTCTTTTCTCTGGCACCACCCTCAGGTAAAACTTTAGATTTACTTCCTTCGTGGTAGCAAGGATCTATGAATAGTAGTTCACTCACCACACCCAGGTTGTTGCAGGAGAGGTTGATGCTCTTCAGGGTGTTATTCTGAACTAGCACTTTAGACAGTGCAATAGCAGTAGGCCCCGTCACCTCATTGCCTCCCAGGTGCAGGTGACGCAGGATGTTGTTGTTCAGCAAGGCCTTGCCAATAGCCTCACCCCCCTCATCCCGCAAACGGTTGAGACGCAGGTTGAGTGAAAACAGGGTCGAGTTCTTGGACAAGGCATGCGCTATAGCTTTGGCTCCCGGGCATCTAATATTGTTGTCACACATGTTCAGTGTCTCCAGTTTACTCCTGTTGAGCAGTTTGCCGATGGCTCTGGCTCCTTTGTCTCCAATCAGGTTGTGAGAAAAGTCGAGTTCCCTCAGGGACGGGTGGTCCAAAAGGTATTTCACTAGCGTGCGGCACTTCTTGTCCTCAATGTGACTTTGATGGAGCCTTAGAAGCTGTAGAAACAGTATTTTGTGGGGATTAGCCAAAGTATGTGATGTGTAGCACAAAAAATTTTAATCAAGAGTACCGATATGATGTCATACAGCATAGGACTTGAAAAGGAATCCTGTTTTTGGACAGTATGAACTCGCCACATGTATAAATGCTAGAAACAGTGGGGGAATAAGCATTACACAATATGTTTCCTCTGTTTTATATCATTGTAAATTATGGTTTTGGACAGTTGGTCGGACAAAATAAGCAGCTGGAATTGTAACCTGAGAGATCATGGTGGGCTTTTTAAAAAATTATTTTCTGATATAAACGATTCATCAAAACAATAATCAGCAGATGAATCAATCATAAGTTGCAGCCCTAATATCAACTCCAGTAATCTCTTGAACAGTTCCCATATCATGCACAGAAACTGGGAACAGAAATATGCCATGTTCTCATGCAGTGATAAATTAATGTGACAAAAATGTTGTGTCAAACAGTGACTTATTTAGGTTGCAGCCAGAGGCTCTGCTGTCTTTTCTGTGATGTAAATAGAGCATGAATTTAATGCTTGGTTTGTGCCAACAACAATTTTCCTGTTTCATGACATCAGGGACTGTAAAATGTCTGTAAATGATGCTTTGTAACTGCCAAGAAAATCAGAAGTGCGGAATTACAACAAACAGACATGCTCCAGAGAATCAGAGCAACAGAAGGCAGTATACCATAAACCGCTGAGGAAGACTCGATATTCACCTTCAAAGTCTTACAGGACTTAAGGGCCTTGGCGAGGGACTCACAATCTCTGTCAGTCATCTCAAACATTGTCCATTCAAAGTTCATACCACATTGTTTGACCTGATACACCAAGTGGAGCTCTTCCAGGCTTGTCAGCTTGTGGAGCAGGATGTTAAAGTCAAAGTGGTCCATAGACGGTCCGTCATAGTCATTGTCACTTGCCAGCTCCAAGCCACATTCCTCTTCCAACTTCTGGGGCTCCTTAATAGGCGGCAGGAGTTGGGAGACGTCCAGCCTCTTGACATAGTTCTTACAAAGAGGTACCATCTCTAGAACTGTTGTTGGATCTGTTACATCTGGGATGAAAAGCTCAATAATGTTCTCCATGTGCCTCTCAAAGAACATTCGTTTCCAGCTGTGGCCATAATGAGCGACGTCACAGAGATCCCACCGCTGCTCGCACCATCGCTTCCAATACACCCCATCACTGATCAAGTTGGCTGTTATATGCAGTTGCAGAGAAGTAGACAGTCTCTCCTGCACAAAGTCTTTCTGGATGGGTGTCAGGTCTTCAAAGATGGGCTTTTCTGTAACATGTTTGCATAATGTTCAATTTATAAGTAAGTGTGTGAAAGTGTTTTCGTTAATAGAGACAAGAGCATACCCTCAAAGTTTCTCACGATGCTTTGCAGGCAGAGGTTTGATAAACAAGGCACTGTAGCCAGGGACCAGTCTCGATCTTCAGCAATGATCCTCCTCCTCATCTTCCTCCAGTCTTCAGCTGGGTTGAGGTCGACTACTGAAGGATGGGAGGACTTGGATATTGTTGTTTGCAGTTTATTCTCTGCTTAAAAAAGAAGACACATTAACGCTATACATTAAAAGTTTCAGATTCAAGTGACTGTAATATAGATTTGTGCTTATTTTCTGGTGTGTTTATGTGGTTGGTGATTGTTAAATGACAAATTGTTACTGAAATATCATTACTCGTAGCCATAGGCATTAGCTTACGTCAACATGCAGTCACAAACATTCTCCTGCTAGCCAAAACGTTCCCCGATATAAGTTAGCTAAGAGTAGCTAACCAGACTTTCCCTCATGTTAGCTTATATGCGAATGACTTAGTACAACGGCTATCTAATTAATCACTGAAAAACATCTTTAAGGTGGTAAACCGACAGACATTTAATACTTATTTTATACCATTTAGTTACTACAAACAACTCAATGTTCAAACGTTAACGTATACCTGTATGCGCTAGTCTGAGCTTCATCCGTCTCCTAGGTAACATAACGCTCTTCGCTTACTCCTTAAACCAGGAAATTTGAGCACTAATCCTAACCCACGCCCTGAACGTCACTGTGACTAGCCAAGGAAATGCATCATAAGAAGAAATCCTCTTTTGTTGTTGAAGGACAGATCTATGGACAGATGCCCATAGATATTTTGATTTATTTGACACGAGGCACTATAAACACACACACACACACACACACACACACACACACACACACACACACACACACACACACACACACACACACA
>JBBPCS010000238.1:9050826-9078175 GCA_037974645.1 Hollardia meadi
TGTTGTGCAAAAGACGACACAGCAGCTTTTAGGCATGGTGCCACTTGTTTTTCCAATTTGCCACCGCACTTTTACAGCGCTTGTTTTCACATTTTCTAGGTAGTCTATATGTAGATTTAAAAAGATTCGTTTTAAGATGATAAATTGTTTTTATTGAACCTCATCTTAAAAGTTTAGTCTTAAACTAAAGGTAAATTTGGAAATTTGAAGGAACATTTATGCTTTGGGAATCCCCTTAATTCCGTTCAGACCTATTGGTGGAAGGTCCAGAAATGTTTTATGATTTCTTAAGTTATAGTTTCTTTTTACACTAAAAAAAAACAGGACATAACTCTCAGAGTAGCCTCTGGCAATCTCCTCAGAGTTCTGGGTTTTAATAAGGTGGTGGATAGTTTTGCACAGAAACCTGTTGGTTCATTAACACTGTAAATGTTTCTCGGGCTGATCAATGCTGAGGTTATATGCATTTAGAATTCAGTGTGGGACGTGGTGACAGCAGTCCGATGAATATTGTGCATCCCCAATCGTTTGTTATAAGTGAAGGTTGTCGTGTATGCACTGCTGTCATCTATGACGAGTAAATATTTTGTATATTTTGAGTGAAAAGCAGGATTTTCACACATGCTGATCTTAATATAATACACAGAATCACGAGGTTTGTGTGTACAATATCATATAGAAACATATAGATAGAAATGTAAATGAAATTAAATGTCATTTCTTATCATTTTTCAAGTCTATATTTTTTTATTGGATTTTTCACATCTTTTGTAATCTGCTTATTATAGAATATTAGTATTTGTTTATATAGTAAAATCAATAAAATACAACTAATTCACTACATGTCATATTCATAATGGACCAAATGAGGAACCTGGCTACCTTCTTGTCTGTCACTGTCCACTGGCCGTCTTCCCTTTGTTTGAAAGTACAGTGCAGTCTGGAGATCATGAGAGGACAGCTTGGAGACAACAGCTGGTAGGTCACATCCATACCACGTCCAATGGTGATCTGGACAGTCAAAAATCAAACATGTCAACAGTTAGCTAGCTTTCTACTGTGCAGCTTTTTTGGTCCATTAAAACACACGCATACTCTTCGATAACGACAAGCTGATAAAAGCTAAAAAAAAAAAAAATTAACCACGAATGTAGAATGTATTTTGTGATTAACAACAGAATCTTTCGTGAACTTGAGCAACTTTAGGGGCTAGTTTAAGTCAAATTTAGCTACTTAGCAAGCATTAGCAAACTGCACCTCGGTGTTTTCGAACAAGCGGAGCCAGTCTGAATTTCTTCCGACTCTCATCAAACATGAAACCTCTGAGTCTGAACATTCGTCCTCCTCAGCCACAGACGAGTCCGTCGTTACAGTTTCCATCTTATCTCATTCTGTTGGCGGCTAATTAGACCTGAAACACATCACTTTCTGTGTTGTCCCTCCGTCCATGGCTAACACACAACCACAGTGTCAATATGGAGACTGACAGGATAAAACCGGAAAACGGTTGGCTTGTTTTCAAAATAAAGGCGTTAGATGTGTTGAACTTATTCACTACGCTGCCATTAATGTCCATTTCTTTTAAACTTAATTTATCTGATTAACATTAAAGTCCACTCTCCCACAATCCGATTGCAACAAGGACATGCTTAGAATAAGACTTTAATTTATTCTTGTCATAAAACCACGTTTAACGTTACTCATTTTTGTTTTGTTCAAATTAAAATATAGACCCATATACAAATATGTATACAGAAATTAAAAAAATAAATACAAAATAGCACTAACAAAAAAATGTAAACAATATTTAATAGTCCTTTATTATCAACAGACATTGCTATTGTGTCAATATATTATAATAATTTATTATTGTAGGCTAAATGTAATGGACTAGAATCGGTATAAACTACTGCACTAAAAATCATTAATTTCCCCGCTGATATTACATTAAAGTCCACATAAAAGTCTGAACTAAAAAAAAATGTGCCCCTTACTCAAATAAATTTTTCACACTTGGCCCTAATCGCCTTCCGTACATTAGCCTACATTTTACTGATAATTTTGGATTATCCCCACCACCACTTACGAGCAGAATGTAATCTGTAGCAAATGTATACGGCTATTGAAAAAAAACAACAACCTTTAAATCAAATACCATTTATCTCCGCAGCAGTGTTTTAATACCGTCAACGCATGATTTACAACAACAACAGACATCCTGTTGCCGGTCACTCGTGCGACCCCGCGTACTGAAACGCGCGCACCCCGAGCTCCAGGCGGGACTTCCTTTCTGCTGCGGATGCGATATTAGGGTGAGCAGACAGAAAGGGCTTGGTCGGGGTGTCACTGTGAGTCTCTGGATAGCGGATAACCGGGCTGACGACGCCGCTGCCGCTGCTGCTGCTGAAGCCCCGTAGATGAACCTCCTCCTCGGCTATGCTGCCCTGAGCGCGCCGCGAGTATCCGCCCCGCCAAAATGTCCGATGTCAACAAGACTATACAGAAGTGGCACGCCAGTTTTAAGAAAGCCACAGACTTTGACTCGTGGGGACAATTAGTGGAGGCTATAGATGAGTACCAAATGTAAGTTGCATTCAACATGTGTGTCTCTCCACACAGCTGGTTCATCCTGGGCACAGCGGTGGTATTAGGGTGTGGGGGGCGGCATGCTTCTTTTCCTCTTCTTTCAGCCCATCTGTCCTGAAATCAGAGGCAACAGCATGTAGGAGGCAGTGGGTGTACGGTGCTTCACAAGAAGTTACAGCCTCTGAGGTGTCAGTCCCGGCAGTAAACAGACCCTACCCATCCATGACGTGATGTGGCAGTTGTTGCAGAGGGAGCAGGGTCGCTGTGTGCATGTTTGCATCCCAGATTCATCCACCAGCAGTTTGAGTTGAGGGAGAATCCTTCCACGATCCATGTCAAGGAAATCCATCTCTGTGTTTCATTCTGTGTCCTGCAGTGGAGAAACGGACTAATATCCCTCAGAGGATTGAGAAATAGTCAGCCACACCCTCTCATTGTTAAGGTTGGGTTTTCATCTGTCCAGCGAGGAATGTTTCCTGCTTTCAGACAGTATTATCAGTGTCTTAACACGTTCTTAAAGATGTGGTCTGCTTTGAAAACCAATTTAATGTTTTATCTAAAATTGAGCTATAATACAAAATGTAGATTTTTGACGCCTTCTTTTCCTGACCGGCAGGGGGCGCAAAGACACACACATACACACAATGTAGCCACCTCACAAGTTTGACTGCAGAGCATTAACGCACTTCTGTGTTATTTAGTCTGGCAAGACAGTTGCAGAAGGAGGTGCAGTCAACAAATTCGTCAGACTTCACAGAGGAGCAGAAGGTAATCATTACATCTCCCTTTAACTTCTGCACAGAAATATCAGATATTTTGCATAAACTAACATCTTTTTTTTTTAAAGAAAACCTTAGGAAAGATTGCAACATGCCTGGAAATGAGAGGTGCCAGCCTGCAGGTGCAGTATGGTGTTGTTCATTTTTAATTTGTATGAAATGTGACAGGAATGCACATCATCTAGAATTTTCTAAAAAGGCCAGTAATTTATTTATTTATAGAGCAGGTCTTAAAATGGCAAATGTTGAGAATGTGCTTAGCAGAGAGATTAATTTTTTTTACAATCGAATAAAATTAATTATGAGGATCAGTAATTAAAATATTGAGGCCATAAGTCCAAACCTTTTCAGTGCTACCCCCAAAAACTATTTGTTAAAACACATCAACTCCTCTCCAGTGCACCTTACTTAATTCAGATATTTGAGCTATTTAGCCTTCATCCTGATAAAGGCGAGGGAGAGATTCTTCAGGGAACTGAACATTCATGGATTTCCACTGAAGCTGACACTCAACTGCAATTCCCTGTGTATGTGTTTTTAAAGTTGGATATTATTTATTATTTTTGTTTTGACAGGGAAGTCACATTTTTATCTCCCTATATGATGGAGGTTTAAATGTTAATTCACAACCTTCTCCACACTGCCAGGGATATAATTATTTTGGAGAAAAAAATCCCTTTATTTTATTGAAAATGTTATTATTATTTTTTTTTGCAAGAAATTAAATTTCAAATATATAGATTCCAAAAATATCAGTATCATTAAAAAAAACAATTGTACTTTGTGTGTAGAACATATACTCTTGCTCAGGTCATTAAAAGACTCTGATGCCTCTGGTACAGACTGTTAAACAGACTTTCCTAAAGATGTACAGTGTTAAACATGTTATCTGTCTGCTCTTCTTTAGTGCACACAGTCAAAGGAAGAGTTCAAGTTAGAAGAACTGAAGAAACTGGAAACCAGTAAGCATGCTGACTGGGAATTGATTTAATCTACTTGTTAATCCTTTTGGAATAACTCGGCATTCTGATCTACCGCTCCCAACTCAACTTTATCCTTTTTGTCAACAGTAATTCAAAATATTCTGACCTACAACAAAGGATTTCCCTTTGATGTCCAGCCAGTTCCCCTAAGGTGCATATCCTTCAGTAAATATCTCATGTTGCTACTGTTTTATGTCCTACACGAGCATTTAAATTTATTCGCAGGAACATTTGAAGCTTCATCTAATCAAACTTGCCGTTTCTCTCTGCCAGGAAAATCCTCGCTCCAGGCGAAGAGGAGAATCTGGAGTTGGAGGAGGAGGAGGAAGATGCCGCAGCAGGAGGAGCGGGTTCTACGGATGCTTTCCCCCCGCGCGCTCCTGGTACTGTACACCTGTCGATGACCGTTAATCAGACTGTTTGGGATGTGTTATTAGCGGTGGCATGTTGTCACGTTGTCCTGTCCTGTTTGACTGTGTGTCTTTTTGTTCTCTCTGTCGGTGCTGTGCATGGCTTCCCCGCTCATTCCTGCCTGCTTCACTTACAGCTTCGCAAGGTACGCCTTTACCTATGAACGTCATCTGATTGTGTCTCTGCTGCATTACAATTGCATGCATACAATTGAGAATATAAGCCTTTCATTCAGAGTTTAATTTTAGAATTACATTCTTCTGTATGACTGTAGGATAAAGGCACGAAGATACCTTTAGGCTTTGATTAACTTTAGCTTCATATAACTGTTGTAATATTCTATATTTAAATGGTCATTTTAAACTAAAGCCTGCTATCTGATGGCAGCACTTTGCTACAGAAAATCGTTTCTGCTATGGCTGATCTTTGGTCCCAGGTGATGACACCACCTGTTGTTATGATAATGTCTGTAACCTTTGTGCTCTACAGGTACTTTGTTGCCGCGGTTACCCTCAGAGCCTGGGATGTCACTGCTTACAATAAAGATTGAAAAAATTGGGCTGAAGGATGCTGGGCAATGCATCGACCCTTACATGACAATTAGTGTCAAAGGTAACAATCCCATTCCTTTGTAAACTTTTAAAATTTGTGGTGTGTGGGTTGAGGTGGTGAAGAACTCCACAGCTGCTGTGGTGGTTCTTCTTCTCTCCCTCTGTCTAATCAGGAAAAGCAAATGCTCTGTGAATGATGCTCAAGTGCGTCACCTTGAAGAAGAAAATCTGCGGAGACGGAGCTTGTTACAGCTGTATAAAATGATTCTGTTTTCTGTTTGTCTGCCTGCAGACTTGAACGGCGTCGATTTGAACCCAGTGCAGGACACCCCTGTGGCCACGAGGAAGGAAGATACCTACATTCACTTCAGTGTGGACGTGGAGATCCAGAGACATGTGGAGAAATTACCAAAAGGTAATAACTAAAGTTTATCCAAAAGTGACAAACTAATACTATAAATAGCCCCAGGTGTCTTATGGTCAACAAATCCCATGAAAAGACCTTCAAGTATGCTCGTTTAGATCAGTCATAAACACGTTTGCCTTCCGATGTGGTCGAACACGACGTATGAACCCAGTTCTTTTGTAGCATAACTCGTCCCCGACAAGAGCACCAAGTGTATATTAATCCATGTCTGAAAATAGTCCGACAACAAATACACGATTTACTCCTCATTGGCTAAAATATATCGGCACCAATTAATAAGCCAAATGATGGCTGTGCAGACTCCACCAGTGAACCTCTCAACTGGAAATATTGACTTTGAGGAAAGATGATAGCTATAAATAAATCGCTCCCACCAGTTCCAAATGTATTTATTAATTGCTTTGGTTTGATTGTTGAGCTTCAGATTTATTTATTTGGTATTTATTACGATGAGTTTGATGATCTGTTCAACAGTTATCCAGTTTCTAATACAATCGCACACTGTTCATTTCCGACAGTGTCAAATTCTTTTTGCAAGGGTGGGGCGTGATATCGGCTAAATAATCGGCTATCTGCTTTTTCCTTTGGTATTATATCGGAATCCACTATCGGTCGACCACTAGACCTCTTTGAGGCTGAGAGCCACAGACAAGTACAGTCAGCATCTTCCCATGAGATATGTCGATTGTATGAAAAAATATAGAATAAGGCAAATCTCATCCTTTAATGTTATTGGGATCTTGCAGTGCCAGTGTGAGTTGTTCAAACCTGATGTACTTTCTTCCAGGAGCAGCTATCTTCTTTGAATTCAAGCACTACAAACCCAAAAAGAGGTTTACAAGCACAAAATGTTTCGCCTTCATGGAAATGGACGAGATCAAACCCGGCCCCATCTTAATCGAACTGTGAGTCGACCCACACGTGTCCTTGTCCAAATGGTTTTTGAGGGATTCCCTCGTGGTCTTTTGAAATATGAATATGTACGTTATCTTCTTGAAATCCAGGTACAAGAAGCCCACAGACTTCAAGAGGAAGAAACTGCAGCTCCTAACAAAGAAACAACTCTATCTCCACCTTCACCAGACGTTACACAAGGACAGCTAAGTCGGAGCACGCCTTGAACTTTGAACCACTCCTCCTTTAACCTCTTCTTACATCCACATCCAGCCAAATGTGGTGTTCCACCTCATCGCACCCAGCAATACTAAATCAAGGTTGTAGTCATATTTTCCCATGAGTATATGAAGAACTGAGCCGGACAATAGTCCCATCAGCTCAGACTGCCACATTACTTTTACATTTTCTTACTCTTTGATTTTTGTCCTCTCAAAAACCCTTAAAATAAGTTTGTTTTGACCTCACATGTAAACCGCCTCATCTCCAGTCTTCCTTAGCTCACTGAAACGGGACACAACATGACTTATTGCATTTGCCTTTTGTTTGTTTGTGCTGCTGGACTCAGAGCTCTTACGTTAAAGTAAGTAAACTATTGAAAGCAACTATAGCTGCCTATGTGGACTTGTTCGGGAAGTCATGGTAATGTTTGTAAAGACATTCTCTGAATAAATAACTCACAAATTGCAACACTGTTTGCTCCATCCAGCCACCAAAAGTCCCTCAATTCTGTCACAGTCCAGAATAGTTTAAGGAGTTTGGAGTGTGCCATGAATCTAGACTTTTATAATGTTTAATTATTAGCAATGAAATCAATTAATAAAAAAAAAAAAGCTTTTTCAAACTGGTTGATTATATTTTCAAAGTAAAATAGGGATAAAAAGATTAAATTCATCGATGCATAATTCAGTTTGCTTCAATTATTAAGTGAAATTGAATTACAAAATTGATTTTAAAAAAGGCTATTAAATCAAACTTTATACTCTAATGTGTCTGCCTATCATAAACAGTCACAAATTGTTTTCTGCTTCAATATTTCCATTTTTGTGTTTTCTTGAATATTAACCTGCATTAACAGATTCAAATACAAGCTGTAAACAAAATTGACATACACCGTCTTTATTTTGATACGGTGAACTTCCTGTTTACACATCCAGCAGAAGTGGAGAAACATTAACAATGATTTGGGAGTCATGTCTCTGTTCACCTGATGAGCGTAATTCCAACGTTAACTCTCATTTTAGCTCTGTTTTGGTCTCCACCAGCGTCTGAGAAAAATATGGGGCTCTTCAGCTGCTTAATTCTCCAATTATATTCAGCAACTAGCTGTAAGTTAGCTGTAGAAATGGCTGACATTTCAATGTGGGCTTGTTGCTATGAGATACACCTTTCCCACTGCATTTTATCATTTTGCTCATTGTTAATATGCTGTAAAATATTGATTAGTGCAACTTTAAATGAAAGCAGGAGACACTCTGATTGGCCAGATACACAGATAATAAAATTAAAACTATAAATTGATTGTAATTATATATAATAAAAGTAAACATCAACAACAACAACTCTACAATTGTCCTGGTGGCACACTCAGACTATAATGGTTTGCTGTTTAATTAGAGACAGTATTCAATTCAGAAATGGCATTTATAATGTTAAATGGTGTAATTATATGTTCTATTGTGACAGTCCTCACGTTTCAGTATGTATTTAATTTAGTATGCTTAAATATACGTTTTCATACAGTTTTCTAAATGCGCTAAGACTAAATCTGATGCAGAATAGTTAGCATGCCGTGGATGTGTATCCTGTATTCAGTGAGAGCATTTGTTCTCGGCCCAGATGTTCAGCACCAGTGAGCAGAAATGCCGTGTTTGGGTTGGATTATGCCAGGAAGTGTTTTTAATCTAGTGTTATTTTGCAGATCAGATGTTTTATGTATACAGTTATATGACCAGTGCTTACATGGGACTATTTTTAGAGAATGCAACTTTACTGACAAAGGAACTGTGCTCTGGACTGGACTTTGTAAGAATCGTCTTTCTCATAAAACCGCACTACTTTGATGTCACGTCTGTTATAAAGGGCTTCTTTTTTTTGACAATGAAATTGCATGTAACTTTGTTTCCATTCTGTCTTTGCAGACATTCATCTTCACTAATACATCTACATTGTAATATTTGATTTTAGATTTTATTTTTGTAATGTCACAATATTCAGGACTGTAAATTAACTGTAAGATACACTAACTGATTAATATGCAGTAACTGAGTATGTATGAAGCACTATGTTGTAGGACTGAGACCTGTTGAGTGTTTTAGTTTTCAAGACGGACTGAGGGGAGGTTGTATCAAACATTTACAATGCTTTTAATTTCTAATAAACTACAAATGAAGCAGTTCGGTGAATAATTTCATCCAGAGCTTCATACAGTGAACAGACTGCATTTTATTTGCATAAATCACGTGATTTATGCCAATATTAAGCCCCTGAACGTCACTAACTTGTTATATTGCTCTTTTGAGGACTGAGGTTTACTCCTACATTTACTTGTAAATATGCATCCAAGGCTTTAGACAAGCATCTTCAAAAAGAGCTATGACTTGTTTTCCACGCTTCCTTAGGCCAGGCCATATCTTCAGGCTTGCTAAAATCATTCCTTTAAAACAATGAATGTGTTTCATTTCATTGGTTTAAATGTCATATGCTCTTAACAACTCACCTTCTTAAAGCTTATAGTATGAATTCAAATCCACCCACGCTGCTTAAAGAATGGAAGTTCCCATAAAATAAAATCATAGATAGAAAAACAAATCTGTAATTTATCAGCTTTTATTGTGGAATATACAGTAATTTGGTTTGTATCTGTAGTTTTTATTTAATGGGCTAGATGTCCTGTGCTACCAGCATTGGTTTATTAGTATAGGAATTGGACAACACTAATATCCATGATTTTATGGATGAATTGAGTAGATTCTATAACATCTCTGAGAGGTCTATCTTCACCCTAAGCCAACAGACATAAAAGCATTTATAAATTGCATCAAAATAATTCAGTAATGCATCTTTTCAAAATGTTCATTATTTCGGGATAATTCCCTGACCAAACTGCACCGTTTAGTTTATTGGGTAAAAAAAAGTTATACCCAAATATACAGAGCAACAGGGATACTTTTAAGTGCCATTCACCTCCACTGTACAATATTAGGGTGGAACTAGAAATCTCAGAGACAGATTTTAACATTTAGGAAAAGTTATGTCAGAGTTGTCTGCATGGCTAAATGGAAGACAGAGACAATTAAGATTTTTTGTCAATTTGGGTAAACTGACCCTTTGAATTTATTTCACATATCTTCATTCTGTGTTGCAGTCCTGAGACAATGTGCCCTCCATGCCCCAGGTTGGATGTAATCACTCTGTGCCAGACAAGGAAATGTCCTCACCTTTTGAGTACTACGAATAGATCAGAGGAGCTGACATGTTGATTTATAGTTTCATGTACTTGGGCCAAAGGAGCAGTTCTTAAAGTACATCGTTTGTTACACAAAAAAGCAAAACAAATGGATAAATATGTTGAATTACTACTGTAATGCTGCCAGTGTTACTCTGCTGTTGTCTCTGCATACACTAAGCGTAATTTAGCACATGCAGATTTTGGATACATTAATGTCATCTAACTTTTAATGATTATGAACAGAATTAAAGGTAATTCTTCCATCTCAGGAGCAGTGCAGATGTATGTTTTCCAAATAAGGCAAAGGCCTGAAGACATTTGTTGAAAAGTTGATAGGCCGCAAAATACATCTACTGTAAGTGAACTGTACCCAGTTGATAACATAACGCCAGCAGATTTTACATTCTTTATTATTAAAAGTTCTACCAACATAGTAAAATAAGTTATACATCTGGCCATCAAACATCTGTTTTACAGTCCATTCTAAAGCAACAGTTTTGGGAAACTGATGGTATTCCTGAAAAATGCTAGACGCTAAACCTCCCTCCTTTTTTAAAAAATAATTTCCACAGGAAATGACATTAAAAATTTGCCCCTTAAAAATCATTGCTATGCTATATATATTTTTCAAAAGATCAACAAAAATGAAAATCTTCTGGCTTATAATGAATTATTATTGCACAAAAAGCTATTTAGAAAAGTGGTAACCATCCAAACTCATAATCATTCTGACGCATAATTCTTGACGATGCTTTAAGGACCACGTTTTTGTTTTTTTGTAAAAATGATTTTTATTTCATAACTGAAATATGAAAATAACCATGACCTATGTTTTGACTGGATCTGGGTTGTTAATGTGATGTTTCGGGCTAAGTCCTGTGCCATATCTGGTGGCATTTTTAAGGCTCGACCATTGCTGGCCTCACTGAGTCCTGAGGGCCCTCCCGCTTCACATGCAGGTCCTGTCTGGGGCCGGAGTGATCTCCTGCGGAGTACTGGAGGGCATCGGGTGGAGCCTGACCATAAGGATCACCTTGTGCAGGATGGGGAGGGACGCCTGGAGGCAGGTTCATTGGTCCTGATAAGCGCATGTCAGGAGGGATGGGGGGACGTGGTCCCATTGGTCCACGCACACCTAAACAGAACAATTGAAAAGGGAAGAAGTAATGATGACATAAGGTGAAACGGGCTGAAAAAAATGCTGAGCACTTAGAGGTAATGCTGGCAAAAAATTAACCAACAAACTATTTTGAGTTCATATGTATGTACAGTCTGCAGTGGTACGTACTGCTTTCAGGAAACAGCCACAGTCTTGAACTCAAAACAAAAGCTTGTGTCTTCTTCCACCTACTCGGCTTTTATACAAATACTTTTATACTAAACTGCCAGTGATTGAAATGGATGGATTACAACCTTAAACAATATTACCTTACTCAAGGATGTGCTTGTAACAACAATGTCTACTGGAAGGATATTGAAGTATTAATTACTTAATTTCCACTCAAAACCAGCACAACCTAAAAAGTACACAATGCTTTACAGTCATAAACCTTAATGTGAAAGTACAAACTGATGAGTGTTGAAAATAAAATAAAGGGGCGTACCAGGTGGCAGAGGCATCGGGCCAAAGTGATGAGGCGGAGGGGGACGGAAGTGTGGTGGTGGTGGACCCCGAGGATCGAGGACATGTCCAGGGCCAAGCCTGGGGTGGAATGCATGTCCGTTGGTGGGTCGAGGCCCAAACTCTCCTCCCACTGGTCCAGGCATGGGCATACCTGGGTGTCCGTTGGCTGGAAGTGGAAGCCCATGTGGAGGAGGAGGAGGACCATGAGGACCTGGTGGTAGTTGGTAGACACCAGGTCGTGGAGGTCTGTAAGGTCCGGGAGGTGGCAGACGACCAGGTGGTGGAGGTCCAGGAGGGAGGAGCTGATCATGGTGTCCAGGGCCAGGTGGAGGTCCTTGGACCATGGGGCCTGGCGAGTCCCTGATTGGAGACACTAGGAAGGATCCGGGGCTCTGAAAAGGACAGAAGGAGGCAGATTAGGAGGAGTCGTACGCTACATTTTCTAATGCGGTTACTAAAATTTTGAGTTGGTCCTTTAAGCGAGTATGGATGGATTATAATTTCAGTCATGCAGTGAAGAAATCCACAAACCACACAATTATTCCCAACAAAAGATGCTTTTTGCCAGGGCTCAATACCATGGAAAGAAAAAAAAAAAAATCAAACCACTTTCACAAACACTCCAACCCTGACACAAAGAAACTCTGCTTAGTTCAGCGCTGTGACAACAGGTGAAACCACACACTCAGCCCAAAAGTGTCATCAGTCCCAGTGAAGCAAAATGCCTTGAATCTCTTCCCAAACTCAAATCCAGCGTAAGAGGGGATGCTTGCGTACGCCTTCACACCTGGACTAGACAGCCTCAATACTCACTGGCTCTGGACTGTCTGTGGAGACCTCAGCCTGTGTCTCTGCTTTTATCTGTGGATCTACTGCTTGTGTCTGTTTTAGAGCAAGGACATATACAACGGACATGTATGTAGGTAGGAGGTCTAGGTCTTCAAATGGAAGGGGTGGGGGTATTGTGTAAAAACAAGTCTGATCTGAAGAGGAAAAGACTTACAGTTCCATCCATGTTGGCAGGGGAGGAGCTACGGGGGCCCATCATGTCTGAAAGAGGAGGAACAGCATAGTGTTGGAAGAAAGGTAAAAATTAAGGTGAATTATTTGAAAAAAGAAAAAGAAAAAAAAAGAGATTACAGAAGACATACCCATCCCAGAGATGTGTTTGTTTTCAGGGTAACGGCCATGTGGGTCTGATGGAGGTCGTGGACCTTGGAGAAGAAAACAAGACGCCATGAAGAATGAAATCTCTCGAGACTACACCACTTTTCCACAAAGACACAGTTGGAAGAAAAAAAATGAAGAGGAAACTATTATGAGGGGAAATTTTGTTCATCTCTACTCCATGAGGAAAATCTACGAGGAACAAAGCACTCTTGATGACTTTAAAGCCCCTGAAAGCTTCTCTTTAATTCATGATTACAGAACCAATGCTCAAAGACAACATTTGGAAAAGAAACATCCACATCCTCCTGTCATATTTATTAAGAGTTTAACACTTACAAATTAAGCTAATTTGCTTTATCAAGACCCTGTTGCTTATAGTAAGAAGGTGACTGAGAACATATTTTCAGGGGCTTTAATGAATAAAAGGTGAAGCAAAATTCAACAGCAACACATAAAAAGCCTCTACAAAAAAGGACATTTCAAAATGATTCAAAATAAAAGAATCAAAACAAAAGAAGGAAAAGGGGAGTTGAAGACAGAGGTACCAGGAAAATGCAGGATGTAACATACAGGGAAGAAGTAAAAGAACTCAAGAAGGTGAAAGAGTTGAAAAGAACAAACAGGTCAGCTGTGCGAGAGGAGAAAGATTGAAGGACACAAGGCCGTAGCAGTGGGATGTTGTCCGACTGTGATGAAGATCAAAGAAGGTGAAGTAATCCACTGGGACTCACCATACGGGTCAATTCTTCGCCCAACTGGGGCAGAAGGAGGGCGCCTGGGACCCTCTATCATTAGTGGAGGGGACGGTGCACCCCCACTCACAGGAGAGGGCCCATATGAATCACCTATTATGATCACACCATCTATTTACTCAAGGAAAACAAGCGGCTGACAATACACAACAATCTGAGGAAAAGAAGAGGTCCTCATTCCAGTCAAGCACTTTGAAAGGACAAATGTACGACCACAACAACCTCTTTCTCATTTAGCGAAAACAAAATACAAGAAAAAAGAAGAGGATTTCCTTAGAAAAAACAGCATCACCTTCTCAAAGCTCTGTAGGATGAGAACTGTCCCAATAGAAAGAAAACAACTGGCATGATGTGTGTGGCCTGCTTACCTTGGCGAGGGCCTGCAGGTTGCCCAGCGTTCGGTCTGAAGAGAGGAGCGCGGCGCTCATTGAGTTGGGACATCAGTACGGCCAGTCTGTTATTCGGTAAAAAAAACCCAGGTTAGATACAAATGAGTGCCACGGGTCAGCTAACTGTTGTTTTCATGATTGATGAATCTGCTGGCTGTTTTTTTTTCTTTCTTTCCAGAAAATTTCCATGACACCATCAAGTTGCACCTTTTGTCCACCCAACAGTCCCAAACCAAACAATTTACAATGATATTAAACAGAGAAAAATAAGTAGCAAATCCTCACATATCAGGAGCTGAAACAAGTAAGTATTATTTTTGCTCATAATCCTGCACAATCCACAAGAAACCCAAACATTTTTGACTAATTCTGCCATGACTTACTTTTCACGGAGCTTTGACGATTCAAGTTTCTCTTGATTCAGAGCTCGCTCAGCATTACGTGCATTAACCTGGAGACATAGTGGAGAAATAGTGGGCAAGTAGAACCTAATATTTCAAAGAATTAACCTGCTTCTTATTATTCATCTTTAAAACAGGCATACATATCCATTCGGAGCATAATGGCATATGTGAATAAATTGTGCAGTGTAACATACCCAGTTTGAGTGAGTTTTGTTTTCTTGTTCTTTTATCTAAAAAAGAAAGAAAAAAGACATTCAGTCAGGTTTTACAAAGATTTTTTTCTGCACTTGCTCATTTAAAAATTCAAATCTCAGTAAAGCTCAAGAGTCTACCTGCTCTTTATAGACTTCCTCAGTCTTCTTCATTTGCTCCTCCATTTCATTAATGCGTTGCCTTAAGACTTTAACCTGCTCCTCGGCCTCAAGAGCTTTTCCTCCCACCTCAGACAGCATATTCTCTTTGCTGCGTCGCTCCAACTCTTCCTTGGTTAATCTCCTGTGAAGCCACAGAAACACCTTTAATCACATGACAGTAACACAGGGGTTCCGACACATCTTTTCCATTTCAAAGGTATGCATTTATTCCTGAGGTGTTTGACTGGATTATGCTAAAACAGCATATCTTATTCATATTCATGACAGTGAAATAACGGCAGAAATTCTTCAGCGTGTAACAGCAGCTGATAAAAATATGTCGACTGACTCTCGCGGCTTCACTTACTGCTGCAAGGCGTTTTCCTTCTGCTGATACATTTCAACCATAATTTCATTTTTCTGTTGGAGGATCTTGAACTGGTTTTCAACGTGGCTCTTCTCGCTTTTGATGGTTGCAATTGCGTGCTCCAGCTCCTGGTGTTGTTCTGTTAAAAATACAATGGCGTGTTTAGAGAGAGGCAGGAAGAATGTCATATTTAAAGGCTTCACTTTTAAAGAATTTAAACCCTAAACCGACCTACCTTCCAGTGACTTTCTAGCCTTTTCTTCATTCAGCAGTTTGGTCATGAAGCGATCGCGCTCTTCCTCGACAACAGTGAGAGTGGTTTGGACCTGTTGAAGCAGGTTAACTCTTTGAAATATTCATATTAATATTTGTCTTTCAGGTGTAAGTACGATGAGCTTTAATTATCTTGACATCTTACCCGAGAAACATCCATCATTTGTTTGATCCTGTTCTTTATGACCATCTTCTTGTCTGAAAAAGACACTGAAAGTCTGTTAACCACTTTGTATGAAGCTGAACACAACAAATATATGGTGCCACTTTAAGAACTAGTGCATCCATGTACAATGTGTACTATTCATTTGACTAAATGAGTAACAGAGTTGGACTAACCAGGAGTGACTTCACCATTGGCTAGAACTTTGGTGTCACCTTTTTGTGAATCACAAGCATCTAGGTCTGCCAGAAGTTCAGACAGCACCTGCCAGGAGACATTTTTGTGTGGGTTAAGTGTATAATCTGATACAAGTTCACGCCAAATATGTACAACTGATAAATCAAGGAACATTTTTGACAGTAGTTTAAAAGAAAATCCTGACCTCCACATTGTGATCTTTGAGCACCACTGAGTCCTCCAGCTCTTTCTGGGACTTCTGATAGACTTTTATCTGCTCATTTAGCTCCTGGTGTTTGTCCTCCCAGCCCTTAATTGTAACCTTTAACTGCAAGAATAGGCAGAGTCAGGAGAGTACCTCAAGTATGCATCTAAAATTATTATCTGATGAAATGCAAAAATTATTTACAAGATCAGACTAAAATAACCACAAAATATCCAAACAACTCTACAAATCGTCTTACCATTTTATTTTCTTCTTTTAGTGCTGCATAATCTTTCTCAAGACATTTGTGTTGAACGTTTCGGGCATCTTCCCGAATCTTGGCCTCATCCAGGAGGACAGTAGTCTGTGGAAAATAGATACAGTTGTAAAGAGAAGCTGAAACGATCTCCATGTAATCTTGCAATGTGCAGGAGATTTTGCAACGATTTGTACCTTAGCAAGAGCTTCCTGGATCTTTTTTCTGCTGAGCTGCAGCTTCTCATTTGACTTTGCCAATTTCTCGATCTGTTAAAGAAACCGTTGTGCATCATGAATCTGAGACGACAGTTAATGTTATAACAGGAAGCACAAAATATTAAAGTTACCCTGGCTTTATTTTGCAGTGAGGTTTCTCTCTCTTCTTCAAGTAGTTTTGCATATTTGTTCTTCTCCTCAGCCATGCTATCATTCAGTGTTTGTGCATCCAAAACTTTATTCTGCAAAAAGGTAATGAGAACTGACATTCAGGTAAAGCTTCCCCATTCTTAAAAATCTATTTGCTTAAATAAAATCACACAGTAATATCAAAGACAAAAGGAGTCCTTAGTTCCTTAGTGCTTACCTCCAGATCTTGTATCCTTTTCACTGTACAACTAACTTTTTCCTTCGACTGTTTTTGATTTTCTTTCAGTTGTTCAGTCTTGAAGAAAGAGAGAAAAAGTTCCACAAATAAAAATTTATACTTCTTCAAAAGTAGCTCATAGACATCTAAAATTTTACTTGTAGCTCACCTGTTTCTGGAGTTCAGACATTTTGGTGAGAGCATCATTCTTCTCTTTTTTTAGTGCCTGAATTTGCTCCCCCAGTCTTTTTTCATCCACTGTGTCCACAAAAAGTACAAAATCAGTGAGATGTAACACTAAAATATTGAGCCGCATTTCCACCAAAGTGCTTTCGGTGAGTACCCTTGGTAACCGTACATAACCCATAATTAAAGTACCGAAAACCTAGATATGTTTTGCGTTTCCACTGCATGTAGCAGCAGCGTTTATTAATGGACACACTGTCTATAGCGTACTGTAGGCTACATTACTGCCAGATTGACAACATACAAAATGCTAATGTTTTTCTCTGTTCCGTTCATATTCTTGGTCACTTCTCTGCTGCTTGCTCCGTCTCTCTTAGTCCACGGCACCCACACTACACAAACGTTTTGTGTTTTTTCTTCTCAGTCTGTGGTTATTTATTACAACAAGGAGACAAGCTTTGTTTAAGAAAATGCTGCTGGGAGCAAGAATGAAGACTAAAAAACAGGAGAGCTGAGGAGATCAGAGCACAGACAACAAGATGATTTTGGTTGTTTAAACTGACCAATCAGCTGTCTGCCGTGTTTTAACTCCACCTTTTAGTATCGAATCAGTGTGCCATGTACCTCAACAGGAGGGGAACGAAAAAATCAGGATGGTACAGTGCGGTTTTGTTGGTACCATCCACAACTTTTGTAATGGAAACACAAAAATAACCATTCTAATGCACAACAAACTGAGCTGAAAATGTGGAAATGAGGCTTTACTGCATTTTAAAAGTAATGTAATATGACAAAAAAGGAAAAACTTACCAAGGTATTCTCTCCTTTTCACCTAAAAAGGTTTAGAAAAACATTAAGATCAGTCTGATTGATGTGTGATTAACACAGTTTGTAATAATTTGTCACAGCATGATCAAAGTAGTAGTAATAATGTAGCTGTATTAAGTCGGGAATAATCTAAAACCAGTGTCAAACATGATCCAGATACGAGAAATTATATTGATCTCAAACCTTAGGTAGTTAAGCTGAGGAGGAAAATAAGATTAAGACTAACATTTTAATGTAGTGTGCATCTTCAGAGTCAAAACCTAATTAAATCTAAGATTCTACAAATAGTTTATACCAAATACAAATTTTTTCTTCATTATTGAAAATAAAACCACATTATTTGAGTAGCGATAGTACATAACTTACTGCCAACACAGTCCTCCAGAAGAAGAGGGTGAAGGTCACCACTCCAACTAAAGCAGTGATGACAACAGCTTGCCAAGGACAGCCGAAAAAGGTTGCCCCTGGCTTCCACTCTTCTGGGAGTACAGAAATAATCTGTTGACACAAACACAACAAAATATTGAGGAAGGAGATGTGATCAGGAGTAATGAAATAAAGCTGAAAACATAATTCTTTAAGATAGGAGTTCTATGGTATGAAGGTACGCAATAAATGAGATGGAAATACCCTTGTTAACCTTGTTATTGTGATTAAATGTATAACATTAAAGCACAGTGAGATGCTACAGCAATCCTATAGTAAGTTAAACCCCAAAATCTGATGCATAACAAAATAAATGAGTGATAAGTGATCAGTTAATCTATTCACTCCACTGAGAAGAAAGCTCATCAAGATATCAAAGCATTACCATACAATAATAAAAAAAACAAACAGGTAATGTACCAAGCAATGTCCTTAGGCCATAAATATTTTATGTATTGCACCATTAAAATGTATTATTGGTGGTATCATTATAAAGTGGGTCAGGAAACCAATTTTTGCATTTACTTGCTACTTCCAAAATCAAACAGGAGCCAGATACATCCTAAGAGTTTATTTTACAGTTAAATCAATAATTATACAATGCTTGTTTGCTGCCAAAAGGCTTAAGTATTGAAGAGTCATATCAACAGCCAAAATGTACAATGTCCAGCCATACAGAGAAGAACTCATATTGCATATTGTGCCAAACACAAAGTAACCTTTGAACTGAGCATGAGGCAGTTCAGCTAGGATCAAACACACTATGGCTCTACGGAAATGGAGGGATTACTAGTAAATTAGCACATGCATGGAAGCATTAACCTACTTTTTTCAGCCTATTAAGTCAAATAAATTTAAAAAGTCTACTTTTACCAATATAAAAATGCACAAATGCAGGACTGTAACCATGCTATGCTTAAGGGCATTCAAAGTATAATCTACACAAAAAACAAGATATGAAACACGACATATGAGCAAAGATCTTCTGTCAACATTTAAGAGGCAAAATCAACTGCATCTGGTAGTTTGGTGAATAAATTCAGGAGTAATAAACGTTTGTGTGAACGGACATTGGCCATATGCTCATTAACACGTCAGCAGGCCATGGTAGCATAATAAATACTTGACAAACGAGTGAGGCTGATTCAATTTTTCACTTACATGTTGCAGCTGCTTTAGAAAAAACACGTAAACATGGTCCGGTTCCACTACAGGTCGGGGTATTGTATCACTCTCCATGCTAGTCTTCGAAACAAGAACGGAACTAGCCCACGGATGCTAGTTTGACAGATATTAAGTTAGCTTGCTAGCACGTTAACGTTAGCTAACATCTGAGTAAACGGTCCAGTTAAGATAACGTTAGTCGTTAGTCTATGACGTCTGAAAAATAAAAACAATGACGTTACAAACACCACCAACGTTAGATAGTCGAGACAGGTGCTAAGTAGGACTTGGCAACAAAAGTTGTCTAAAGGAAGTAACAGTCGTATCACATTCACTATCAAAAAATCAATCGATAAGCAGGAGACGTTAGCTTAGCTGGAGGTTCAAAAATATGGACAATATTAGTAAAAAAAAAGAGAAGCGATTAAGAACCTAAATTAACATGACAGCACAGAGTTCATCTTACGACTGTGTCTTATTACAACCATCTGTGTGTCTATGCCAAAACAAGGCCCCCTGGTTATGTTAGTAGCCAGCTCAGCACCGGCTGTGTTGAACTTCAGTCTACACCGCGACAGTCAACAAGACAGGGGGAGGGCCGTGCGGCGTTCATGAAAAGTCGGAAATCTGATGCCTCATACTTGAATTGAGATGAGTGCTTTCTAAATGCATGAGTGAAGGAGGACGTAAGTGCTCAAAATGCTCCAAGAACAACCGGACTTATTTTTTTCATTAACTGTGAGTGTTCATTGTGCATTTGAATCATTAAGCTGACACATCTAGTGAACACAGTAGTTTACAATTCTTACACTTACCACAATGGTCCACTCTACAATTTTACTCTTGATCATTGAAAGGATGCAGCCAAGGTAAACTATTCCAGTTGAGAATAGTCCCACTTCTTCGTGAATCTCAGACCCTGGTTCCATGGAGTCCAAAGAAGAAAAAAAAGAACAACATTTTTCTGTTAGTCAGTTTAGGTGTCCTATGTGAAAAATCTACCATCGCAGTTTGTAATTTCATGTATTAGAAATAGTTAAAGTATTGTGATTATCAAATAATTCTCCTTGAAAGCAGGTAAAGCAAAGATGGAACCAAACAAGACTCATCTATGACCTTAACATCATAAATTTGCAGGTAGCTTAACATGTAGTGGACTGTCTTGCTGATCTCAAGAATGAACTTTTTAACCTTATTGTGCTAGATTTAATTAACCCAAGTCCTTAGTGCTCAAAACAGACCACAAATATTAAGGATGTTTGAAAAGAAATGTCAAAATTAAAGATGAGGGCTTAAAAAAAAAAGACTCAAATAATCTTAAGATCTTAATAAAAAAATGAATTGATTATGTTGTTTAGATTACCAACCTGAGGGCAACTGCTCAACCTCAACACCAAGGCCCATGTCTAAGGGACTTTCCAGGGTGGCTTGAGGGCCGTTGTGCATCTCTTCTGATGCGCTGAAGCTCGGCTGATTGTCTTTGTTTTTATTGAAGTGTCCACCATCCTCCTCCACAGTGATGTCTGGTGCACTGTGCGCCTCCTCCAAAACTATCTGCTCTTCTTTAGTCTCTGCTGGCCTTTCCTCGTGATCTGTTAATGTTTGGTTGTCATCACTCTCAGCCTCAGGGATGCTGTCAGCCTTGTCTTCTTCAACAATATGGGGAGTGTCATCTTTTACATTTAACTCATGTTCATCTACAACAAAAAACAGTGGAGAAATATTAGGGCAATAGGGGTTTAGCAAAGGAGGTAAACTTCTAGGTCTGTCTCACAAGTTCAATTAGAATAGATTGTATTCTTGATATGATAGATTTATTTTTGTTTGTTTGTTTGCTTAGGTTTCCATGAAACTTAGTTGATCTAATGACAGCAGGTGTGGTTTATGGCTTTGTCAAGAGTGGGGTTATTTGCCTAGTGGGAGGTCAGGTTGACGCCAATATAAAAGAAAATATTGAAATGTAAGGCTAGCAGAGTCAGGGCTGGTAGTATAAAAAATTGGAGTAAAACTATTTTAAATCTGTATTTGGGCAGTACACTAACATGAAATTCAATTTTCAAAGGATTACAAAGGACAAATGTGGTTGTTCAATGTTGAATCTGGGCCCTGTTCACACTTTGTACTTAAATGCATCATGGGTGATACTGTTGAGAGGTCAGCCAAAGCACACCAAGGATATCAAGCTCAAATAGCTCCAGCTACATACTAGCTACCAAACTGGGAGTCCACTTGATCAAATTTGCAGAGCGCACAGACCCTGAAAAAAACATGTAAGTTGACTACAGGTGAATTGATTATGACGAACAAGTAGGATACGTTTTTCAAAATTAAAAAGGATGAGTTAACCAGGTCAATCATCTTCTCTAGCTGCCATATTTTTTTTTCTTTTTAGCAGTCCCTTTTAATAACAATCTGGGTATGATCTGGAAACAAGATACTCATCTCTACGGTGCTTGAAAGGACAATTCAGGGCAGCATATTTGCTGTGCCACAGTATCAAATTCGGCATTCACTTTATCAGCAGATCATAAGCTGATGCAATATATTGTGTGGGTGAAAGGCCCATGTCAGTGGTTAAAAAAAGAACATGCAATGACTGAGGAGACAATTCTACCAACCTTATTAATACCAAATACTCAAAGTAAAATAATAAGAAACAAACCAACCTTGATGAATATCTGTCTCTTTTTCTGTTGCCAAAGGCGTGCTGTCACTGGCTGTTGAATACTTCTGTCGTAGGCTGAATGCAAGCTCCTGGAAGTCATCCAGTATTTCAGTCTCCTCATCCATTGTGCTTACGTCCATGTGTTGGTCATAATTGTGTTTTGTACCCTGGCTATCCAGCATCTTCTCAATGTCGTCCAGGATCGTGTTCTCAGAGGCTTCCAGGATGCCCTCGAGTGCATTTTCAATGTCTTGCGTGGTACCTGCGTGTGAGCGACGGGTAGCCTGCAATTCTGTGTCCAAGTCAGAGAACATGGCCTCCACTTTGAAGAGATTCTTGAGACCCAGAAGCTTTTGGATCTGCTCCATTTTCTCCTCTGTGAAGTGGTCTCGAAGCAGAGTCAGTCTCATCACGCTGTCGCTGTACTCTGGCTCTGGAGTCGACACAGTGGGCAGTGTTGTTTCGGGTGAGGGTTTCTCTGAGTCTGTGTCGTTTGATTGTGACAAAGAAAGTGCATTTTCATCTTCAAGTAATTCTTCCTCCTCCTCTTCCTCAATCTTTGTATCTTTGTCACCTTCCAACTCCTCCAGAAGAAGTTCCTCATGAATCTCTGGTTCCTTTACAGATAACTCTGGTTGACTCTTATTACTTACTAAACCTGTCATTAAATGGTCATGTATCTGATCAGGTATGCTTAAATCTACTGTGTTCCCATCATCTTTGACATCTAAATTCTCTGACTGCATCTCCTCAGTGGACGGGTCCAAATGTGTTTCAGTACTAGCCAATTCTTGATCGTTCACCATTTTGTTTTCTGCCAATTCACTGTCTAAATCCTCACTATGCTCCGTTGCAACGCTGTCCTGTATACCTGCATTATCATCAACATCTGAATCTATGGACACTTCATCCTCTTCCTCTTTGTGCTCAATGGGCTCCTCTGCTGTTTTGAGATCTGATTCTTGAGCCTCAGGAACAGCAGAAGCATCATCTTGTGATACTGGATCCACTAATCTTGTACCCACTTCTGTTGGTTTTAATGTTTCTTCCCAAGCTTCCTCAGGTCCAATCACTTCTCCTTCACTCTCATCAGCACTATCATATGAGAGTTTCTCAGAGTCACTGTTTGTTTCTTTATTATCTTTTGGTACAGAGCTGGAAGGAAGATCTTGAAGAACAGGTTCTATATTATCTGGCTCTTTTGGTAGTTCTACTGATGCTGGATCTTCTACATCTTCCTTTGCTTCCTCAAAACTCTGAGGGACTTTTGCAGTTGCTTCTTCTTCCTCATCGTCATCATCTTCGTCTTCCTCTGAACTCAAATCGCGTGCCGTCGTCTCTCCCCCAGTGACAACTGAAAAGACGGCGTCTCCTAAAGATGTCCACATGTTCTTCTCCTCTGCACCCTCTTGTTTATCATCATGTATTGTTGGGGGACTTTCGTGCTTTTTGAGGTAATCGAATGCTGGAGTAGTTACGGCTTCCTCAGAGAAAGAAAGCAATGGAGTTTCTACTTTAACATCAACGTCATCTTCAGGAGGATTCCTCCCATATTCGCTTCCCTCCTCTTCATATGGGGTAACATTCTTGGTGATGTCTTCATCGGTGGCGACAGCATCAAAAGTTGCTCCAAGGGTAGTTTGTAACTCAGGGATTTGTACTCCTTCAGAAATGGAAACTGGTTCGTTTTCTGAAACATCATCCACTTTGGCCACAGATTCCTCTTCAGATTTTGCAGGTATATCTTTGGTTTCACTCCTTTCCAACACAATATTTTCAAGAACAGACTCTACTGTGTTTTTCTGCACAACTTCTGTGTCTTCTGTAGGTCTTTCGTTAGCATCAGGTGTAGCTGCGGTCTCAGACTCTACTTCGCTTGTAGATGGTGATTCAGTTTCCACGTCAAGTTCAGGTAAAGAGGCACTTTGATCATCTAGGACAAAATCCTCATCGTTATCATGATGCTCGGTTTGTTTTTCACTGTCAGTTGCCTCTTCTGCTGATGGCTGTGTTTCTTTTTGTGCACCCTCTGCCACTTGGATTTGGTCAGATGTTCCCTCATTTTCACTATCATTGTCTTCCAGTGAAGAGCCTAATAGTAAGTCTATGTCATAATTGTTAAACTTATCATATCCAGTGTCAAAACAGACAAAATCTGTTTCCTGAAAAAAAGACAAAAAATTTAAATTGCAAGGAATAAGCATGGTAATTATTTTCCTGATAGTTTGAAAGCTACATTGTATTTCAGGTTGCATTTTGACTAATTAATTCAGTTATTTTCATACCTCTGCGGGAATTTCATGTTCTTGCTCGGTGTAAATGTGGTTAACTGCAAGTAAGTCCTTTGGGAAATAGCCAAAGTTACTTCCAACCTATTGACAAATACAAGAAGAGAATGTGTTGAGGATTATAACTACATAGCCAAACCTAGATGTTTCCATAACTGATTAAATATTAACCCTCATATACTTACACTTCCAGCCCATATGTCCGCCCTCCTGCCTGACAATTTGTAGTACACATAGACAGTTTCTGATTTCTTGAAAGACAGGAACCGGCAGTCTGGTCCTGAGAAATCTTTCACAGCTTTTCCCCGACACAGAAGCACTGTGAATGCAAAAATATAAAATATTGTAACTGTTTCAAAAAGGTATTTATCAATGTTTTTAATTTTTTACAGTGTTAATTTCAAGACTTCAAAATGCCAAACTGACAGCTACTTTTCCAAGATGCATTCAGAAAAAAATGACATATACACATCACAATACATTATTTTCACCTTGATCCGTCATTTATTTTCTCGATTAACATATTCAAATGTCTTGCTATGTCCATCCAACAGTCCAAATCTCAAAGGCATATGGTTTAATTTAACTTTACCGATTGTTTAACGAGAAAGTTCCTGTATAATTTTCTCAGTCAATTGTTTCAGCCCTACAATATAGACCTTTTTTTACAAAACATGCCACACAAAATGAGACTTAAACTAAAGATGACATGTTAAGAATTGACTATGAACATCTGCATCTCTACCTGTCTGCCTTAAATGCCAGTGTAGGTATTAAACCATCAAGGTTTTAGTCCTGTCCTTAGTCTCTGATGATATCATAAAATAGAAAATGAAGAGCAGTCACTTATCTTCCACACTGGCTGTGCCTTTGTTATACGCGTTAATGAGTCTAATCTTTACTGGTTTATGACTCAAAACAAGCTTTCTCTGATGATATGTCGACAATATAACAATTCCTCATCACCTACACCAGCTGTTTAGTTTGTGGTTAATACTTTGGTGATATTTTCAGTTAAACCAAAGGCAACAGTCCCCTTAGGCTTGACCTGTGTTAGCTTAAATCTAGCAGTGCAAACTGAAAGGTAAACCTGGGTTAACGTTAATAGTACGTTAACTAATTTGACTTCTCCTTCAGACCGTCAACTGAAGCTAACCTTAAATTTAAATAGTTTGCTAGTTGAGCTACGCAACGTTAGTCTGTGATATATAGCATTTGGCACACGGTGAGACATTACCACCAAAGCTAGTGTTGCTTAACAAGAGAGCTAGCAAAGTACTTTATTAGCTAAGGTTAACTATTGTTTATTCTGGGAACGTTACCAGCAGAGCCGGCTGGTAGCTAATTAGCTGCTAGCATTAGCTCCTACTAACCCCCAACTGGGCAGGCCGGAGCTGCCAGGCAACCGGCTATCACAGGCTGCTTCTGAACGAATAACCTTCCCAGGCTGCTGACTGTTGTTAATATTAACTTTCGAGGTTTTTAATGAGCAGCACACAGCTAAGCAGCATCGCAACAAATGCAGGACGCTATCCAGGTCGCAAATATCGATTGGCAACAGGTTTAGAGATAAGCCGCAGTTTATGGCTAGCTGTAGTATTCGGATGTGGGAAGATGCATCCTTGAAGTCCTGGTGAGCTCGTTTTTACAAGCCAGCAAACTTACTGCTGCATTCCTCATCGGCGCATCGTTTAAAGTCGGAGAACCGTTTTTCCAAGGCTGCGGTTGAAATAAAATTAAATAAAAGTAATAAAAAGCCTTGTCGGTAAAAGTACTTTGCTGCCATGCTGGCAGTTCTGTTGACTGGCTTGATTTTTTCTGCTAGAGTATGAGCACAGGGCAGAAGGAGCCGACGACACGTCAGCAGATCAGATCCGGCTGGGTGGTAACGCGGAAAGGTTTTCACAGGATGGAGGAGTTGGATTTGGCTGCTTCATGTGACTGGGGGAAAAAGATGCAGTGAAAGATCGAGGAACTGCACAAGAAAACAGCCTTATGATTTAGTATGTGCAGTTTCTTCTGGAAATAAATCTATCATACATCCAAACTACATTATGAAGAAAAATATTTGAGCAATTTAAAAACAGGTCTTCCTTGTTATACATATTTGAATATTCATTTGGGAGATTTGAACTGGTGCAGTGTCAATAAATCCTCCACGCAGTTCAGCCCTTTTGCCAGAAAAATAAAATAAAGAAGAAATGAAAAAAATGTTTTTTCCAGATTTGTAAATGGGCTTGTAAACAGAAAAACATAACTGCAGCCTGACAGAAAATCAATATTTGTTGCCAATCCAAGAGCTGGTGAAGCAATACATCTTATTTCTAACAAACTATTTTGTTTCACCCTGATTACAAATGTAAGGTTTTGAAAACCAGAGATACAGTGATTGTAATGCCATTTTAAAAAAAATCATTAACAAACATTTGGTGCATGTAACTGTATACATTGTTTTATTTTTATTTTTGCTCTATGCTTGTGTAGTAGCATGAAGGGACTACAACTTACTTGATACCTTTAAATTTAAATAAAATGAACAATACTAATGCTGTATATCCTATCAGAAATAATCGTAAACAGAAGCCTAGTTTCCGACATAAGAGCATAGATGATACATTCATATACAAGAGTGTAAAGATCAGATAAATATCTTCATTTCAACCCATATAGAAAAAGAAGAAGAAGAAACCAGAAACCAGCAAAGAAGAAACTATTTGCGCCGCCTTTTCTGACTACAGCAACCAATGACCGTAGAGATCCTCTGTCAAATCGGCAAAACAAGCTTTACAAAAAGACACCATAGATTTACACATCCCGTTAGGCAAAGCATAGGTCAAGGCAATAGTTTGGAATAAATCAGTGGAAGGATGGCAAGGGAGATGGAATAATGAAACAAGGGGGAGGTTTTTATAAGTATCAGTAATGTAAATTCAACAGTAAGGAATATTGGTCGGACAAGAAAAGAAGAGGTCATTTGCAACAGGATAAGATT
>JBBPCS010000238.1:9078275-9100268 GCA_037974645.1 Hollardia meadi
ACTGGATATCAGTGTTAAAACATTGATGAATCTGCCAAGTGGGCTGAGCAGAGGAGTGTTTTTTGAATTTATTAGGCAAACTGGACTAACGTATATTTTAATCTCTGATCCACACTCCGGAGCAGAGGGTGGCGGTAATGCACCTTTTACGCTGGTTGCCAACCCGCGGTAAAATTACAAAAAAGAAGAAGAAGAAGATTCTCTGTCTACTTCCTTAGCTACTGTGCTGAAAGCAAAGCAGGGTTGTGTTTTTTTTACCGCATGTGGAAGTCACATTAATCGACAATACAAAACACCGCATAATATTACCCCCCTCAAAAACAAAAAAAGAGAAGCAGATTCAAAGTCAGAATAGGTAGTGTATGATGGACTTGAACGTTAACATAGCCCTCCGATGCAGGTTAGCTTAGCTGTTAATTTAGCATCGGCACGCGTTTACCTTAAGAAACAGGGTTGCAGCTCAGCAGGTAGGAACTAAGCTAACTATGTTTTACGAGAGATTAAGCATGTCTCCTCTAACAAAGGGTATCTCACATTGATTCAGTTATTATAATAGGGGAAGTTTGTCGGTGGCGATGTTTATATATATTGTATCCATGCTAAGAAAGTTAACTAGCCACTAACGAACAACAACACCTATAGTTATACAACTGTAGAATAAACTTAACGTTAAGTTAACTGAAGTCTAAAAGATCGTATAACAATGCTGTCAATGGTGTATTAGTTTGTGTCCATCCCTAATGTTTTCTGTCTATTACACCTTAGTTACTTAGAGATTATCTTCACATCTGAAACAACAACTCGATTAAATGATTAGTCGATCGACAGGGAATTAATGGAAGCTAATATTTTGTATAATTCTATAAGTAATTTTTCAAGTAAAAATGCCAATGCATGTTCCAGCTTCTTTAATGTTAAAAGTTGTTGCTTTGGGATTTGGATTGGTGGTCATACAGAGAAAGCAATTTGAAAACATCAACTTGTGACATCAACTTATTTTTTTTGCGAGATCAAATGATTAAACAACATTACGGACACTGGGAGCTTAGCAATCTTAATGTCATGTAAGACTGACACAAATATTTTTTTCTTTGCAGGTGGAAATCATTTACTGAGCAGAAGTGACAAAGGACAGCTATCTTAGCTGTGTCTAACTGTTGAACTAATTATGGATGACTTTGAAAGAGAGCTAGCGCCTCTTGAAGACTTAGAGGATGACAAGGATTCCTCAGACGACAACTCTACTATAGGAAAGAAAAAATCTAAGCTCCCTTTGGTTAATCACATGTGTGAAGGTGAGTTGTACAGTAGCTACATGCATTTCTGTTCTGTTTACAATGTAGAAGCTATTAGAGCCAGACGGATAAATGTCTGGGCTAATGAATTGGCTAATATTA
The DNA here is from genome assembly GCA_037974645.1 of Hollardia meadi. Classification (NCBI taxonomy): domain Eukaryota; kingdom Metazoa; phylum Chordata; class Actinopteri; order Tetraodontiformes; family Triacanthodidae; genus Hollardia; species Hollardia meadi. The sequence goes on from JBBPCS010000238.1 coordinate 9,079,673, forward strand.
ACTTATTGCAGATATATTGGTATTAGAGTATATGGTGGCTGATAAATTAAAGTTTCCATTACAGAAACGCCAAAGATATGTTAATTCAGAAACAATTACATAGATTGTTACCAGAAAACACTGGGAAGTTTTATTTTCAAATGAAGTTAATGTAACTTAGTCACATTAAAACTAAACTAAATAATAATAAGATAAACATTTATAGGATCCTTTTCGAAAATGTCATATGTTTATGTAAAAAAAATGGACATACACTCTCAAGTATGGATATTGGTATCCGCCTTAAAAATCCAACATTGGTCATACTGTTGAACCTTTAATGTTTATGGCAAATGCATTCACGTAATCTAATAATAATTTTGTTTTTTTATGTTCAGAGACATCCAGGGAAACTGGGTTTCACCAGAGTACAAGAATCTGTCTGGAGCAGATCAGAGAGGCTCTGCTGCATCATAGATGGCAAGAGGCAGCAGAATATATGGCGTGTTACCCACAAATGTTAGAAGACTCAACCAATGGTACAGCTCAACATTATAAGGAGGTAGGTGTTGGTTTTGTCTGCCTTAGTATGTTTTTGTGTCTTGAAGACGGCGATAGAAACACCAATTATCCACTCTAAGTTCTGAGATGAAATTTCTTATGTAAGAACATAAGAAATTGCTACACACAATTCTACAGTACAGCGTGAACACACAGTTATTCACAAAAGCCCTGTTTCTTTACTGAAAACTTAATTATTTTACAGCCATCCAGCCAAAACAAATTTGCAGATTGCAAAAATTCTGAGTCTATTCATAAATAAAGTATTAGTTGTGTAAACAATTTGATAAACCACAGTGCACAGGTTTCCACATCCTTGATATTAACATTCTCTTTGCAATTTTACACCCCAGCTTATTTGGAGAATTAGTGCTGAGATCCTTCACCATCACCCAAACTCTAAGATGGAAGACTACAACAACATCTATGAACGAATGAAACACTCAGGAGTTAAACATTACCTGATGGTATGTTGGCTGGTAAACCTGACTGCACAGAGATTTTTTTTACATTGCTGAAACACATCTGAGACCTGTTTGTTTGCATCTCTAGATCTGCCTGGAGCATTCGTTCCACCTGCTGCTTAATGGCCACATTGAGGATGCTAAGCGTCAGCTGTCTATTGCTGAAAGTTGGAGGCATGGGAAGGAGTCAGCAGCTCAGTATCAGAGGACCAAACTGATCCAGGCCTACAGGAGTTTACTGGATTATATCATCTGGTGTGACAAAAAGTTTACACACTCCAACACTGGTAAGGCGATACACATCTTAACACCCTGCACATTTATTATTTATTTACTTGTATGCCTCACACAGGCTCGTGTTTGTTATCGCACTGCCACCTACAGGTCAGACATAGTAACTACTCATATAATAAAGGAGTAAAACAGGTGCTTTTACTTGTAGGAAACCTATTTGTGTGCACAATCATCCCTCTAAATGCCTTCTAGTGTGATTGAAAATTAAAAATCTGTATTGTTAGTCTTTCATCAGGTGTAAACTAATCCTTCTGTTTTCAGATTTTTCTGACCCAGCTGAAAACAAAGACATGGACAACTACTTCAGACAGGCCTCTGTGAATCTAAGGGAGATTTTGAAAAATCCTGGTGTCTGGGATCCCTTCATACTGAGTTATGTGGAGGTGGGCACTCATTCCCAACTGCCTTATTTAATTCAAGAAATATATATTTTTAATATCACAAGATGAAGCAGAATAGATTAGAGCTGCAATAATTAGTCAAGTCAATTTTATTTATATAGCCCAGAATCACATATCACAATGCCTCAGTGGGCTTTACAATCTTGTTGACAGCAATCTTGATAATTAATTAATCATTTAAGTTATATTTTAAGCAAAAAAAATTCACTGCTTCCAGTTCTTCAAATGTAATATATTTTGGTAGATTCATCAACACTTAAAAGAGTTGAAGCCATAAAATAAACTTACTATACATTTTGATATTATCAGCCTGTTTCGTGCTCTTGATTGGAAAAAAAACAACAACTTTTTGTCCTTCATGTTTTTAAATGTTCTTGTCAGTCTTGTTATTGCTCAATTTCAGTCCCAACTTAATGTTTAACTGTTGTTTTATTTGAACAGATGCTGGACTTTTATGAGAATCACGAGGAGGCTTTGGAAGTGTTGAATGACTACGCTTATGACGACACTTTTCCACCCAATCCCAACGCACATGTTTATCTGTACCAGTACTTAAAGCGGCACGATACTTCAGAGAGGAAACTGATGAAAGTGTTGAAGGTATACTGTCGCTAAAATGTAGTCTATCACTTATTGCTAGTAAAGTATTGACTTATTAGTTTGTTCTATACAACCTTGATTGTTTTTGTAATGTTTTGTCATTTTTGTAATCAGGTTTGTAGTTTGGATCATATAAATTACATTTTTAAACAGTTTTTATGTTAAACTATAACTTGTGCCTGCCTGTTATTAGATTTTCAGTTAAGCACACACACATAAACACACTGTCATGCATCTTTAAAACTGTTTTTGCTGCAGAGCCTTCATGCATTAGTCCCGAGCCACGAGTTGATGTTGGAGTACAGCTCTCTCCTGCTTCAGTCAGGTAAAAGCAGATTTGTCATAAATTAATTTCTACCATTTGGCAGAAAAGTTTAGTTTTATTTTTTTATGACCAAGCAATAACATAACTGGAAACAAGAGGCTTATTGTTTTGATGTAAAAATGTTTTTTTTTAATAGGGTTTTGGAAAAGATTCAATTGATTTTTCTATATTTGAATTAAAACATGTTTTCCTTTTTTTAAATAGTAATTTCTCTTAATAACTTTTTCATTTCCATTTTTGATGTGTTTTGTTTTTCTTCAGAGAAAAAAAGTGACATCCAGAAAGCTTTAGGAGTCGTTCTGGAAATGCTGGATTTTGACTGCTGGAGGAGAAACCTTGATGTGTGGAAGTGTTTAAAGGCCACCATTCAAAAATTGCAGTTACAGTACGTGTAAAATGTTGGGGAAATTGGAAGTTCTTTGTTTGATATAAAGTTTGAAGAGACTTTTTGTCATTGACGGCTTGTGTTCTGTATATTTCAGAGAACACTGGAAGGATGTTGTCTCGGGAAAAATGGCTGAAAGGAAAGACTGGTGGCCTGCGCTGCACTACACAAGCTTCCACGCCAGTAAAGACTCTGAGGAAAACCCGGAGCTCATGGAAGTGAAGGCATCACTGACAAAAATCCTTTGTCCAGGTAAGTACTGTAGGTGCACATGAGCATAAAATCAAGTCTGGAGGTACTGTGACTGTTCAATCCTGAATACCTAAATAGCCTAAATAAAGTTACCTGTAATTATACGGGGAAAGATTTTCTAATCCAGCATTGGACAAATATACTACAATAATATGTAGTTTTATGTTTTATTATTCTATCCTTTCAAAGTCCCAATGTAATGGACTTCTGATTTGAGTGCCACTGTTAGTTTTTAGCATCAAAAAAGTGACACCTGGATACAATACACCTGGATAATTTAAAAAAAACAAACACTATAATTTCACAAATATTCCACTTTAGTGCAATGGTAATTTTCTAAATTAACAAGTCACATTTTACAAGATGAAAAATTGTCTTTTCCAACCCTAGCTTCTTGTAGGAAACTCAACTTTTGGCATTTTACAGTTTAATGAAACCTTGATGTAAAAAGAAAACTTTTAAATGACAAGATTTTCTTAGCAAATATTTAACCAATGACAGAATTTGGTGTATAAATGAGGTTTTTTTTTCCTTAAGAGAAAACAATAATGTGCTTTGTAAACATATTGATTTGCTAATTAGTGTCTGTGGTACCATTGTGGCACTCAGCCGATCTGAACAGTAGAACTAAAAATTAAATTTGTACATCTACTATAGATCTCAATGTAATGTTTCTTTACAGTTCATCAGTATCTTTTCTTCTTACAGACCTAATGCTGAAGTACACAGCTGGACAGGTAACCAGTGCTGTGAGGACTTGAGAAAACTCAAAGAGAACGTCAAGTTGTATCTTAAAAATTCACAAAGAAGAGCGGAGCTGAAACACTGTCGGGATACAACTGAAGAACCCCAGAAAAGGAGTCTTGATGAAGTGCAAGAGTCTTTGTAAATGCACCTTTTCAACAAGATTTTTTTTTCTTTTGGGTGTTTAATTATTTTTAACTGAAGGTTCACTTACACACATGTAAGTGTTCCCAAGGTCTGAACCTCGATTGTTGCGCTTTGAACTTTATTATCAAGGCACAGCCTAGACTGTCCACTGTGTGGAGCTGTTGTTCTGTAGTTTGTGCAGCGAGTATCTGAAGGGTATTGCCACCTAATTTGACAGAATTTGCAGAAACTGAGTGCAGCTCTGAATGTTGAGAGTTGATGTTGGTTTCATGGTATTTGTAAGCATTTTAATGGATCTTATTCTGGCCTCAGCTGATCTTTTTGAGCGCTGTACGGAGGGATTTTAAGATCGTCACTGAGTGTACACAACACAGCGTGAGGGATTTTCTCTCTTTGTCAAATCTAATGTCATGTCAGAATAATCAAAACAGACCTTTCAGTAACATGATGTGCATAAGTTTAAGTTAAGCGGGACAGACCACTGACAGGTGGTGGCTGCTTTTAGCCTTGAAATATTGAACACTTTCCCTTGTATTAGTGGTCTTTCCCTAAATGTGAGATGTGCCTTCAGTAAAAGATCATAATTCTTTTGTGATCAGTTTTTATATGTGCTAATATTTTTTACACACTTTATATCCGTCACTTTTTAAGCTTGATTTTCACAGAGTCCTGACATTTCAGTGTGTCTCGTACGTTCCCTTGTATATCTTGATACCATCACTCTGCTTTAGACCAAACCATGAAATAAAGTCTTGCGTCCAGCTGCATGCCAGTTTAATAAGTGAAAGTGTTTGTAATGATTCTGTTTCAAGCTTGCCACAATGTTGGCCATGCAGCAACTCAGTCAGCTGTACTGTGTGTGTGTGTGTGTGCGTGCGTGTGTGTGTGTTGCTTTGCAGTCATTACATAAACCTAAGCCCAAAGCACTTGCCCGAACCACAAGAGCAGCTGCAGAAGGGATCTGGGAATACACAACACATGTCGTTTGAAAATTCAAAACTTGGGGAGCAGTGGAGAGGATAGAGTTGGGAGCTAGTCTGCTTTGGATTGTGTCCTGGTTGTGACCTTTTTAAAGGTTTTTTTTCCCAGGGCTTTAAATTTATTGATCACCGACACAGATGCCCACAGTTGAGGCAGTCAGTGTACTGTTCCCTCAGTCGGAGCGGCTGTATTGGGAGTTTGTTTTGTTCCTCAAGGACACCATGACAATTTAAAGCAATATTTTTTTCCCCCAGGGATTCAAAATGGAGACTGTCCTGTCTCAGGTCCTCTTTTACTTTAACCCACTCAGAGGTCACTCTATGAAGGAGCCTCTTGTGCAACTGTAGTTTGATTTTAAGTTTTCCAGTTTAATTGTAGCCTGCAGGCAAATTGAAAAACAGTCTGACCTCATGTAATTGCCTATAAGGGACCATTTTACGAAAAAAGTCTCACTAATCTAGCCATTAGCTTATTGTTGCCTCCTGTGGAAGCAGCAGGAGTCTGGGGGCAGGGTTTTCTCGCTGTTAACAAGACTGTAACTGCAATTTGCAGCGTTGTGTCCTGCCAAGACACTGAGGTAGTAGATAGGTGAAATCCTCAATTACAGTATATATCATTTATATATCTACGGTAAATCAAGATGCAGTACATTTTCAGAAAAATCAATCTGGAATTTTGTTTGTGTGAAAAATAACCAGACACAAATATGTTTTTTTAAATTCAGCAAATACTACACATAGAAAATCATAAACCAACCAACACTGAGGCCTCCAGTTCACCCATTTCACATATTTATGGATCAAAAGATATATAGTGCTTAATTTGAGTATATCTAAAGGGACAAGGAAGAGTGTATAGTTCAGTATATAAATAATACATCTATTCAGACATTCAAGAGCCTGACTGATAAAATGTTCAGCTCATATTGACCCATTTTAACATATGAGAGATAGGCCTGGATATCACAACAATTGAGATATTGGCCAATAAAAAATAAAGTTGAGACTTGTTGCCTTGCTCAGTACATGTCTGAGCAAATTTGTGTGTTTGTCGCTAATTTGGCTGAATTAAATTCTGTCCTGTTTAGGTTATTGTTTTGTTGCAAGAGTTCGAGATTTTGGGAAATATGCTAAACTTTCCAAGAGTAAGATGACAACATTGATACCAACGTACTGTCTATTGTCTAAATGCATACATCATGTTAACTGGTGAGCTTTAGAGGTGCTGGTAGGCTGCTTTGGAACACGAGAGCTAAGCTAGCCGTTTCCCCCTGCCTCCAGTCTTTTTGAAAAGCTAGGCTCACCATATCCTGACTCCATAATGCTAGTTCGGCTAGCTAAGCTTAGCATAAAGCCTGGAAATGCTCTCTTTGTAGATAATCTACCCACCTTTACCTCTAAAGTTACTTAACAACGTTTAACTGTTGAATGTGTACAAAAACTGGCCTATAAAAACGACAACGTGGTTTTGATGGCGGGCCACGCTAAGCTAATAGGCTGCACAGACATGAGAGTGGTAGTTTATTGATTTTCTCATATACAGTAACTCTTAACAAGAGAAAAGTTTAGGGTGTTTCCCAAAATGTTGAACAGTACGCAGAATCTGCAACAATGTACACAACAAGCTAGCACTTATATAACCTTTATTTATCCTGTTAATTTATACTGAAGAACCAACTTGTTTTCACTTGAACCGTGTCAGAGAATAATGGCAGTTGGAGGCAGTGTTACACATTTACAACCTGCTGAGTAGATCCACTGGTGTTACTGGCTCCTGAGCAGCCCCACTGATTCCACCACCTCGGCCAGTGTTTTACTCCTGGAAAAGCAAAGATGTATGTTCATGTGGGAATGCACCCCAAGGTTGGTGGGACATACTGTGCTGTAAAATCTATCAGGTAAGAAACATTTTTCTGATGATTCTAACAGGTCCTTTATGCCTCCTCTAGTTAAGGGAGACATTTACCAACGTCTTTGGCCCACTGTGAATTTGACAGGCATAATTATTGTTGTGTAATTAATCATCAGACTTAATCTATTTGCTGCAGAAAAACAAACAAACAAACCGTGTAGGGAGAGATGTTTTAATTTTATGCCTGGCGCAGAAAGGTGCTGGATGTTGTGTGAGGTTGACATTAATTGAGTTTTTCCTTCTCTTACAGTCTTTCTCCCTCCTCTCCTATAGCATACAAAACCACACACTGCAGCTGGTGACTCAGGGTCTGGCTTGGTTGGTCTGCAGAGCTCTGGGGATTTGTAACCTAAAATCCAGACTTGCACAGTGACAGTGTAACATCTCAGTAATTCTGCATGACATTTGAAGTGGGTATGGTTTGAACCTGGGGATAGGGGGAGAAAGCGTGATACTTCAGCCATGCAATTTGGACTTAACATACTGATGTGTTTGCCAGTGCTGCTGCGTGCTACAAGCAAGAGGGTGGTAAAACAGGAAAACATGAGGCTGAGGTCTGAATCACCTTCAAAATGAAACTGAAGATCAATCAAATAAAAAAAAAAGTCAGGTTTAGATCTTATCATAATAACATTTTCTTTGGTGCAAATTGGCCAATGCATAATGGGTATATTCCAAACCTTTGACGGCCCTTTTGAACAGCATGATAACAATAGGCTTTTTCGACACCCTCATAAAACTGACAGATGCTCAGACAAAAATTGCTTGAGGGGAGTCAAGTCTTGGGGAAGTTCAGGGAGAAGAAAAAAAAAAAAAATCCCAAAATATCCTCCTGGTTCTGTCTGTAAAGTTGAAAGTGACAACTGCAATACCTTTGTTCTTGAAATGCAGCTGCAAAAATAGCTTTCAATAATGTATTAGGAGAATAAAGACTGTGAGCTGATTGCTGGGGAGACGGTGCTCAGCTCTATGTGTGCCAAGAAGACCAGCTTTCTCTGCTGTGCACCGAAATGTGAGAAAAGATCAGGCTGGTGAACACAAACTGATCCTCTTGATCTCTAAGATTGCTCTACTTTTCCCTGCGTGGAATAAAATCTTGGCCTTGGAATAAACAGCCCATTCCTCTACATACATTTATGTGTGATCACATATCTTCACTGGGGACTGGACAATCCCTGAAACAGGATAATTACTCTGGACTCATTCCTGAGGTGTTGCCCATGCACAGTTTACACGGACAACCACTGTTTCCCCCCACTGCGCAGAAGGCAAGCAGAGCAGATCAGCAATGTAAATGACTATGAAATGCCCTGACCGACAGAGCATTCACCTGAGGCTATGGAGGTTTAATTTCTTGCGTGCCGGAGTGTGATAAGTGGCAATCCAAATGTTGTGACTTTCCTTCAAGCTCTGTGGAGGCCAGCCAGTGGAAAAAAACCCAACAAAACCCTGAACGATCTAAAATTTGAAGCAAAAAGCACAACAGAACTCCAGGCAGACATCAATTATTAAGACAAGCAAGACAGCAGTGACAAATCTACAGATGAAACCTTTGGAGGCTGTTTGCTTGACAATATGTTGGGTGGACTGACTCAGAATGAAATATTGCATCTCGAAGTGAATATTTTAACAAAGGCAAGTTGAAGATTTGTGGTGACTGAGCTTTTAAGCTATCCTAAAACTCCGTGGAGTGTTTTAAATCATATATTGATGCCGCTATTATCTTTTTGTTGAACACACCAAAAATTGTTACCTGACTGAGCTCCTTGTTTTGGTTTTCTGATCTACAACTTTTGGGCCACAACATGCAGCTGTTTTCAGCATAAAAGCTCTGATAGACCCACCATACGCTACCTGCCTGGCATAAAGACATATCTAGTGATTAGCCGGTGAATGTAGTGGAGCATTTGGCAGCTAAAGAGCCATGTTTTTCAGGAGGTGGAGACCTAAATCAGAGCTCAAAGGAAAGTAAATATTGGTTGACAAGGAACATCTGTTTACAGCTTTTTGTGGTGCCCCAAGAGGCCAAGAAAATAATAATAATAATTATTATTATTATTGTGCATTTTTTCCCCCTCAAACACATTTTATTGTTGCTTCCTCACCCCAATTCATTCTTAGGCTTTGAGCAATGTTGGTTATCTTCAATTTATTTTTTATATTAAAATGTTTTTCTTCTCTTCTTTTTCAGTTTTTTTGGTATTTGAATTATTTCATTTGTAACTGTGGACTACATTGTAACCCAGGTTATTGTGCCAAGTATTTATATAATTATAATAATGTAATTGAGTTATTATAGCGATTTCCTGCAGGGGGCACTCCAGTCACCTGAAACATACTGCTTGTGTTTGATGTCTTTGTCTGAACTTTTAACAGGTTTTCATTTATGTTGAAGAGTCTGAATGTGTAACTAGAGCCTCTCAAAGATCTCATTTGCTTTTATTCAACATGTGGGCCTCTTTTGTTGTGGATTCACATGACGTAATCTTTTCATTTATGCCCCACACATTCTTGTCCCACTGATGAGTGTTATGAGGAGGATAATGACTCTTTCTGTAAACATGTAATTTTAGATTTTTAACTATAAAGGAAACATAATGAATATTTATACCTTCTGAGAGGTGATATCATGACAACATCCATGATATCATCCGCCAACACACCCACACACTCACTTATCATCCTGAGTTCTGCAAATGAGCCATGTTTCACACTCGACGCAATCCTCTGACACTTTAAAGGTACAATACCAGGTAGGTTGGGTGATTCTTTGAAATGGTTTTCTTGAAACCAACCAGCGTACCTACCACACTGACTCATGTTGCCCGTGCTTATCTGTAATTCTGTGTAAGTACAGATACAAACAACCAACTCGACCTGACCCCAAAGAAGCCTTGTTTGTCTCCAGAGTGGGGGCCTGTGTGGTTGGAAAATACAGCAAAGCCCTCTGCATTTTGAACGAATGTGGGAGTTGGAGAACGTGGCCTGTCTGTCTGTCTGTCTGTCTGTCTGTCTCTGCATTTCCACCTTTACTCATCCTTCTCAGCATCAGAACTTCCTCTCAACCCCTGGATGGCTGCTGGTGGAGATAATGTGGTTGAACTTGTAGACGTCAGTTAAAATGTGTCATTTATATATGTAATGCCTAATGGGAGGCAGAGTTGATAAATGCATTAGTAAAAAAAAAAAAAAAAAGCTTTTCACCTTTTATGAGCAAGCTGTGGCAAAGCAGATCAGGGCTTTGTCATCCATATTCCCAGGGTTTTGCACCCATTATTTTCAGTCATGCTAGCAGTCTAGATGGTTTTAGGGATGGAAATGTTGGTCTGTGCATCAGTTTGGTCCAGATTGAAATGTCAACAACTACTCGATGGACTGGGTTGATATTTGGAAAGACATTAATGATCAGGAGAGGATGAATCCTAATGGGTTTTGGTGATTTTCCTCCAGTGCTATACTTTGTGCTAATTGATAAATGTTAGCACGCTAACACACTAAAGTAAGATGGTGAAGACTGTAAACATACCTGCTAAACATCAGCATGCTAGCATCGTGAGCATGTTAGCACACTGATGTTTATAGCTCAATACATTGCTTATATCCATGTGTTTGTCTTACAGGGATGATTTTGGTGATGTTCTATTTTTCTTATTATGAACAATTCACATGAAAAAACCCCAAAACAAAACCAACAATGTCAGTCCATCTCCCTCTTCCTTAACCTGCCAGTGGCACTGAGCCCAAAGCTCAATGACTCATATTTAAAGAAGTAAATCTTCCGCTCACAAATATATACTTTTATATCTCAGGAAGGCTCGGTAATTTTCTAAAATAGTTGGTCAGAATAGGGTTCAAACAGGTTGACTATGTGGGAGACTGTTTTCAATTGTGTACACATTTTGTGCTCTAGTGAATATTTATAGCAGCACTGTGTGTGTGGAATCAGCTCAAACTAAAGCACAGTACCCACATTCATTTTAATGAAGGAACGTGTCATCCGGTGTAACAATGTGGCTTTTTGATGTGTGATGTTTATAGTTTTTAGGTGACAGTGGAGCTCCATGGAAAAAAGCTTCAGTTTCGGTCTTTACCTGGTATTTATTGACAGTAAGAAAACAGAATATTACCAGAGTTATCCTCCAATGTATCTATTTGTTTTCATACACTTCAAATTTTATATTAGTCTATATGATATGGAAGCCAAAAACTGATCTAATCAATTCAAGCTTTGTTGAATCTGTCTGCTAGTAGATTTTCATTGCCTGACCTCACTAAATACTGTGTGCTTCTTCTTTTGTATTCAAAAAGCTGTGATGGTGTATTACAGGCTGACATTTCGCTGCTGGCCTTTTTCTATGCTGGCCTTTAAATTTGCTGTTTGTGTGTCTTTGTCCTGTGTTTAACTGTGTGTTAGGTCAGATTAACAAATGGTAAGGCCGGTGGCAGGCTGAATAACAGCATTAACCAGAGAACAATGGGAGGGTGGAATTAGGCCCTTTCACAACCTGTCTGACAGCTTGTAGCGTTGATGTCATCCTCTGACTCAGGCCGTTACCACCGCCGCTGTCACCCTGGACGCTTGGATGCATGACATCACCAAATGACACATATCACTCTTCACTTCTCTGCTTTCATTTCTGTGCTTTTGTCTGTCTCACTCTACTTGTCACCAGTCATTTGCATACTCATCAGCTTTCCTGCATTGTAGGCTTCCACTTTGTCAGTCTGTGAACAAGGAAGAGAAGAGCATGAAAGGACATCATTAGTTTCCCAAGGAGACTCAGATAAAGGAGAGAAAATCTGAGGACAAAGATTGCTGGGTCATGTGATGTGCTCTCAAGAGGGTTTTTCTTTCTCATGGAGTGCAAGGTTGTTTTTTAAAGTCCACTAGTTACTGATGTTGGCTGCAGATAGCAGAATAACAAAAATATGGTGCTTCAATAACAGTAAATTGTTTACAGCATGTTAAAATCTAGGCATGGTTTTCGATTAAGGTGATATGATCAACACGTCTTTGCTGTTTATTTATTGTTCCTTTATGAGTTGAGACAATTCTTTCTTCTACTAAAAGCACATTATATCTGAAAAATACATAGCCACAGAGCTGAAAACAGCTGCTTTTCTTAGCTCATGCACAGAGATACATGGTTTCATACATTTTTCTAACATTTTTAATTATGTTAAAGGTTTTCCATTATTCTAATTCACACACTAGGAAAATTAGATACAAATAAAACAATAATTGACTGTTCATTACCCTGGAAAAACCCATCTTTGTACGTGAATAATACATAGGGGACCTTAAGCTTTGTTTTTGTCAAAATAATAATAAGCCCTAATGATTGTACCAATTTTATAACAAAGTTACATTAATTAAAGGTACCCTACAATATAGGCACATACAGGCACATGTACACTTAACAGTTCCTATTAATTTGAATTTCTAAAGCTTAACACAAACCAAAGGGCAGTTTATATTTTGCTCCTAGTCTACATTTCATACATCACTTCCTGTTTGCATAACAGCATACATAACTAACACCAAAATATAATTTAGGCACTTAAGATGGACCTACAGTAAGGTTTCACTGTCATTTAGGCTGATATGACAGGTTTATTTTCATATAATCTGTATTAGTTATGCCACTTGTCATACTGGTCCAGCATATGTAAAGCAGCTGCAGTGATATCAGGCTGATTATGATGAGCTATTTTATTCAGTGTTGACTAAAGGAGAGAATCCAGTGTGCAAATGAATTTTCACAAGTATAAGGAAAAAAGCATCAAAAAAGCATGACCCCTACCATATTTCTACATTAGTATACAAAGCAGAATTTATTATGTGTTTCACATGGTGTGCATTCACATCTTGTTTGTGGAATAAGCTTTTGGAAACTTATTTAACCCATTCTAACTGGAAATGCAGCTTGGTTTTTGTTCAACTTGGCAAACTCAGATATATATGTCAAATATAGGAAAATAAAGCTAAATGTTTGTTCACTGAATAAATGAACACATTTGTTATTCAACCGCTGATTTATAAAACGTTTTACATTTGCTATTCTATACACCTGGTGTTTGATAGGCCTACGTTTTTCCTTGCAAAATCATCCTCTGTCATACAGGAAGTGAAGCGTTTCACACTTCTGACAGCCGCAACAGCTTTAGCTACTGTGAAAAGAACACAACTAAAGAAACACACACTTCATTGAAAACTCTAAAACCCTCATAGTTTCACATTTAAACAAAACCAGCTAACTGTGAACTAGTACATGGGGTCCTGCAATCCCTGACTTGCTATACCTTGTCTCTCATTGATTTGATTTACAGTATTATTATTGCAATTATAGTCCAGAACAGCTGCCGACAGAGGTTAAACCTCCCCCTCCCTCTGGGACTGCCATGCAGAGCTAAAAGGCTGTGGCTCCCACACAGCCATGCAGCAGGTGACCCCCTGTCCTAGAAACAGTTGCTATTTAGACATGATTAGCAGCGGGTGCAGAGAGAGTCATTGTTATTTATATTGTGTTATCCCTGTGTTTGTTTCAAAGGTCGAGGGCAGCAAGCGAGTATTCCTGATAAGTTGCTCCACTTGAGGGGTCACGGCTGAGAAGTTTGGTTTATAACCTCTAAGAAGACACAACCGTTGACTAAACAGACACTCACTGTGTGCGATGAGTATAAATATCTGGGGACATCATCCAATACCCTCAGTTGTGTAAATCCATCCATGTGCATGATATGCTTGCATTCTGGGGTAAGGTCAGAATTAAATTGGGCTTCCACTGCAGGGAGAATGACAGTATTTGCTATTCTTGAGATCATTATCTCAGATTTCAAAAAACGCAAAAGCACACACAACCACTATACATATCAAGCACTACAGCATATCAAGATAAGTGACACTTCCTCACTGACTTTATGCGGTGGAAGCATAAGTGTACTGTATATGCGAGCAAACGTGAGCGAATGTTTACATTTTTTGATTGTTAACTAGACAATATTTGGTTGTTGCTAAGTGACCATGAGGATGATTCACCCCTCCGCAGGCGAAGGGACGTGCCAACTTGAATGAATAATACTGAGCAGACTAGCCCAACTCAGAGAAAATAGGGTTGTTATGAGTTCAGTGATGTAGCTGTTATTGTTAGACGTAAACTGTACCGTAATCTGTCACAGCCGCTGGCCTCCGTGCACAGGCAACACTTAAAGGAGACATTTGTCCTGTTTGTAGATGATTTTCTTTTCTTTTCACTGCCTACAATCATCAGCTATTTTCAGTTGACATCAGCCTTCATTTGGAACTCCCTGCAGGGTTGTGAGATGGTTTTAGAGGAGGTTGGTTTCACAAGCTGACTTATCAAATGTGTTATCGATGTATTGCTGATAATAATGTACCTTTCTTAACACATTGATACAGTAATACATTCGTCTTTATCAATTTTTTTGTTTTTTTGTGATTTTAGATAACTCTTGGTTTGCATTAAGGTGTATGTTTATAGGACACAATCTTTCACATGATTATGAATACATAATTTGTATTAGAAATGTTATTCTTGATTTTACAAAGTGTGGAAGTCAGAGGTGAGGACACTTGTTTTTTGAATGTGAACACCCAAAGCCTGAAAGGGTTTGAAGCGTCAGTTGTCAGAGTGTCCTTAAAAAGAGTTAAAAAATGTTGTGTTTGTTTGACATGCTCTTTGGATAATTACTTTCTTGCCATGTTAGACCTTAAAACAAAGCCTGATATGTTTCAGCTTTGCCGTAATCAGGCAGTCAAACAGACCTCATGGAACAAATGGCCACTTTATAGTCTTTAAATGTCAGTTGAGGAGAATGAGATAAATACAATTGAAATGTCAGTTGAAGTCGAATATGCAATGAAAACATGTGAAATAGTTGAAATACTGACAGTTGAAGTAGTTGAAGTGACAGTCAAAACACAAACACAGAAAGAAGTTGAAGTGGAAATTAAAATAGCAGTGCTGAAAGGAGTTTCAAAGTTGCAGTTGAAGTTCAAAGTGTTGAAATGTCAGTTGAAGCGTAGGTGATAAACAGAGCTGAAAGTTTCGGTTAAAGTGGAGATCCTGAAACAAATGATAAACTGAAAGATGGCAGTTGAAGTGTAAACACTGAAAGCAGTTGCATTAACTGTGTACAAACAGTGAAAGTTTTGGAAGGTACAAGAGATAAAGGCATTTTGTTGTTGTTGTTCAAAGGTGAAGATGTGAAGGGGTTTGAAGTGCCAGTAGATGTGTAAGCATTTAAAGGAACTGAAATTGTCAGTTGAAAAGTCAAAGGTAGAAGCAGATGAACAGTCAGCTTCGGTGATTTCTGTTGAATTCTGATTTTGTGGCATATTCTGTGTGTTGCTTCCTACCTTGGCCCATCACTGATGTTATCAGATTTTACATTTATTTGGTAGTATTTGTGTTTTGATGAGATTTTTTACCACATGATGTTTCAAATCTAAACTTCAAGTCAAACTCTGAAACTCATGTTTGCCACATACAGTCAGTACTTACAAAAGTTTAGACAGGAAATCGACTTTCCATCCAATAAATTTAGAAAATAGACCAAGACATGCATACGTGGTGTGACAGTATTTCAGAGGGAGGCACCATAATGCATCGACAGACTGGGCTGACAGCTTTTCTTTTTTCTTTTTGGGCTCTTAGACAGTTAGTACGATGATAGTCACACATTAATGATGAACAGGATTTTATTTTAGAAAGCTGTGTCAGTCCTTGATTAAGGTTTTGCTCATTCAATTAAATTTCCCAATGAAGCTAATTAAATACATTTAAAATGACAGTCCATCATGTTTCAAGAGGTTAGACACATTTGAACCTGTGTGTTGTGTTACAGCATAGCGGACTGGAAGCTGATAAATGCAAAAAGTAAATGGACATAGGTCGACAGGCTGTTGAATCTTTGGCAGTGTCCCTCCTCGCCATTGCTGGACATGTTCCTTTTCAAGCTGTTTAGTCTGCAGTTGGCCCATCTGTGCCATTCCCTCTTAGAAACCATGAGTAGCAACATTTTTAAATCCTCGGCATTGAAAGAGAAATGAAGTTAAAGGTGCCTTGTGTAATTTTTAGCGCCATCTAGTGGTGAGGTTGCAGGTTGCAACCAACTAATATGCTCGCGAACCAATTGCGCGCATGCTCACACTCATGAGTGAGCATTATGGCCATCGGGCAAAACAGATGCGACATAGCCTACAGGAGACTGAACATGGCTGTCCAGCATCATAAATGTAGATAATTTGGCAAACTATACAACCAATATATCCACTCATTCAGATAGCATTTTACATGGGATATGTTAGCGAGCAAGCATGCCTAAGGTTACCAAGCTAGCTGGCCATTGACCAAGGTTTCGTGGATCTGGCATTGGTTACTTCATAATGTTGGTCGATAAAGCCATTAGTAAACGGCAAGCAAGCCAGTTTGCCCGTAAGTTTGGATGAATTAGTTGACATTATCCACTCAAGACAGTATTTTGTCATGCCAGGTAACGTTAGCTAGCTAGCAACTGATCATCGAAAGGCAAGCTAACGTTATCCAACTTGAGCCAACCAAAACACATGGAGTTGTCTCCATGATTCGAAAGCCCTGCCTATGTTGACCTGTGTTTTCGCCCGGCGCCGATCTGATTCCCGTTTGGCCTGAAGGGCTTCAGCAGATAAAACATTATTTGGTTTTTTAGTCTTTCTAGGAGTTTGTGATGGAGTCTGTGTCGCACTGGGAGCTGGTTGTTAGTTGGGGTTAGCGGACCCCATTTCGTTAGCTAGCTCTTGGCGAACTCCTCTTCTTCACTAGCTCCACTATGCTCACTCCACTAGCTAGCTCCACCGTTGCTGCTGTATAGGATGGGAACATGCATAAACGTCACAGTCTACGTAAGGCAATGGATTTTCGTGGCAAATCGAACCTGAATGCTGCTGATTTCTTAGGTGAAGTCACAACCCGTAGGCACACACATAGGCAATAAAACAATGATTAATACATTTTAATTTCCTCAAAAAACTCCATAATGCACCTGAAATAGCCAGATGGGATGAAATACTGGGAGCGAGGGGGCAGTTTTTTGCATATTAAAGTCTAAAAACAGCAATTAGTAAATGGGCTAATTTGTAATTCAAACACTGTCCCCTGGGTCTTTGCTAAATGAATGTATCTATGACAGCTGGTGTCCAAGGTTACATGAGGTTGAGCTCTTCTTGTGGTGCTCTAAATGCAACATGGAGTCTACACCTCGCTGAAGACAGGAAGTGGTTTGTGTCTTTCATCTGAGCCAGCGAATACCGCACCACGATCAGTCATGTTTTCCATGCCAAGCAACTAAAAAAGGCTAACCACTTGACTATGTTTTGCATCATAGTTTGACATTATCTCCAATCGTGTGTGATCTCTAAACAGAAACCACACTCTGTCATGTCTTCCATGGTCTGACATTTACAAAGGAAGATAGTCAGCTCAATCAAGTATAAGATCTCACAGAAGGGAGAAAATTGCTGTAAAACAAGATTTTTCTTCCTGTAGAGCGCTCAGAATGAAATAATAAAAGGCTCATAACATCTGTAAACCCTTCATCAGCAGCAATCATTTTAACCTCCACCTGCTCACAGTTTCTGATGACAACAGAATTGAGAGATTACTGGTATAATTTCGGCATCCTTCAATTTTCATGTAAATCTAAAAACAAAGATGGTTAAAGCAAGAAGCACAAAAGGGAAAATGAAAGGGAAAATTTGAATAAAATATTCAAAACACTGCAGCAAAAACAAATGTAGTTGTTTGTGAAATTTATAGAAAGATTCTTGCACAACGCAGGTAAATGAGGTAAATGAGAAGGTAAATTACAGAACAAATGTAGCATAGCACAACATATTTAAGATATTACAGTCAGTTTACACAGTAACAAAAAAAGCGTAGGTTAAAATTTAGCCAAATGTAACGCATGTTCACTTTAAGGCTTTTACAGCTAACGACCCTCTCTCTTAAAAATTACATTTGTATATCAATAACTTACAACAAAAAATATGTTTTGCCTTCTAGGGATAGCAATGTCAGACTGTCAGTCTTGTTCCAATTAAAATGTCTCAAAGTGTTGATGGACTGCATTACATTTGTACAGACTCTCATGGTCCAAAGATGATGAATCCTGATGATCCGGACTTTCTACTGTCATCATCGGGTCAAATTTGTATTTATTTGTCCAACATTTTGGTTTAAGGCCACATACCTGCAAACTAATAGCATTCCTATCAGCCTTAAACTTTGTATTTGTGCTAATTATCACATGTTAGCATGCTAACATGCTAAACTAAGATGGTGAATGTGGTAAATGTGGGAATGTGGTAAACATTATACCCTCTGAACAGCAGCATTACTTACTCTCATGGTGAGCTTGTTAGCATGAAAACATTAGTATTCAGTTCAAAACACAGCTGCTGGCGTGGCAGTATAATTCTTTTTATGAAAACCTTTTTAAGGGACACATTTTATTGTTTTTTTCCAACGATATCCACCCTTGCAATCCACTCGTAGCAACTACACCGTGATTAAACTTTTCTGTGCTTTTGGGCGCTCAAAGCACCTGTGTAGTTAAAGATAAATATGGTCTTTGTTGAATTTTGAGAACATGAATGGTGACATAAAGCATGAAACGAGATGTGTTTATCCTACTTTATTAACATTTAACCAAAGTGACTGACCAAAGTGCTGATCAAAGTGCTTTTTGTGGAGAACAAACCACATGCAGGACTCAGGATATGAACCAGGGTGTCCAGTTGGTAGCCAACACCCACCACCTTGTCCAAACACTGTACACGAATATACCGAAACTCCTCCTACACTACACAATGCTGCCAATTAACATAACACAAACAGCAATCACACCCCCACCCCCCACCCCAAAAAACAAACATATTTGTAAAAGCTTATTAGTATTTAAATGTAATTTCTAGGAGACAGGGTTGAAATAAGGCTTCTAGGAACCATCATGACTTCCAGGTAACCTGTGAGCATCTGAAATCTGCTTCATTGTTCCTAATCATCATCGCTGACATGTCATCATAATAACCGCAGACTCCTGATCAAAACACATTCTCTGATCACATTGTTTTTTACAGTTTTGATGTTGCAAACTTATTAATTCCTCTTATCTCCTATATATGACAAAACCATTCATTTATGTTAAACTGAAAAAGAGCCCCATGTTATTGTAGAACTGGAAGAATACTATATGATGTCATCTTGACAAACGTTTGGACTGATCAACCAGACATACAGGCAGAACTGGTTGAGTTTACATAACTGGTCAGGTCGCACTGCATCACTGCAGTGTTTGAATTCCCAACTGATCTTTCAGAAGTTGTTCCAAGCACCTGTTTCCCAAGACTCTTTACCACCACACATTTCAACTATTACTAATATTAATAATGAACTTAATTTATGTAGCACTTTTCTTACAGGTTACAAGGTGCTTTACAGAAAACAAAAAAAAACTAAAACAGATCAGGTTCAGGTTACATTTAGATAACAATATCTGAACGATTAATGGAGTTACTTTCTGTTGTGACATCACTACCTACATCATCTACTACTCTTCTAATTTCAGATACCACTTCCATCTCCAAGAGGTTACTAGTTCTAAAATATAATATACATTCATAATATACATACATATAATATACAGTGTCACTGTATAGATATCTATATCTCTCTCCAAAACTTTTAATTGTTTTCAGCTTTTTTAAACCCTGAAAAATAAAAGTACCGATACAAAAATCTCCTGTAAAAGTCCTGCATTCAAAATCCTACTAAAATGCTCACAAGTATTTCAGCTAAATGTACTTAAAGTATCAAAAGTAAAAGTACATGTTCTGCATCCTGTGACTGATGTATTATTGTATATTACCTTATTCGATTGTTAATGCTGATGCGTCAGTGTGTAGGCAGCATCTTACTGTTGTAGCTGCTCAAGATGTCTTGCATGTAAAATCTTAATCTGAGAAGTAATTCAGGTGTCAGATAAATGTAGTGAAGTACAACATTTCCCTCTCAAATAGACAGTATATTAAAATTAGATTAGATACATGTATGTGAGTAAATGTATTTAATTAGAGGAACACTTAATCCTTCACTTTATCTAAAAAATGTGAAATTACCAGTTTTTTACAACGGTAAAGTAAATAGTAAATTATATTTTATAGAGGTCAAAATAACACATTTGCCTCATTATTTCTTTTTGTTCTTTAAGATTTTTTTTACATGTTTTGGATTTATAAAACTGACATTGTAAATCATTTCGCCACTACATTCAATATCACATGAAAAACAAGACCACTAACTTGAAAAAACCCCAAACTTTATAGTCTCTTCTGAAGGCAGGAGGTGCTTGTTCACTTACCCTTTATCACAAGTGAAACAGGAGTAGCTGGGAATACAATCTGAAAGGGCTTTGATCAGCTGTGTTCATTTATAAATAACTGGAGGGGGGGGGGGGGGGGGGGGGGGAAAAAAAGAAAAAAAAAAAAAAGCCC
>JBBPCS010000238.1:9100368-9112598 GCA_037974645.1 Hollardia meadi
CCCCCCCCCCCCCCCCCCCCCCCCCCCCCCCCCCCCCCCCCCCCCCCCCCCCCCCCCAAGAACAGAAGCAATAATACATGCCCTGCATTGTTCCAGGTTGCCAATGAGGATAAATAGAGAACATAGATTATATTTGGCATTTGAAGCCAGCGAGATCCTTTCACTGCAACATGGGTCCTGTCATATGGGACCGTGCAGTCAGCCAACTTGGCACTTGCTTCGTAGCACTCCTGCCAACGACACCTACTTATTACCACCAATGATGTTACCTCCCACACAGGTCACTTGTCACTTGTTGTCTTTCAAAAGCAACACAGTGTCTTTATTGTTATGTTTTTGTTATTTCATTATGTTACACTACAGTTACAGTTTCAATTCAATTGATCAATTGATATTTTCAAATAAGGAAATGAAGCAACAAACTTTCGGACATAAGTGACAGAACAAAATAACATATCCTCACATTATGCAACTGTCATAAGTGCCTACAGTTTAACTGGTTTAACTTAACTGGATGTATTGGGGATGATAACAAGGTTACTGGTACTGTCATGTGTGTTTCATGGTTTTGCCGTACAGTTTGGGGTTGCACCGCCTTCAAGTGCTGTGGAAAATCGAAATCGTTAAAGTGTGTAAGTGTTCTGACAATTTATTAACAAAGTAAAACTTTCTTAGACTAAAACTTCCCAAAATGGATGTGTATAATGTGTACCTATTGGAACATTCATATATGTTCAGCCTCCTGACAAGTGATTGAAGTTCTAGCATGAGGAAAACTAGAAAGACACAAACCCAGAACAGTAATATCAGGAGGAGTGCAGTTGATAGGATATGAAAATGTAGAAGTGGTTTGTTTGTTAGGAGCAGATAGTCTCTGGCAAGCTCAGCAGGCCTTCAGACGATTCATGTGGGAAAAGCTGAGATGAGAGAGGGAATATAAAGATAAAGGATATGGAGACACACACCTTTGTAGACCTATTGTAAACAGAATATACTGGAATTTTTCTTTTATTGATTACCTTTTCCAAGGAAGTCACAGTTTTGGTCCCGATTGTATGCGTGTTTCCTAATCTGTTTATTGGCAGGCTTGGCTACCTCAAAAACAGATTTAAATGAAATTTTGTGTCAAGTCATCAAGGGATTCAGTTAATTTGACTTGTCATAGTAGTAAAAGCACAGGTGTTACTATAGACATTAACAATGACTCTGTTGTATTTAAATGGAAATGAGCCATCTTTAGTCTCATTTTTTCTCCTCCTCTGCTTTTCGAACTGCATGTGACATCTCAAAGTGTCTTCGATGAAAAAGGCCTATTAAGGCCTGGCCCTTTATGTTTGTTAAAGACTTACTGATTAGTAGCCTATCATTAACAACTATTATTACTATTATGAGCAACTTATGATCCTTACTGTTAACCTTGGTAATATCTGTGGCATTAGGCTGTATTTTGGATTTTTATTTGTTTATTAATAGCCTATTTTTTTAATACTTGCACTCTTACCTTTCCTATCTTTAACGACTCTCAGACCACACTTTAAAGTCTGTTAGTCATTGCATGGCTTCATGCGTTGAAATTCTGAAAATTAATTAAATTAAAATTAATTAAAACTAATTTGACACATCACTGGACACAGTATTTACACGTCTAATTTGCTTCTACTTGCCTTTTCTTCTGCCACCGCAGCACAAGGCAGCTCTATTAAAAGCTTCTCTTATCTCCTCGTTGGCGGCTCCACTTTACTGTACGTTAAGAGTTTACGAGCAGCATGTGAAGGCACCGCGTCTTCTTTCCTCGAGGCTCCGGGAGAGACTTTTGATTGGCTGCCAGTGACATCATCTCATCACGTACGTGGTCTTGAAGGTAGTTTAAACGACAGCCAGCCACAGAGGCACACAGCGCGAGCCAAACCCCTCCCATCAGCGGGCCGGACCTCACTGTACAGAAGGGCCAAATTTAATATTAATGACCTCGCCTATTGGCTCACGCTCGCGTCAATCCCGCTGCGTAACTTCTGTAGGCTGGCAGACTTCCTTCAATATTATTTCTGGGGAGAGCAGGGTAAAAGTACAACTAAAAAATGTTGCCGCTCCACAGCACTGGGACGGACTGAATGGAGGCAACGCTGACAGCGAGCGGAGATAATAAATCCGTCTGCAGTGCGCCGCGACACACACACCGGTAAGCAGAACAAAAACCAAATACAAGTTTGGAAATTAGAGCCCAGGGCAGAAGTTGTGGCAAAAATGCGCAGTCCTAGAGATTTCACGCAATTCTATAATTAATGAAGAGGAATATTTAATTGCTGCAACCATTGTGGGCTGATTAGTGGTTTATCATCGTTATATAATTAGTGTTTAATTACAGCTGTTATCTGGATTATATCCCACAGTTGCGACAAAGTTACAATCCCAACCTTTAAAAGGCAACCATGGCGTTGTTAATCCTTATTTTTTATTTTTTTTTTATTTTAATACGGCAGTGTGGAATTAAATTTCCTTGTGTGTTCAGCTCATCTGACCAGCTCGTCTCGTCCTGAGAGTCATATCATATTCTCGGCACGTTCTCATGCCGGTTTCTTCAATGAATTTGGCCATGAATGATGTCTGCCTTTGCTGAAGCTGCACCGCGCTTAAAGAATGGCAATGGCCGGGACGGGCAGCGCTCGGCTGGTGTCTTTACATAACACGCCAGGATGACATGCTTTTAAAACGCTCAGGCTGCTGATCAAAAGGAATTGCCACCCTTAGTTATTTGTACCCTGACTTTCCATTTGGGGGGAGAGAGCGCAAACTGCGGCGTAGCGTTGATGCAGTATTTTATCTTTTTCTAAAAGCTGTGGCTCAGACAGACCAGAGTTGGGATGAAATATTCAACATCACACGCACATGTGCAGTATCTGGAGGATGATTCATTTTAATTACAAAGTGATGCAGTTACACCAGACTCTGATGATTTCAGTGTTTATTATTAGGTGGCCAGTCTGACACGCCTAAATTTTCCCACCAAGTTGGGTGTAGCCCTGCAGGTGTTGACACTACTAATATTTGGCTCCAGCAGGCGTTTGCATGTTGATCAAACAGACAGGAGGTTGGACCTTTGTGCTCTCTGCTGGTTCATTCACAGCCTTGATCTCAGTCAGTGGATGCAGAATTCATTGAACCAACTGGCTTTTGCAAAGATTTTCCTCCTCGCCTCATGCTTTTGAATGTTTCTGTCCCCATAGAGCGGCTTGTTGACTTCTCCGTAAACGTCCAGCCTTCGGCCTCCCCATGCCTCCCTCTCCCCTTGACGACAGAATTGTGGTGGCTCTGCCAAGGCCGGTCCGACCTCAGGAACTCCAATTGCGCCTGGACACCAGCTACCTGGACTCCATCGCCACCAGCAGCAGCAACAAGACAGTCATCAGCACCACCGTGGTGAAGATCCGGGCGACGGCCAATATTGTAACGTATATGCCCTCATCCAAGGGCTCCACGCGCTCGTTGTCGTGTGGATGCAGCAGTGCAAGCTGCTGCTCTGTGACTACCTATGAGAAGGACAGCCAGAGCCTCAGCCACAGCCAGGTGAGCGCCAGCAGCCCTAACCTCAGCTATGCCGGCCCCCCTACGCCTATGGTCAGCAACCACGAAGCATTAAGCACCCCCAGTCTCACCGCAGGCACCCCGAAGGCCCTGTCAGCCGTGAGGGTCATCCACCCCAATGAGCTGGCCAAACGGATGGCCTGCTGCCCCATGGGACACCCCGTGGGGCCCATGCCAGTCATCATCGACTGCCGGCCCTTCATGGAGTACAACAAGAGCCACATCCGGGGGGCCGTGCACATCAACTGCTCCGACAAGATCAGCCGGCGGCGGCTGCAGCAGGGCAAGATCACTGTGCTAGACCTCATCTCCTGCCGCGAGGGCAAGGACTCTTATAAGGGCATCTTCTCCAAAGAGATTGTGGTTTACGATGAGAGTACCATGGACCCCAACCGGCTGACATTCTCGCAGCCACTGCATGTGGTCCTGGAGTCACTGAGGAGGGAGGGCAAGGACCCCATCATCCTCAAAGGTAACACGTAAGTGGGTTTGCCAAGGCTTGGGGAAGAAGGAAATAAGGCTTTCCTGTATACAAAAGGCATAGAAAACACAATTTCATGGGCTTTAGTTTGACTCCGGGGGGAGTAAATCAGTTCAGACATCTGAAAGCAATGTTCGATTTAGCTGTGGTAGAAGCTGTGGCAATATAAACTGATATGAAACTAGTGTGGTCGCATGATAATATGTAGTAGTGTGTGTGCGAAGCCTGTTAATCTTTCCCCTTTATTGTTTTGGTCAGCTGATGGTGCCTGTAGTTTTGTCATCATGTCAGCACTCACAACACCATAAACAACAGCTTATATCAAGCCCATGGTACACATTCGGTCAACATCAAACATATGCGCACACTTCTTGCCAGCTTTCTATATGACATATATGAAGTCATTTTTGCAGGGAGTGAGAAGCAGCTGTTGGTAAATAAGGCGGTCTACTGAGATAACAGTCCCTGGGTCGCTGCCATGTTTTCTATCTGTGGTGTGTGTGTGCGCGTTTGAAGCTGGAGCAGCATGTTGAGTTGGGGGCTGGGCTGTGAGTGTTTCCTGAATGCCTCCGAGTCACCGTCTAGCCGCAAGATCACAGCACCTTGATCTCTTCCTCTCGTCTCTTAGTCCTCTTGTGTGTACTTTGATGGCCAGGGCTCCTCTCCAGTCTCTCATCCTGCATCAGGGGTGTCTGTCTGAAGCTCAGGAGTTCTTTTTTATTTTCCCCAGATTTAATTCTTGCTGCTGAGTGATTAAAATCAGCTCAGCATGACTATGGCCAGTATCTCCCATGTGTCCCCATTTACATGTTTGATTGTAGCCTACATAATCAAAATACTTTGTATGTGTGATTTAACGGTTGATATTTTACCAAAACATGAACAAAACCAGCCCAAAGCACAAAATTAGTAATACTGGAAGGGTACTTGATTCCAGTATTTGGAATATACTTTTTATTTCTATCTAAATGTAGTGGTGATTAATTCTTCATTTCATTAAAATATACAATAGGTATGAGAGCTTTCTAACTAGGCAGGGGATTGTGAGTATATAGATGAGACATATTTGGAACATGCTTGTATGAGTGCTGCTGAATAATTTACTCAATGTTTGCTCAGTTACCAGCATGTCTTAGTCATGATTTATTGTAATACGGTTATTGTGTGAGTCTCTGCTCCACTAGAACCACAAAATCTGCTGTTCCCGCCCCGCTGGGGTCAGGTTACATTTAGTCCATCAGAATTACCATAAACAACATGTCAGTGGTGTCGGAAAGGTTCAGGGTAAGCACTGGAAACAGGTCTGTGATGTTAGAGGCCTTGCGAGGCAGAAGCGGTAGTTTCTAAGCAGGAACTGAGCCCGTGGCTCACGAAAGTGATAGACACAGTTTTCATGTTTTCCTCTGTGAGTTTAGTGTAGAGATAATGACGGTCACAGTCGACAGATTTCATCTCACAGCAGTGTGCTGTTTCTGGAGATTCTGTTATTCTCAGTTTACTATGCAAAGTGTTACACCTGACTTGTCCATGAAAAGAAAGACTGACACAGTTCAGGGTGTGCTTAGCTTTGCCACTTGACTGTTTGTTGATGCTCGCAAAAGGATGTTCTCTTTCAATATAAATCGGCAGATATTAAGGGTTTTACTATTGTGGGAGGGTTGGTTTAGCTCATTGTTTTGGTTTTATAACCCGCAAGTGTATCATTTTGGTTCAGTCTCAGTCGCATAAGCTTAATTTTCTCAGAATATTTTCCGATAAATTAGCACTGTACACTGCCTGCTCAGCACCACATGACAGACAAAGGTAGCGAAAAGAGGGTGAAAATGGATGTTTCCCTCAGGGGGTGGTGGAGACCAAAACAAAGCTAGAAAGAACATGTTTACAACTTGTTCCACTTCCTGTTAAGTGGAAAGATGTTCAATACAAACAAGGGTTTTTAAATGTATGTAAAATGGCCTTCATTAATACAGCTCTGTCTTACGAGCTCCGAATCTTTGGGAATGTAAGAAAATATCAATGAGTGGAAATTCACCTTGACGTCTTATTGAAATTGGCGTCAGACAGCCTGTAAGAACTTCCCTTTCTTTTATCTACTGTAGTGTAATTATTACCACGACCCCCTCCTCATATAGTGAGGGTTGTGCCACAACATCAGGTTAAAGTCTTTGTCTTTAACAATCGGGCTGTTTTATGGTAAAAAAAACTGTCCCGACAGTTGACACCAGATCCCCACCTGCCTGGTCACTAAGGGGAAGTTGTGCGATGACCTCACATGACATGATGTCAACTCTTGCAACCTGAACAATACATCAATTGATACTGTGTGTGTGTGTGTGTGTGTGTGTGTCTGACACTTTCCACCCCTCCCCACAACTATTGTGGTGAAGGGAAACTTTGGCCGATGGCATCAGTGGCAACAGGTGCAAACCAGTTATTTGGAGAAGTGCAGATGTCCAGTGAGAAGTATTTTAAACAGTGATTACATCTATTTACCTGCAGATTAAAAAAGGGGATTTCTCATGGAGTGGACACTGTCTTTGTATAGTTATTTTGGCCAGTTCTCTCTTCTTATTGATTTAATATCCAAATGAAGACATTACAACCAAATGTTACAGTGCAGTCTGACGATTGAGAAGTTTCTGTAATGTTTAAGTGCTTCATATCTCTGTAACGTGAGTTGTTGCTTTTATCAGATGTGTATGTAAAGCTGACTTGTCCTGCTCAGTTGTAATGTGTGTTGCGAACAGAAGCATGTAAACTAAAAGTCACTTTCCCGTCTCCAACTAGCTCAGTATACAGCAGCCAGGCTTCTTATTTGGTTTTAACAGACAACATCACATCACCCCATTCTGGCCTCTCTCCATTGGCTCCCTGTTCGATTTAGAATTGATTTTAAGCTTTTAAGCTTTAGGTGGTACCACTCAAGTTGAGGGTTAAAGGTTAAAGGTGACTGTGCTTTTGCCATCAGGACCCCTCGGCTTTGGAACGACCTGCCTGAGGAGTTAAGGCTCGCAGATTCAATGTCCTCTTTTAAATCACTTCTTAAAACCGGACTTGCTTTTATGTGAACTTTTTTTCTTTTATTCATTCTCTTTATTTTTTTAAAATTCTTCCTGCTTTTATTGCTCTTGTTCTTTTCTATCGTTTGTCTTTTTTTACTGCCTTTAGTCCTTTATTTGCTGCTTTCCTTTTATTGCTTTGTACCGATGTTTTGTGTCTTGCATTTTGCATCTTTGTCTCCTTGTTATAACTTTATTTCCATTTTTCTTTAATTGGGTCTTGTTTTTGTTTGGCCTGCCTGTTTGAATTTCTGTTGTCTTCCTGAGCATCCTGCTCTTGTTTTTTCTGTCAGAGTACTGTAAACTTTGTTTATGAAGGCGCTATATAAATAAAGGTGTTATTATTATGTATTTTTAGCATGGAGGACTCCCAGTGGGACTTGAACCCTTAACCCTGGCAGTGTTAGCTTTATGCTATATCCAAGGAGACAAGATCCAATTTGCAAGTAGGATGGGAACAATTAAAATAAAGTAAATAAGGAAAGATTGTTAAACGGTTTCATACATTTTTTAGCTAAATTACTTCCTCTCTCGCTGTTAACCAAACACAAAAGGTAGCGTTAGTATTTACTCTGCGCTTACGTCACAGAATTTCTGTTTGTGTTCCCAGGAGGCCTTAGCTGCTTCAGACAGAGCCACGAGAACCTGTGCGAGCACTCGTTGCACCTTCACGAGGGTTTGGACACCGGTGCAGCTGCTGGCCTGACGGGGGCGCTACCTCACTCCCTCCCCTCCACCCCAGACATAGAGAACGCAGAGCTTACACCAATCCTGCCCTTCCTCTATCTGGGGAACGAGCACGACGCTCAGGACATCAACCTGCTGCAGCGATTCAACATCGGCTACGTCTTAAACGTGACCACCCACCTGCCGCTCTACCACTACGACACGGGCCTCTTCATCTACAAGCGCCTCCCTGCCACGGACAGCAACAAGCAGAACCTGCGGCAGTACTTCGAGGAGGCGTTTGAATTCATCGGTATGAAAACCTTCACTTAGTTCAACAGTAGAAGTTTTTACCGCAGTCTAAGCCAACACAGTGGCTCCCAAAACTTCAGTGACCCTTTGAAATGATGTAATGTCTTCTTTAGAGCTTTAAGCAATTAAAACCAAAGAGTTATTTTAAAATCTTAGCTTGCTTAACGTGAATACTTTTTGTAGGACTGAAGCAATATTTTTTTAATTCAGAAGAAGTAAACATTTGAGAAAACATCTCATGACCCCTCAGAATTAGTAGAAGATGTGTAGATTGATGCTGCTCTTAAATGTTTGATTTTTGAGACATATATTTAAATTGCACAGTAGATGTCTAGACCACATTATAAGCGCATAGTTTTAGCCTTCATTTACATTTAAGTATTATACACTTCTAGGTTAATATGGTTGCGAGGGATGCACTGTTTTGACCTTTTTTCTACTGATACGGATTCCCATATCTCATCTCAGGGTAACTACCAAGTAGCAATCCAATACCAGTGCTCTCTATTTCCTGTATTTAAAATCTATGTACTTCATTGTGTGGAACTCATTGGGATGTTTTTATATAGAGTAGCATGAGGCCAGAGATCACTGTGGTGCTAAACTGAGTTGGTTGTCTGCTTTGACTGAATGAAAGTGTGCTTAAAGTGGATAAGTTACACTCAACAAGGTCAGTGTTAGTGCAGGAACCGATGTGGCATCACTAGTAGAGGGTCATTGGTTTCCTCATGGCAAGAAGAGTCTTGCCCCTGGTCCATTCTGGAGTTTGAATCTTATCTTGGAGTTGCGTGCATTTCTGCATGCGTACATTTCTTTCCCCAATCACACAACCCAAAAATGAAATTAATATTTTAATCAAGAAATATCCCAGAAAATACTGGGAATCTGGGGAGGCATTTGATGCCAGTTTTACAGTTTCTATTTTTTTTGCATATCAATTTTTTTTAAAAATGAAAAAAGGAAGTTTTAATATCTCATCATGACTGAACCTCCCTGTTCTGATTGTTCCTCTCTGCAGAGGAAGCACATCAAGCAGGTATGGGCCTTCTGATCCACTGCCAGGCAGGCGTGTCTCGTTCAGCCACCATCGTGATTGCCTACCTGATGAAGCACACCTGGATGACCATGACAGATGCCTACAAGTTTGTTAAAACCAGAAGGCCCATCATCTCCCCGAACCTCAACTTCATGGGTCAGCTGCTGGAGTTCGAGGAGGACCTCAACAACGGAATAACGCCACGAATCCTCACACCAAAGCTGATTGGTGTGGAAACCATTGTCTAAACGAACACTTCGACTCGACGCTCACACTTGTGCTCACTCTCACTGCTTCTCGAGAGGAAGCTGCTCTCTGAGCTGGTTTGGAGCGCGAGAGCCGCTGCGTTCTTCTTGAATCTCCTCGTGCTCATTTTGGACTCTCTGGAGTGCCAAAGCTCTGGGTCAGTGGTGATTAGAAATGCCAAAAATCCCAACTGTTTGGACCTGGCCAAAGTCCCGGAGCAGAAGACGAGTGAGAGAGATAGAGATGGAGAGAAAGAGAGGGGAGGTGGGATGGCAGGAAGCTTTGTGACCGCAGAGGAGCAAACATGAGGGAAAAGAAAATACATTTGGAAAAGATACTCTATGTGCTAAGGGGCAATTACAGAGAAGAGAAACTCTTAAAGCTCACACTGGCACACAGTTTATGTTTGCAGACTCAGGCAGGGTTGGCCATGGCAGTGCCTGTCCAAAAAAAAATAAATAAATAAAAGATGAAGACTTGTTTGGTGTGTTAATGTCATTGTTCTATTTTTATACAGGAGTTTATGGGGGTGACCGTGTTGAGCCCACAGCGGCTATCTGTGCAATAATTTCAGAGTGGAATGCAACTGAGACCTTGATCTTACGTGTATATATATTGGTAATGATTACGAAAACATTTCCAGCTCTTTGCTGAAATGCCACTTTGATGTTAATGTAATTACTGTTGTTCAGTTCTATATGTTTATGGTGCATACGGTCATGCTGAAATATTTGGCGCAGATGTGTACAAGAGACAGAAAAAAAAGGGGTTTCATTTTTTTTGTAAGTGCAGCTTGTGGGTTTATGTCAGTCATCTGCGTATTTCCAAAATACCCAGAAACACAAATCCATATTTTGCGTGTTTGCTTCTTGGTTTTGCCATTCCTGCATCCACATATGCATATACTTTAGCAATATATATTTATAGTTGTTTTTTTTAATGCATGGCTGCTGGCAGATGAAAGGACACTTTGAAATCATCAGTGAATATTGTAAAACAGGGCTATTGGTGATGTTTAATGTAACAGAACAGAGGAATTTCACTGCCTGCTTCTGTTGTCCTCCTCTCTTCTTTTTGCTCCCATTCATCCATTAGCCGGCTCTGTTGTGATGCACTTGACTCTGTACACATGTAGCCACGTTTTTTGTGTGTGTCAATGCCCTAAATTTTGAGCTATGATTTTGTCCATTATAAGGTAGCAGAGCTGAGGAAACATTCACTTCTTCCCGTGGGTCACAGGTGGTGGTACAGCAGAGCAGTGTGACCCTTGTCTAACCCTTTGCAACCCCTTAAGTGAGCTCTTCTGCCTTGCTTAGGCAAGCGCTGCTGTCACGTGCTGCTCTAGTGCCTCTATCGGTGCCTTAATTCATGTGTCACCACTGGGCCTGCGCATGGTACACCATCACGTGCAGACGAATGCAGAACCAGGTCAAATTTTAACTCCCAGACAAAAAGCTCCTCTTGGTCTTGGTGCAACGCACAGATACAACTTTTCAAAGATTGTTTCTGCTGTTCCTTATTCATATGCAGAATTTCATAGAGTTGCATTTAAAGATGCTGAAAAAGCCTTGAGGTGAAAACGCTCCTTGCATAACTTTGATCTCCATTTGAGGGAGAATCTGAACACCACTGTGAACTGTAAATCCACTCCGCACTAAATAGTAGTGTAGTAAAGAGTATATGCACGCACACAAATTTTACCCTCATCTGAATATACTCACCTTTTGATTCATATTGCAACAATTACATGTATAATAGCAAGAGAAAGGCAAAAAACTCCTCAACCTGCGAGTGCTATTTCTTCATGCCTTCATTATTCTGATCCAAACCGCAGATTTTTGCATTGTTGTCAAACAGAATTGATATTTACATTTCAGCCACGTCAGTTTTTATGCATTTGGCTGCCTCATTTGTTTACAGTTTTAGTGGAAATCATAAAAATGGTTCATAGCACCCAGGTGGGATGCATGTAGTTCTCTCTCCTTTTCAACCATACGATCATCGCACAGTACAAAGACCTCATCTTGTTGAGATGACTGTGTGCATATAAAAAGTTAGAGCATTTAAACTAAATTTTAGAGATAAATGTTGTCTAAAAGCCAAAATCTTTGATGTAATTGGTTTTGATTTGATGAACCCAAGGGCTGTCAAAGTTTCCGACCCATAAAGGAGCATGTAGTCCTTCAACTTCAACTTGAAATTCAGACCAAAAAACAAGTATTTTTGTAGTTTTTGCTAAGCTGAATTAAAGCAGCTTCCTCACAAATTATGATTTCTTAATACGTTCTTCTGGTTTGTGTTCAGGCATAAAATGAAGCACACTGACAACAATGTCATTCTCAAAGCAAGCCACATTTATTTTGCAATACAGCCACTGTGAACGTCATATCTTCAAACGTACATCTGAACCCAGAAGTTTTAAAAATGCCTAATGTGCGTCTCTGTCAGCAAGATGAAGGCGAATGCAAGTTGTCATAGCGTAGTGAATACAAACACACGGTGCACTTGTTAAGGCTTTACGGCACCAACATTCACAACAATAAGCTTCAAAAATCCCTCATGTGAAAATTCATGCTATGCAAAAGTAATTGTAACGGGCTGTGTCTCTACTCAACGTCGTTTTGCGAGGTCTTTCGCAAAACATCTCGAGCATGATTAACAGATTGAAGTGAGATTTTTTACAAAGAAGTTGAAGATAAATGTTTGCGTGGCCACGTGTCCTCACTTGTATTTATGTTGCTGTTGGTGTCTACTGGTGCTCCACAATATATTTGGATATGATAAAAAAAAATAAAAAAAAAAATATATATATATGTATATATATATATGTATATGTATATATATATAT
>JBBPCS010000238.1:9112698-9144188 GCA_037974645.1 Hollardia meadi
TGTATATGTATATATATATATATATATATATGTATATATATATATATATATATATATATATATATATGATAACAATTTACCACACGTTTGTAGCTTGTGCATTTATATTCAGTGCATAAAGAGAGTGTTTATCACCTGAGCCAATGTTATATATGAATAATGTACCTTTTTCGTCCCATCTGCTGATTCCTACAGCCGCAGCGGCACATGGCTTTTGTATGTAATGATCTATTTGACTGAACAATGTAACCGTCGTACTGTACATGGTTGGAAACAGCATGCTGTGTGCTCCTGGTCTACGAGGGACACTCGCAGTCATTATGGTGCTGTGTGTCTTTCCCACACTGATCTATCTGTAGAGGCCATAGCCTGACTGACAGCTCCAAAAGGCATCAGGCACCCTTTCATTTGGAAACACGGTTCTGTGTTAGAACAATATCAAGCTGTCATGTTTTATGTGCACTCTTTACAACTAGACTTTTTTAAGAGTCTCTGCTTCGGGCTCAGAGGCTCCGCCGGAAATGGGCTTCGCTCTACAAGTCTCTGTATCTTTCTTTGTGTCTGTAGTCAACAGTCAAGTATATACAGTATACAAATATATATATCTATTTTCTTTGTATGCATATATTCATTACTATTTTTGCACTGACCTATACGGACAAATGGATTTATTTTTTTCCACAAAGGGTGCTATTATAACGGAGGCCTTCTCCCACACCTTTTTGCATGACTTGCTCAAAATTCCTTAACTGGTCTGTCATCTCTCCTACTCTTCTCCTACTACTCCTCGAACTGTTGCAATTGAAGCACTGTAATTTTGTAATCCCTACTTGTGAGCTTTGAAATAAACAGGGAGGCTTCAAGTTTGGTTTGGCGTCCTGGAGGTTTATTTTCTCCCTGGTTTACTTACCTACATGGAGGAACTCATTTCATTGGCCACTGAGAGAAAGAAAGTAGAAAAATATGTATAGAATTTGTTTCTGTCTTTGACACACTGTGAAGGTGTTTTACTCAGTAAAAGGTTATCGATATTTATATATTAACAATGGATGAAATTACTTATATAATGTCAAAATGGTTGTTATGGTGACAAACCAATTGTCACCTTACTCTGCAGGTCCCTCCAGCCTTACACAGCGTCTTTCAGTTCATTGCTTTGGTTTTACTGCACACAACTTTATTTTTGCCATTTACTCTCACAGCTCTGATCACTTTGTTTGCAGCTGTTGTTTTTTTTTTTTTACAAAAAAGTCTTGATAAACCCACTACACTCCCTGCTCAGCACCAAAGCACAAGACATACAAAGTTAGAGACTAACCAGTGAACACAGTGCAGCATTTAGCAGCAAAGATCCCGATATTTCCATCAAGAGATGGTGTAGACTCCAAATGAATGATAATGTTGCTCCGTAACTGCTGTATTTGCAACAAAAACAAATAAATGTTGCCAGTAAATAAATAAATAAATAAATGCAGGTTTAAAGCAACAGACAAGGTTTGCAGCTTGTCATTGTCAAATAATCAATAATTTATTCTTTAAAGTCAGAAAATAGTAAAAAGTTTTCATTGTGATTTCCCAGAGTCAGAGGTGACACCAACCAAGAGTCCAAAACCCAAAGATATTCAATTAACAGTGATATAAAAGCAACATTTTAGAAGCTAGAACAAGCTAATGTTGGAAACTTTTGCCTAAGAAATGACTTCATTATCAAGTCTGATAATCGACTAACCACCTTCTTCATCTATACAAGAGACAGGACAGTGGCGCAGTAAAAACAATCATATTTGTGTAAAAGACAAGCAACAGATTGAGGGGCGAAGATGGAAGGAGAAATTTCATGTGACCAAGACCTCACAATACAATTGAAGCCAGGAAACAACAGAAGCTCAGAGACTCCCAAATGATTGGGATCGATAACAACAAAACAAGGCTTACAGTGTGCAATTTAAGAGACAGCCTCTCTCAGCCTCTTGACATTTGAGCATCCAGTGGAGTACACAGCCAGAGTTATGAATTCTCTGCACTCCCCTCCATTGAACCATGTGTCACATAGCTGCAGGAGTTGTGGACCTATATTTATTCCAGCTCCGCAGCCATCTACCGCCTCACGGCTAGCAGCGAAGGCGTGTGGGGGTTTGTGTGTCTGTGTGTGTGGGGGGGTTGGCCTGAGGGTCAAGATCTCTCCATAGGAACACACACAAAAATAGTTTTTAGCGTTGTTTCTAATTACAAGTGATGAGTGCCCCCGCCTCATTAATCCTTTCCTATCAGCGCTGGGCAGGCTGGCAGCACCAGAATAGCCCTGATCTTTGTGCTGCTGCACGCCGCTCTTCAGCAAGCCCTGCATGGACGTATTAGGCAAAGCTGGAGACAAGAGGAAGAGGACCTCTCCCCCCCAACCCCCTCCCCCCAGAGGAGTCAGAGGAGATGGTGAAATAAAACAGAGAGGATCTCTGAGCCTGAGGACTGCTGCACTGGTTACCATCAAAGCTGCTCCCTTTGTCATAGGAAGATGCACTCGCACGTCATCGCACTCGCAAGTCATTACACCAAAGCTTCACTAAATGCCATGTCATGCATAAAATAATGCTTCCCTTACTAAGCAAACCTTATAACAAAACATGCCAAAGGACGATTTGGATTTAGGTTAATGAGAGGAAAATGGGAACACAATGGGATATTATTCTCAGTATGAAAGAATAATACTGAGTTATGTGATTTGTATGACTGTTTTTTCGGTATATCCATGTTTTGATATACATGTGACAGATTTGTATCTGTCATAACATTACGTGATAGAACAATATTTACTTCCAGTGTATTGTCTGTGGCACTGGCTCCCAAACGTGGGTTCAGGACCACCAAAAGAGGCCCAAGAAAAATGAGTTTTAAAAAATATATTTCTGTTTCACATTTTTATATTAATAATTACAATTTTTGTTTTACTTTTATCCATTTTATCTTCTTTCATATGAAATAATTGAGGAAGGGCAATTAAATCCTTAAATCCCATCTCTCAGAGATGAGCGTCTACAAGTCAACAAGTCTTCATTTTAGGGGGTCACAAGCTGAAAAGGTTGGGAACCACTGGTCTAGAATACCAGGTATAATCAATAGGCCTACCGATTCCTGGAGTCTCTGTTGGTTGACTGGCAGTGACAACAAGTCTCCAGGGCATAATCCCCCTTACGCTTTTGGTTGTGTGCAGATTAAAGAAAAAATGTGTTAATTAGTCATGTTTAGAGGCGCTGGTAGATGGATTTTTTTGTTTAATTGTTTCCCCTGTCAACAGTTGCTATGCTAAGCTAGGCTAAGCTAAGCAACTGTATCTTCACATTTACAGTAAATGTGCATATTTCCTAAAATGCAAAATTATTCTTTTAATTTGCATTTTGTCTAGAACGCAAGCCAGTCACAAGTGTTTTATACTTGCATTCAACAGATTCACTCTCATTTTATTTACACTTCACTTCGATTTTTCCAACAATACGCCAGGTTGAAAGCCAATAAAAAGGCACAGAATCAATATATTTGTCTAAATTTTGCAACCTGGCAGAGCAGCGTGCTGCTGTCTGATCTGACAGACTCTTCTTTCACAGCAGCGGGAACTTCTTGAATATTGAGGAGCTGCAGTGTTTATTCATGGGCAAACTGTAGCCTACATTGTACATGTACTGTCGCTAGAAAGCTTCGCTGCCGAACTTTCCCTCTGCTGTGATCACCAACACGCACCTGTCTGCCCTGAGCGCAGCCATCGTCACTCTCTTCTGCTCAAGCGCAACACGATAAAATGCATCATTGTTGATTGAGAAATGGATCAAGGAATACTCACACACGTCAAGGGAAAACTGCACACTGCACAGAAAGTTTAGCTCTTCCTTTGCTGCAGACGCTTTGAAAGACAGAGATGGAACCAGTACAGACAGATGCTTCACTGTTGCGTGAACAGTGTCGTCATGCAAGCGTGCCGCTGACGTGATGGCTGCAGTCCAGACACGAGGTAAGAGTAGCACGTTTCTTTATATGGGATATAGGATATGCCTGTAATGTTTCAGGGTAGGGTTATAGACTATATAGGAACCCGATCTTAATACTTTGGTATACTTTGGACTTGGGTCTATTTCTGGTGGGCTCCACCCTTTAATACCAATTAAAGGAAATCTTAATGCTCCTTTTTTTGAAAAAAAAATAGTATGTTCAACCATGTGGTAACAGTCTGGCCTCCACAGAGCCCCGAACTCAACTCTATCCAGCACCTTTAGGATGAACTGGAAACCAGGCCTTTATCGGCCAACATCAGTGTTCAGCCTCACTAACGCTCTTGTGTCTGTAGCCAAAACCTTGGAAAAAAGCCTTCAAATAAGAGTGGAGGCTTTTGTAGTACCATATGAATGCCTGTAGTTTTGGAATATGGACATATTGGTGTTATGTTTAAGTGTCCACGCACATTTGGCCACACATCATATGTTCCGTTGATGTCAGGATGAGCTGTGTCTGCTGTCCCACTCACTGTAATGTAATGAGTTCTGGCCTGTGATTCTCTGCACTCAGCTCTTAGTTGGTGAGTATGAATTATCCTCCTGCATCATAGAGACACACACACAGTAGTGCAGGATAGGGAAACAAGCAGAGCAGTGAGGGATGGTGTGAGATAGACAGAAAGAGAGAGTAGAAGAGGTCATGGCCCATTTCACACAGTGCACTGAGGAGATTACAGGAGGTCTCCAGACATGACACGGGCGCCATGGTGATGTCTCTGCAAATAACCGGATGCAAATATGGCCACCTGCAGAGGAGCTGCGGACAGGGACGGACGAGGAGAGGACACAAATGGAGAAACGTTTCATTCTGCCAGATCAAAATGATATCTAACGGCGATGAGGCGAGATTACAAAAAGCTCCGTCATCTGAAGCTGCTGAGTCCACAAGCTTGCAGAGTGAGCGTACAGTAGTGGCAGCTTGTCATTGCTTGTGGCACATGCTGGACTTTTGAAGTGCCATGTCTTGTTGCATATTAGCCACACACTGACCTCTGTGCAAAAGAGACAGGCCAGGGCTCAGTGCTATGACGCCAAGAAGCCATATGTCATACAAAGCTGCAGCGCCAACGCTTGGGATTCGGGACTCCTCCACCAGAGAGTCACTCTAACACAAAACACGTCATTTTCATTCAGGTATCTATTCACAGTAGTGCAGTAGCTCTAATATGCCTTGTGATTAATATGCAGTGATGGTACAATGTATTCAGGGACACTTGAGACAGCAGATCCGAACTGGGAAACATACAGTAGGTGTTGATTTAAATAACAGCTTACACATGAGAATAGCTGTATCATAAAGTCAGCTGCACCGAAATCCAATTACAGCACAAATACATTTAGATGTGACTAATGTAAGCGTCGAGTGACGGTGAGTTCATGATGACGGATATTTCCGTCAGCCTACTGACCTAATGGGCTTCTGTCACGTCTTTCTTTTTCTGTCCTGTAGCCGAGATGTATAGACCCTTTTCACAGCAGACATTTTGACTTGTCAAAGCAGGAAAAGAACAGGTGGACTTAATAATATTAACCACAGTTTAGTTCCATTAAGTGACCCGATTAGTCATTCCAGTGAGCCTGCGTGCAAGACTGTTACCTCATAAAGTGATGACTTCATTAACATTTGATGCTTTTCCTCGTGGTGTTTGATTCATGATGACCTGTCTTAGTCAGCGTCTTTCTTGATACGGTTACTGTACGGTAAAATAGCCACCACAGTTTACATGGAAATACCACATTTTAAATATAATATCTATATCAAATGAACTTTCCAAGTGGTATATTGTTGGAACCGCAGTCACAGCCTCAGCAACATGGCCACTGTTAGGAGGCTATGATCCAAAGCAAAAGCAACCATAAGAATTCCAATTGGATAAACTCTGGTCCATCCCATCGCTCTTGTTTTACCTCAGCTCCTATCACTCTCCTTCCTTTGTTTCTCTGCCCTTGGCTTGGTTTCTTTGGGAGTTGGGAGTTTCCACAGGTTTTCTATTTGTTCCACTGTTACCTAGGAATAGCGCCCAGGGAGGAAAAATGCCACTTCCTGTTTTGGTTCGGCAATGGCTGAGGCACTACCTTGGTTTCCGTAAATTGATCCTTCATTTTTCAGAGAAAAATCCAGTGGCAGCATGAACAGCATAGTGAAAGTAAGGCTTATAATGAACCAATCTAAACACGGATGGTGTCATTTTTCTTTGGCCATTACACTGTGCCATACTGCATAACAGTAAGTTAAAGCAAAAAAAGTTGCCTTTTGCCTGTTTAAAAATAAGGAATTATGAATTTTAATTGTTCAGAGAACATGACCTTATAGAGTCCTCAATGGTAGCTTACAACCTTGTTCAGGTGCAGCATATTCTGACTTGCTTTTGCAATAAAACCTCAAAGTCTAAAAATTCTGTTGGTTTTTGAAATATTGATATTGCTTGTCAAGCGTGGACAATATCACGGTCGCCGATGGAAAAAGCGGAGTGTGTCCCAACATTCAGTAAGCCTACACATGAGTGGATTTTGGGCGATGTGTGCAGGCGAGCTGTCTCTTATTTCCACTCTGCTTCTAGCCTCTTTCTTCTGCTCCAGATAAGTTCTTTTAATTGCTTGCTTCGCTTTGCTATATCCCCACAAACCGCACATAAAGAATGGTGGCTCTGGTCACACCACCAGCCTGAGGGGAAATCATTGAAGGTTTTTGAGTTGGGTCATTTCACCAGATTACAAATAGGGCAAGACAATACAACAGGTAAATACTAAAAGCAGCCAAAAGGCACCTTTATTTTAAAAAAAATTGTCATTGTATGTTGTATGTTGTATTACCCAACCATGGACTTCCTGATCTATATTTATATCTTCATGTGATAGACAATGAAGCAACTTCCTTGATTACAATATAAATACTTCAAAACACTTATTTTCAGGTATTTGAAAAGCATTTTGAAGGTATTTCTGCAGCATTATGTCACTATTTTATGTTAGTTTTATGACACCAACAAGAACAACTTAAATCCAAAAGGGCATGTTGTTTATCTTCTCTTTCTTTTAATTTTAGTATACTGAGGGTTTTTTTTATTCTCTTTTGGCGCCCCAGGATACTTCCTGTGTTGGAAGGTTGAACTTTCAGTGTCTGTAGGTGTCATGAAAGTTGCCTGATGCTGCTCCGCTGGCCTCCTCCCTCCTTACCACTAGAAAGAGAAAACAGCCCCCCCCCCCTCCTCCTTCCTCCTTCCTCCTCATCTTTCCATCTACTTTTTTTTTCACCCTGGGAAACCCCCCGCCACAATCTTTATGACACATTCAACCCACCTATTATATTGCTCTGTGGGGGGGCCCGGCAAACCCAAACAATAATTTAGACCCCATTTTACCGGAGCACTTATCTGCTAAGTGCTCACACAAGACGTCAAAGCCACACACTGGTATAATGTTGAATTTTGATGGATGATCTCACATTCAGTTACAAAGATACTATAAGAGTTGTGAGGGAAATGGGGATAGATTAAGAGCTCCGAGCTTGAAGTTTCCTAAAACTTCCACAGATATAGAGATACATGAATGTTATTTTACCCCTGTGTGTGGTGTTAAAAGACACAGAACAGCACATGGTATTTTTCAGAGTCAAATCCTTTATGCTCTTTTATGCTCAGTGCAGTGAGAAAACGTCAGCTCTGAGCTCCTGAATGGTCCACTGTTCAGGCCAATAGACGGAGGTTGTTCGTCAGGAAACAGTCAGACAACGAAAGTCACTCTACAAACACAAATTTTCATTTTTATTTCTAAATATATGTATTTATTAGTGGATATACGTGGTCATGTGATAGATAGATCTCCAATCAATAAACAGGGCCAAAAACATAAAGAGCTTTGAATTAGAAGTTTCAGCCTGTTAATTTTTGATTTGCCACAGTTTACATGAATTGTGAGTGTTATTTTACTCCTACGTGATGTTATTTTTTTTTTAAAAAAAGAGCCTTTTGTGAAAATATGTCAAGTTTGTGAATGGTCCACTGTTCAGAGAGCAACTGAAGACAGTCCAATCAACAATCTAAGTATTAATAGGGTCTGACCTTTCAGTCAGGCATTTGCAAGAGTTCATGTGTACATGTACGCACAGTGCATGCGCATGAGCAAACACATGCAATAGCCTAAGTCATAAAAACTCGCTGTAATTCAGCTGGCTTTTCCGTATGTCGACAGTGAGCCAAGGTGCAAAGTTGAGCTCGTATTAGTTTCCTTGACTTTCTCAACTATGGTTTCATATGCAGCGAGTGTAACTCAATAGGTCCATCAATTACCTCTGTTTCCAAGGTGCCTTCACAAACAACAGCTGCAGAGTTTAATAAACTAGCCATGCAACTCAATCACGGGGGCTAAAATATTACGAAGCCTGAAAACCAACAGGATGATGAAAGTAGCCTCCTCTTGTTTTCATGGCTTCCTCTATCTGATACAAAGAGTGTATACTGGTGGAAAATTCATCAGTATTCTCACAACTTTAGTTATTTCATCAGAGACTACTCGTGTTTTCAAAATGACACACTGTGAAAGGGCATATTGCTTGGCACTGAGGCATGCTGTCACTGTATTAAGTTGCTGCTGCCTTCATTTGTTGTCGTGGGGCAGAGGTTAATTTTTTTGTCATGGTAACTGGAACCTCATTCAAAACTCTGTCCTTGAATAGGTAAGAGTCGTTGGTTCAACATGTGTGCTGGCTCATGCCATTATTTACTTTATCTGTCTGCATGAAAAAGTATAAAAATAAAGATAAAAAAGCAAAACACTGTGTAGGAGAGGACAAAACCCAGGTGGGCTTATATGGGTCCCTCCTTTAAGAGCACCAAATGTGGAATAAAAAAACAGGAAGCAGAAAAAAACAATAGCCTAATGCCAAAAAAAGGAAAATATTTGTGAATGTAAAAGTATGACTGTACAGGCTCCAGTGTGTAGGCAAATGAAGGTACGAGGAGGCGGTAAGGACGAAGGGGACAGGAAGCAGAGGGTGTAAAAAAAACGTTTAGGCTCAGAGAGTGATGTAACAGATTAGATCCATCTCCATCAATAAAATCATTTGTACTGAATTCAACTGGCATTTTTAAAGGTGGGTGAAAAGAAGAGGAAGAGGAATCAGATTAGGTTCTGTATTGTATGAATGAATCTGAAAATGATAAAACAAAAACAAAAAAACAGACCTTTGTAAAGGGCTTCGCAGGAATTGTTTCATCTTACCCTCAAGACGAAGAGATGTTGGGATGTTAAGGTGTAAGCACGCCCAAAACAACCCAGGGGGTTTCAGATTTAAATTTTTCTTTGTTAAAAACATACATACTCTATATCTTAAACATTAGAGTGAGTAATGCCAAATGATTTTTTTCAAGAGTGGTGGGAATTCTCTGTGGGGATTCTCAAGCCATAGACCATACTCCCATGGCGGCCATTTTCCTCTGATGTTATGCTCAGGGTGGGAAGCTCAAATGCTGCCCTTTTGTCATACTGCTTGTTTTCCAAGCTGCAAGTCGTATAAACGTAGGGACAAAGGACAACGGCAATCTGGAGGGACACCTGGCCGTATTTGTAGGTATAACAAAATATTCAAAAACCCATTATCTACCAATAAGACAACAGCTAACGTTAGCATTCAACCATTTCCTACAGTTTGATAGAATTCCACATTAAGACAGGAAAAGCCTCAACTAATTCTGAAATATCAACGCACATCTTGGACACATTTTTTTTTTTGCCTGGATCTAAAAGTCTAACGTTAATGTGTCTCTTGGTGTCTCTTCAGAAATGTTCTGGTTAAGTCAGTAACGTTGTGTGACAAAAGCGTGTTCCAAACTCTTTAGCGGTGAGCGTTCGTGTGGCATGAAGAGGCTGGACATGTCTGCTTTACGTTATGTTACATTGAAACCTTGATTACATCCAGTGTGTTTTTACCTTGAGACGTAAATAAATGTGCCCAAGAAGTGCGTTGATCTTTCAGAATTAATGTATGCCTTTCTTCATATGGTTTTGTGTAACACCTAGGAAGTGGTTGAATACTAACATTAAGCTAATGGGTTATCAAATATGTTGTTTTACCTTGAAATATGGCCCGATGTCCCTCCGGATTTTCACCTTCCTTTGTTATTCAGTTGTTAATCACTCGGGAAGCAATGTATGACAGCGAAATGTCAGATTCCCTACGTTAATACGACTTTCAACCAGGAACACGGCAGTCTCACATTGAGCTTCCCGCCCTGAGCATGAGGTCAGAGTAAAATGGCCGCCATGCGTAAATGTTCTATGGGACTAAAAGAAGACCAAAACCATCAATGTGTTAATCCATCTCTATCCTTTCCAACTGCCCCATTCTCAGCTGTGAATGCGGTGTGCAAATAAGTATCTACAGCAGCAGGACGTTATGTGAATCAAAATAAACGACAGTGCTGCAAGTTCATAGTAATGAAAAAACTTGGCGGCCACTACAGCAGTGTGACTCAATGATGTGTATTTAATAGTTTTTGGACAGCAGTGAAGCTTTTTGGCACAGGAGAATAAAGTATATCAGGCTTTGGCTACAAAAACAAATCTCAGTTGGATCAATCTGTGGTTGGTTTTCGGTCCTTTCAAAGGATTTGTTGATAATAAGAAAAATACAGAATATCATCAGTCCTGGAGCCACTGCAGGGAGAGAGCGCCTGAGCGGTTCAACGGATCCGACTTATGAGGGAACAAGAGATGTTTTGTGAGGGCTATAAGTACTCAGGTTAACAGGATTTATTCAGACATGAAAAAAGAAATGCGAAGAACACAATGAACACACTTATGAAAATGATGATGCTGATTGATCAAATATTTGACCAATAAACGTTCAAAGCCTATTTTGCCCTCAACTGCACTGTTGATGTGTCATGAAAGCCCTCGGGTGTTTTATGTCTGTCATTTTTCTTTTGCACATGAGTACCTCAGAAGAAACGTGTGACAGGAAACATCCCGGTTCATCTCGCAGGTAATGTTATTTTTTCTATTTTGGCTTGTTTTGTAATATTGTAAGTGCACTGAAATCATAACAAAAATGAACAACAGAAGGCGTTTTGCTCCAGACTCTGTCATGGCCGGAACCCTTTTCACCTCACTGTGACCCCCCTCACAGCAGCAACACAGCAAA
Source organism: Hollardia meadi (assembly GCA_037974645.1). Classification (NCBI taxonomy): domain Eukaryota; kingdom Metazoa; phylum Chordata; class Actinopteri; order Tetraodontiformes; family Triacanthodidae; genus Hollardia; species Hollardia meadi. Next base: position 9,123,880 of record JBBPCS010000238.1, read on the forward strand.
ACCTCACGCAGTGTAAAGGCACAGACAAATATACTTAAAACACAGACATTTACTGAAATATAATTTGTGTTTTCATAACCATCATTAATGCCATTACTGCTGCCACAATGTCAGACTCCTTCATGATGTTCCTCCATGCAGTGGCAAGTCTGTAAGAATGAATCTAATCTTGTATCAACTCTAAGAGTGAATTTTAGCGTGCTTTAGTCTTTTTTTTTTTTTTTTCCAGAATGGGAACATCAGTGGAGCTGATTCAGGACTTTTATAAATAGCACAGACTGTGATAACATAACAGAGCTTCTCAGTGAGGCTGCTGACGCTCCCTGCAGCTACACTCACACTTTATATGAGGGAGGCTGAATGAGTGAATGCTGCACTCTGGTGGACAGAAAAAGAACCTCTTACCTCAGTTCTTATGCACAAAAGATATTTGAGTGAAAGGGATCCACCAAACTTAATCTCATCCTGTTGTATAATTAGAATGACCTGTAAGTTATTTCATTAATTCTTGTCAGTGTTCCCAGGAATTATACAGTCCCCCACTTATTCGCCTCTCAGCTCTGTCTGTGCAAATGGAAACACCAGCAGGGGCTTAAGATGTCAGATTCTTTTGGAGACTTTGTTCTTAGTTTGATAGTCCGACAGCTGCTGTTTGAAACACTTTCAACAGGTTTAGCTGGCGTGTGACCATCTCACAACTCCAGTTCTGGTCATTTTTATATGTTTTATATGGCTCACGTGTCTCCTTAATTAGGGGGGGGGGGGGCTTAATGCAAGACTTAATTAGCTAATTATGACAAAATTTCCCACAAATGTCTTAAAGGATAAAATGATGAGGTGATGACATTTTTTAATCCAAAAGGTCAAAGGTCAACTTCACTGTGACATCACTTTTCTCTGGCCATAACTCAGGAACAGAAGGGGAGATTGTGATGTTTGTTGTTGCTGCTGTTGTCAAAACCATTGGAAGACGCTGAAGGAGACACAACTTGAGCAGAGCACAAAGTGTGAATCATCGCTCCACCAGTCTCTGTCTCTTCCTCTCTCTGTCTTGATTTGTATGCCAGCCCTCTGCCCTGATTAATGCATGTTTATGAGATACTGCGTTAAACCTGTCATTGTCTCCCTCCTCCTCCTCTCTCTGTGTTGTGTGCATGTGTTTCTCTCTCTGTCTCCTTGTTGACTTATTTTCTCCCTGAAGTGCTCCGTTGATATGACAGGACAAGGCAGGACAGGCCAGGTCAGAGCAGGACGGACGGTTGTGGCGGTGGGCAATAAAAGTGTCATTTTTCACCTCGTTCATAAACAAGTCATGATTTTGAGATGAGCCATTGCCTATTATGGGCTCCGTCCAGCCTGTGACATCAGTAAACAGAGGAGGACAGCTCTCTGTGAGCGCCTGGGCCGGACCAATGAGGAGTGTGTTTTAACAAGCTGGCGTGGGTTGTTGGGAGTCTGGACTAGCTCGCCCCATGGTAACCCAGGTAGACAATGCACTTGTTATGATTGAGCCTGGGAACAGACTCGGGTCTAACACTCATCAAGCTGTCTTGTGAGCCACAAACTTTGGATCATGAATATTACAGAGGTTATGGGGTTATGGGACAGCTTTATTACTTTGACAAACACCATTTCTCAAGAGGGTTGAGGTGGGAGGACGAGACAGCCAGCCTACTTTGCTTTGCAAAACAGGCTGCTGAACTTTTTAACTCCTGACTTCTGAGTCACCTTTATCTTGCACTGCTTGACCCACGCTGTTGCGGCAAATGAGCATCTATCTTTGGATGCAGTGATTCAGCACGCAGCCTCACGTCGCGACAGGATCGAGGCTGCAGGTATGTGGGGGGAAAGTGTGCGAAGTGACTCAGACGACTGCATGGGGTTTGTGAAACATGCTGTTTTTTGATACAAACTGATAAAAACCACACCTCAGAGAAGTTGCAGCCCTTCTGCCTGGACAGTGATGAAGATTTCTTTCATAATGCAGGTGGCTGGCTTAAAGAGGGAGAAAGACCAGAGTGAACAAGGGAACGAAAGGAGTGGAGGAGGAAAAGGTAGTGAGACCCCTCCCTTCTATATGCATGTAGCTCGTGTCCACCTCTTTCTCTCTTTACATAGGCCACAGTAATGTATTGTAGCTTTTTACAACTTTCATTAATCTCCTGCATGGAGAAAGTCAAAGCAGACCTGTGACTGGACGCTTTGCAATGATGAGTAGGTTAGAAAGGGACACAACGCCCTCTTGTGTACAAATGAAGCACTGCACAGACATTACAGTTCCTTGTCCTCTTATTCCTTCAGGTTCTGTGGTGCCAGGAATCGGAATGAGTAAACTCATAGCAACACTTAGCTTAAAGTCCCCTTATTCAACATTCATGAACAATATGTAAACATTTAGTAAATAGTTTACAACACACTTTAATGTAGTGAAGCAGAAATGTTAATTAATGTTGAAGTGTTAACTAACATATTTGTCAACAACTATAACCCCTTCTGTGTTTGGCTGATGTAGAAACAGATAATCAATGACAAGATAGATAGATAGAGCATTCACTTCAGTTCAGTTGTGGAAGAAAGAAGCTTTTTCCCCCCCCCCACTTCAGTCTGTGTTGACAGAGACGTACAGTACCACTGAGAAATGACTGGACAGGATGGAAAACAGGATTGGGAAAGCTCCCAGGGTGATTTTACGAGGTTGCGGATGCTCCTGGGTTCAGGCAACAATAAATTTAGATTCATTTGGATATCAGAACTTGAACGTTCAACAAGTCCAGAAAGTCAGACTCCCATGAAAACTATCTAGAGGAGGACTGCAGGGGATGAGCCTCTTCACTGTGTATGAAACAATCATATTAGATCCTGAACAGTGAGTACGGAAACAAAAATTAGAAAGCATTCAGAGCTGCACGTTGAGTAATATTTACATCTGCTGATTGGAAAGATTGCTTTCATTAAACTATTTTCTTTTTTTGCACTTTGTATAGAGGCATCATGATGTTTAAAGACTGGAACGTCATGAGGAAGAAGAGGTTGCACCCTTCAGGGTCCTTTCATTTCCTGGGAGTTTTCACAGCCATGATAGAAATTACTAAACATGATAAAACCGTTCAGTCAATTTAGATCATAATCCCTGAACAACCTGGTTACCTGTGCAGGACTGTGTGCAAGCTGAGTGCCCCCTACTGATAACAAATCTCAGAGGTAGCATGAGTGTTGAAGACAAACTGTACTTTGGGTTTAATTTAATTTAATTTATCCATTCCAGCTTTTTGAAGCTCAAAACATACTTTACAACATACATACTGTGTCTTGTGTAATAAAAATGTTGATTTAATTCGGTGGTGATTTCTGAGGTCTTTTCCCATGACAGCGGGCTCTAACTGATTGTTTTTACTCTTTGGGAGTGCATTTTTGCATATTGGTTGTAATATTTAAATAGATTTGAAATATTTATGTGAATGGTCTCTTAATCGTTAAATTTGGAACAAAAAGGTCCAAAGAAGTTTTGGTCAGTTAGTTGGACAATTTAGTTGCCCTGTTTTGAGGTGAAAAACCGTAACATGTAAGTGGTGACTATAAGCTCTCTTTGGCCTGTTATAAAGGGAACATACTGTCTTAATACATCTTTGCTTTAATGCTGCTTTTATAACTGTTACTTAGTTACTAGAAGGTTCTCCAAACAAAAATCCTAAAATGACAGCATATAGTCTTGATCTTCACTTTCACAGGGAGAGTAACATGTAAATTCATGGGAATCCTCCTTTAAACATCAATGATTTAGTTCCACACTGATTGGACTGACACTAAATAGATCTGTAAGGCTCAGACTCAACATTGTGGTGAAATGGCATTGACGTGCACTTTCCCCCGACTCTCTCACAGTCATTAAATTGCGCTTTGTTCCTGGTGTCTCTCTTGCTTTATTCTTTCATTTCATGCCTCTCCTCATGTGTTTCCCACTCTCTCTCTGCCTCTCTCGGCGGGCTTGTAAAGGAGCTTTAATGGAGAGGAATATAAATCTGCAAGTGACAAACTCCAGTTGGAGCAGTGCGGGGGCCGGTGTGTACGTTGTGAACTGCTGCGCTGTAAAACCAGGACCTCCAAGGCTCCTGTGCCACCTGCGATTCCCGCTGGCACTGCCGTGAGACCCCACAACCTCTCAGCCTGAAGCACAACACTGCAGGCAAGACGGTGCAGGCTGGAGTCTGGACTGATGGTGAATACTACTGGGGCCACGCTTTGGCTTTAGAGTGACCAGTTTCAGCAGCTTAACTTTAACATCAGGTTTTGAAGAGTTGTAAAGTCAAACTTTTATGAGCTTTGTTGCTTATTCTATCTACATAGTATTTCAATTTCCTTTCATTTCCTAGAATTTCTTAAATGCTGTTGGCAAAGACTTTTGAGACACAGTTCAAAATATTTCATAGGAAGATTTTTTTTTTATTAAAACAAGACCTTCATTCTTTCATTACCTTCAACTGGCCAGACTCAGAGGATGACATATGGCCATGGAGGGAAGTCAGAGGTAAATCCTTTAGATTTCAGTCAATTAATTGTTTTAATCCTTTTTCGCTGCTTGTCTTTGTCACACCTTTGTCATATCCAACTTGGGTTTTGGACAGCTGGTTAGAATTAAACAAGCAATTTTAAAGCGTCCTTTGGTGCAGTGGAAAGTCACGGCCAACATTTTTCACTATTTATTTTTTTACATTTTAATGATTAAACTATTAATCAAGGAAATATCTGGCATATCGATAATGAAAATAATTTTTTGATGCAGCCCTACTTTGGTTAAAAGTTTGTTGTACTTGGGTCGAGTGTGTAGGGGGATTTAGGGGCAGAAATGGAATAAAATATTAATAATTATGTTTTCATTAGTGTATAATCTGTGTTTTCATTACTTTAGCCCTTTATCTATCTATCTACAGAGAGAGCGGTCCTCCTCCAAGGACTCTGCTACAGACCAATTTGACGACCAAATGGCACCGCCATAACTGCGGTGGCAAGTCATAGTGACTCTAGGCCTCATCCACACGTCCACAGGTAATTTTGAACACAGGGATATTTCTCCTGTGTTCTTGAAAAAAAATCCCATCCACACAAGCATTGTTCTAAAAATCTTCGTCCACATGACCACACCGGCACTAGCTTGGCTACGTCTGCCATTGCACAAAACCGCCAAATGAACAAAATAGATAACGTTGCACACTGACTTCAAACAAAGGAGAAACCCTGCCGCACAGTGTGACGTTACAAGCCTGTTTTCCAAAAGTTCCATTTTCAGCGACCTAAAACGTAGTTTGTGTGTTACTGTACTAGCTAGCTAACGTTAGCATAAACAATCAAAAGCTGCATTGAATCATTACATAACGTTGACATTAGCATTAGTAAAAATAAAAAAAATACAAATTCATGTCCTTTTTTATAGGTATTAAAGACTATTTCATTGATCGGCTGGCATGTGATGAGCAACAAAATGCCAACTACAGGTCACTCATTGAGGGTCAAAATTACCTGAACTCCAGGCAGGTTGACCAAATACTGCACCAAACTCTTAAAGGACCTGTCCGATACCCACAGTCCATTTACAATGATTATAATTTTGAATTAACTCTGCAGAGGAAGGATGGTAAAGTTGTAGATGTGAACTGTGACTGTATGACCAACGGACAGATGGGCTGTAGTCATACACCAGCACTATTTCACAACAGTTGACACTGTTGGAGCAGCTGCGAACTGCACGTTCTTCCAGATCTCCTAGACATGGTTGTCAACAGTAACAATACATAGAAACTAAAGTAAAAAGTAGAAAACTGTTCACATCGTAGGACAACTTGCATTCAAGCGTGCAGATACTGTGCGGAGACGCCTCTGCATTGTTTCTATAGATACCCAGAATGGACAAACCTAACACTGGCTCTAGAGAGCATCATAGAGGAATTTGAGACAAGTGGGGTTCAAATGGTGGCAATCTGCAACCACATAAATCCTACACACTGGACCTTTAATTAGGTGTCATCTGTGTTATTTGTTGGCCATGATATTATGAATTTATAGTTCAGCCAAAAAACCTTGCAGACTTAAACGGTGAGTTGAATTGGTGTTCTGTAATGAGCTATCATGTTATATCATACACTGTCACTGTTCACTTAAAATATTTATTTTTATAACAGCACTGGATATTCTAAAAAAAGAAAATCTATCTATATTGGAAGCTGACCAGAGGCAGATAAATGTAAACAGATAAAAACTGTTTTTAGTGAGGTTTATACTCACTCCTCTGGGGAAAAACAGAATAAAAACATCTTTAGAACAAATACACAGTAAGAATATCCGGGATCTTTCTCCTAGAATAACTTTCTGTCTTCCTTGATCGGGGTGTTTTAAAGTAAGATTCTGTGTCTCCGGCTGGATGTCTTTGTGATGATGATGATGATGTAGAGAGAAGAAGCTTTTAAAACCTCATGACTGCTTTAATACCAACACAGAGAATTTAGCGTCCATGGGGTGGCACTGCAAAGTTTCCAACTGAACACAGGCTGCACGGTGCGCTAACACTCACTGTGTCTTAAAATGGAAGATAAACCGACTTTTAACTGTTAAAACAACAGAACAGGCTCACTGGCCGCTGAACTGGAGGCTGCAAATGTCCTTTGGATTCCTGTTAGAATAATGGAATGATAGATTTAACAGGCCCAGTTCCCAAATTAATAATTCTGTTCCACATTGCAGAGCGTATCGAAATCTGTCAGATAGTTTTAACAGCTATCTGACTCCACCTTTTTTTCCATTTTGCTTGAGTTGAATTCGGCTCCCCGTTTTCCATGCTCCTGCAGCTGTGTTTTGAGTCATTTACAGCTCAGCTGACATCGCCGCTCCATATAATGGATTAGGGGACAATGAAATCATTTTTTTTGCGAGACGCCTTCGGGGAAATGATGGATTCAGTGGATACAACAGCTGATAAAATGCATCTTTGACTTTATATTGTGTTGAAAGACAGAGACAGAGATTGAGTGGAATGGAAGATCACAACTTCATTACTCAATGTAGATCAAGAAAGTTGAATTCCCCACACACACTGGATTTTATTCTCTGGTTAGCCATATAGCTAATGCGTTGCACAATGGCTGCAAATTAAATTCACTGTAAAGGTCAAAAATTTAATTATGGGATGTCTTCTGATATGATTTGCTGTGTGTTATCAAATATTTGCAAATGCATTCAGATTTACGTATTACAAATATGTCCGACTGTGTGAAGCAGAATCAAAATCTTTTACGTGACTTTTGTTATACTGTTTACATTATTTAATATCTGTGTCTGTTTAATGGTAATAAGCCTTAATTCTTCTTATTATAGGGGTGTCAAAGAAAGTCACAGTCACATCTATAGTCTAAATTCTAAACTTTAAAATTTTTTTTCTTTTTTAGGGTTTTTAAGTTCTCATAGGAGTGTAGCTGATCCTTTAGCTTTCATGTATAAGAAAGTTTACTTAAATAGCCTTTTGCAATAGCAAATCCTGGCATGGTTAATACTTTATTGATTATAAATGACCATAAGAGTAATCTAGTGTGGGAGCAACTTACCATTTATTGTTGATAAATTGACATAAAACACTATAGTTTTAGTTTTATATCATTTTGTCTGCAACCTCGGTATAAAACTTCCAGGAAATGTTCTCCCACTGTGGGTCTCCATGCTTGATCACACTGGGTGGCAGGGCTGGCACCGCACTGGAAAGCATTACTTCTGCATAGCGTTAATGGACTTACTTAACTCCTGGGTCCTGACTAGTGTTTTCCAATGAATTAAAGTGTCAGGAGCCACAAATCAGCGTCTGGGATAGGTCAGGAGTGTGGGCTCTTGGTGGGCTCAGCGCTCTTTCTTAATGGTTTGTTCCCTGGACGCATGAAACTGGAGCTTTAAACCTGACCTGTTGATACTGAGGCCCCATTTGTTCTCCCATCTATCTGTAACACACGCACACACATGCACCCACAACCACACACACATGCACCCACAACCACACACACATGCACCCACAACCACACACACATGCACCCACAACCACTCGTGCATGTGATTACATGCTCGCACACAAGCGAACGCACTCAGTACGATCTCTCCCTATGAGACAGATCTCACACAGACGCTAACCCTCTGTGCTTTGGCAGACCAGTAACATTTACTCAGCTAAATGAATTAAGTAATCTCACAATCCCGCAGCCTCTGCATTACAGAGGAATTTCCATATTACAGCATCTGATACTCCCTGTTCACAGCTCTCCTACGCCACTAATGCAAGCTCCTGGCCAGGCAGGCCGTAACTGGATAGCCGATGGGATTCTACTGCAGCAGATGTAGTGAAGTGGGTGTGTGTGTGTGCATGTGTGTGTGTGTGTGTGTGTTTGGTGATCATCCACGGTATATGGGTCCTGCTTTTTTTATTAGAGCTCATTAGGACAGCAAATAACTCACTACTCCGTTTTCATTTAAGCAATAAGCCACTCGAGGTTGTGGCTTGCAGTGATTTAGAATAGCTATGAGGGGCACAAAACAGCCCAGTGAAAAGCTATGGTAAAATTATTGTAAACCACATGGCTTTGATTTTTAACAATAAAGTTGTTTAACATTGCACTCCACTGTTGGACTCACAGTATAAAGAAAATTGATGCAGCAGAACCGGAGATATCATTATTTTTATTCAACGTATTTTTCTTCCTCATCACAGCCTTGTGCCTACATTACCCACAACTACAACTGCCAACAGTTTGGTCAGAGATTCAGGTGTCTTATAATAGTAGTGGCTAATGTAGCCTAGCACTAGCTTCAAGCAGAGATGAGGAGTGGTCTACAGAAATCTGATAAGCTCATCTTTTTCTAAGGCCACATATACCCAGATTATTTTTTTCCTTTACACAACTGTAGTCATCAGATCCAACTCATGCTCAAGTGACATCACACAGTAACTTTACACAGCTACCTCTGGAACCAGAAAAAGTTTTATAAAGTAGTACTGATTTGGCAACACCTGAGGTTTTAGGTTGAAAGAAAATTTTAATAGTAAAAACCCTGGAGTTCTGCATGAAATGACACATACAGTATATTTTAATGACTGGGGAAAGGAAACATCAAGCAGCTACTCTTTCAGAATTACAACAGAACAATACAAGCAACCTGAGAAAATTCATTGTATTACATTGTTATAACAAAGAAAACTGAAGACACTATGTGATCACTATATAGAGAGGTGACTGTTAAGTGTAAATAAATGTGATGGCTATTGGGAAATAAACAGATGACAGATAATATCTTGTATCAAAAATTAGCTTTGATACGACAAAGATCTTGAATTACAATTCAATTCTTGTTATAACTCTTGACAATGAATTATAACAATATATATAACACATACTAAACTAGAATTACCGCCTCGTGGTCGTACGCTTCCACCAACCAGTCAAGTTGCACTTTACATCCATGTCTGACTCATAATATATGTAGTGAAGACTCTGAAAGGAAATTAATAATAGGTATTCAATGTTTTTTTTGGCAACATGGAAGTTATCACTATATTGACATGTACAACCTCAATTCCAAAAATGTTGGGACGCTGTGTAAAATGCAAATAAAAACAGAATTCAATTATTTGCAAACTATGTTCACTGACAATGGTTTCACAAAGAGTTCCTGAGCTTAAAGTAATATCCTTTATTCGATCATGGGTTTCTCAAAGTGGTGATCTCGCCTCATCCTTGTGAACAACTGAGCCTTTCGAGGAATGATCCTGTTTACCTGTGGAATGTTCCAATCAGGTGTTTTTGGAATATTCCACAACTTTCCCAGTCTTTTGTTCCAACTTGTTCGAAATGTGTTGCTGGCAGCAAATTCAGAATAAACATATCTTAATCAATGAAGTTGATGACGTAAACACAAAAGGGTTCTTGAGGAACATTATGATGTCACATTAAAGTTGACCTTTTGGACAAAAAATTACATCACTTCATCATTTTATCCCTTATCCTTTATCTTCGGTAATGGCTACTAGTGTATTTGGAGCTCAGAGAGAAGAGGTGGAAAAGTTGAGTCAGAGTCCGAGCTAGCTGCTGTTAAACTGTCAAAATACATCAATAGCACTTGCAACTGCAGAAAAATGCTTTTTCTTGTTTTTGCAAATGCAGAAAAATAATAACTCTTGAATTCCTCAGTGACTCCTCCCGTATTCCTGACATTCTTAAACTTTAGGTAAACCATGTTCAAGTGCCCATGGGGATGTGAAATTCACCCAACACCTGAAGTGCAAAGTGTTTTTTTTTAATGCAGCAAAGTTTAAAAGGCACCAGCCAGCGACGCAGTCAGGTGTCTTGAAGCGCTGAATGAGAGCAAAAAGTCACTCAGTCAGCATACACTTTTACTCACCCTTTAAATCTCTCTCTTTTCCTCTCCGTCGCTCCCGACTCGTGTTTCAGGAGCTCTCTGCGATTGTAATCAAGTGTGCTTTTACATTTCTGCCATTTTTTTTTCTTAAATGCCCACATGGCAGCCCTGACATTTTGTACATAAAGTGTCCCAAACCAGAAATGTGACCTCAGCTCACTGATCTGTTACATCCTCAAACTATTTCATGTAAACCGGTTAGTTAGGATTGGTTTTCATTTTCATATATGAGGACATAGAAGAGGTGCAGAGCTGCGTACTGTATATGTAATATACATGTAGTAGTGGAGCTAGTATTCAGATGCTTAATACTGTAATTTAAACATACTCTGTTTCAAGCCCTGCATTCAAAATAAAATGATTACCTACATTTAATTATCACTGATCCATTAATGTATAAATAGGATTTAATGTTGTTTGACTACTTTATATACTGCTGGGTATTTCATGTTGAAACAACACATAACACTTTATAAGATCATGATATGTTTTGGCAAACAGTCATGATTTTGACATCTGAATATATTGATGTACAAGTATAAAGTGGAATAAACTCAAGAAAAGTACCTCAATGTTGCACAGTACTAAAGTAAATGTTGGCTACTTCCACTGCAAGATACTGCACCGTGTTGGAAATCCTTCATTCACTCATATGTAAAGATAAACTAAGAGTATAAGCGTCAAAACAAGTCATTCCTCCAAACAACATGCAAATGCTTAGCTGCATTATATCTCTACTGTAAACTGTACTTTACAATCCAACAGACAAATGCAGTGACTTTTTATATCCACTAGGAGTCAGTTGTTCTTAACACAGATGGGATATAAACAGTTATTATACTTATGTCCTTGGTGACTTTTGATGGTTTCTATAATGATGATGACGGTGATACTTAGAAAGAGGAAGAGAATGTACGATGATGAATTCTACAGTTTCCCTAAATAAGGTTGTATCTTCATTCGGTGATGAATTTACAGTTGACATGATGACTTAACGCACTGTGCTCTGACACAGTATGTTAGTTAATTATCACTCAGTCAATTATCTGGACATCAGGCTTGCAATTAGAAGCTGGACAAACAAGATAAGAGACTGATAAACACACAACATGCTGTTTTCCTGTTTGAGGTCAATCATATTCATCAAAACTGCAGAGAATTTTCAGAATAAAAGTATTTGCTCATGCATTTCCAAGTGTTTTTTAGCGATGGTGTGTTCATGCTCAATCTCATGAGCTGTTCGCTGTGTCAGTTGCTGTGGCAATGGGTGTTGTGCAACAATGTCAGTTGAGGTGTAAAAAATTCATACAGGCTAATAGTTTCCTTCTTTGTGTGAAACTTCAGTGAAACATAATGATGAATAATGTGAGGATGCTACAGAAGACGTGAGCTGATAATAGAGGAAATGATCAGTGGTGGTTGCAGCAACGTAACGGGACATTTATTTTCAAGTACTACATTAGAGTACATTTACTTTATCCTAATGCTACATTACACTAGTATTGTGCTATAATTCAAAGGGAAATATTGTACTTTTTTACAGCTTAAATGATTAGTGACAGTAAATTAATTTTCAGTTATTTTGATAATTTATTGACTTAACATTGCCTACTTCCAGCTTCTCAACAGTGAGAATTTGCTGCTTTTCTTTGTCTTATGTGAAAAATGTGACATCAACTTTTATTAGACCAAACAATTCATCGATGAATTAAGAAAATAATCAGAAGATGTATCTCTAGTTGCGGCCCTTTACTTGTACTTTTAACTCTACTTCATTACAAGTATTTTTTACTCTTTGGTGTTGGTACTTTTATTCTAGAACAGACTATTTCCTCCACCCCTCAAAATTATACTGTATCATATGCATAAAAGAGGAGTAACTATATAGGAACAACACCATGCTGCTAACATACATGATGAACTTCATGGATCTTTAAAAAATATTGTACTTGAAACAATAATAAAAAGCAACCCCAGAACATATTGACATGAAGAGAAGTTCACCTGGTTGTCACCACGTAAATAAGTAAAATGTCACGTCGCCTTTCATTTTCTGACATTTCACCTCTAACACATGTACTGCACATATACACACAGGGGCTATTTTCATCTACTGAAGTGAAAGGAAGCAAATAACAGTGCATTATGACAGGCTGCACGCACACAAAAGCATTTGCACACACAAAGGTGCTTGGATTATTTTGGCAAGCGGCAAGTTTATTATTTTGTTTTATGGGGCAGGGAGGAGGTGGTGGGGTGGCGGGGAGGGTTGTTTTGCAGCGCTGCCTGTGATACAGCGGCTCTGTTTGTGCGCTTGTGAGAAAGGAAGCACCAGTAAGATCAATACATCCTCTGCGTAGATTTCCAGCAGAGTGTGACGTGCGTGTGGGGAAATGAGCTGGTCCGAGGATACTTTGCTTGTTATGGATTTGACATGAACTTGGCCCCCGGGCCCTCTGAATGTGATGAATGTATTATTTAATCTTCCTGTCTTTGTTAACCTCCTTTTGGCTGAAGGCACAGTGATTCTGAGGGGATGAAACAACATCTCCAGTTTGGCCTTTGGATTTTGATGAAGTATAATAATGACTGTAATAATAGAGCCTCATCACAAGGACCTTTCCCACCGCAGACACTCTAATGGGAGCGGTGCTGTATTTTAAGCGCATGTGAGTCAACTGCACAACACATTCAAATAAACATCGGCAATTAATATGGCTGGGGAGGGCTCTTAAACAGCTGCATTGATGGGGCCTTGACACTTTATCAGCTGTGTTATTCAGGGCTGAATGACTGAACTGAAGAAGAGTTTTTCAAGCTAACTTTAGATTGAGGTCATTGTATTTAAAGTTGTAAAGGTTGAAGTTCTATATATAGATAATTCAGAATAACACAGAGTTTCTCAGCCTTGAAAAATGACAACAAATGTAAAGAAGCTTTCATTTTGGATCCACTCAGTCAAATATTGCATTTGTGCCATATTTTGTAATGGTAATTTTGGGTTTGGTTTTGGGTTGCAGTTAATATTTTAATTCCTTATGTGGTTTTGTTTATGTTTGGATAATATCAACTCCATTACAGGGCTCCACACAGGGCAGGATTTAGTGGCATCTGGTGGTGAGGTTGCAGATTGCAACTAACTGAACACCTCTCGTCTCCACCCTCCCCTATGGTGGCCGCTATACACCCCTAAAACATGAAAGACCCTCTCTAGAGCCAGTGTTTGGTTTGTCCATTCTGGGCTACTGTAACTCAAAGGTGCACTGCGTAAGATTGATTGTTGATTGTTGAGTCTCATTCTCAGGTCGTTGTACCAATTCAAAGCATCTGTATTTGACTATACCTGGGAATGAGACTTAACATCTTACACATTGCACTAAACATATCACACTTTGGTCAGGTTTAGGCACAAAAACTACTTGGTTAGGTACAGTAAAATAAGGACTTTAATTTATGTAACTAACGTACCTAACATAACTTCAAAACAAAGCGACATGAACATTTGCTCTCATCCAAGGTCACACGATCAGGAAAGTCCTGTGTTTGATTTAGAAGCAATGGGTCAGGCTGCTGTATTTGACGCTTTGGGAGTGAGAACGGGCTGGGATATTAAATTCCATTTCTGTCCCTAAATCCCACTAAATCCTGCAACACTGGACCTTAAAGTTTCCCTGTCATTACTTCCATGTAGTTAATGTGGAGTTCCTTTCATACTCTGGACAAAATAAAATCTGAAATTAAATTAGGGCTGCAGCTAAAAATTATTTTCATTATCGCTCAATCTGATTATTATTTTTTATGATTAGTCAATGAATCACTTAGTCAATATAATGTCAGAAAACTGTGAAAAATGCTGATTATATATTTAATGTTCCAAAGGGGATGTCTATGAATAGTTTGTTTTGTCTAACAACAGTCATAAAGACAAAGATACATAAGTGAATAAGTGAATGTCATATTTTTCCATTAAAAGTGACTTTGCATGACATCATGCGATGTAAAACGAACAAGAAAAATGATGAAAAACTGTGGGTTAGTGGAAAGTTAATATAAATGGTTAATAAGAGGGCCCTCACAGCCCTCAAACTGTGTGTGTGTCTGGGAAGAAATATGCTAAAAATAAAGACCTTGCCAGTAGCTTCAGACAATGACAGGGCAATATTCTTTGGAGGTTGAAGACGTCAGCGCTTTTGGACAGGATTCAGACACAAAGACAAAAGAGATAAATTTAGACCTTTGGTCGATCGCCTGAGTGGGAATAATATTCGTCAGCTTTGGGTCATTTCAGTCAACACAGACACACAAACATATGGAAAAATACAGCGCTTGTCTCACCTATGCCAAAAGAAATGCAGGCATGACAGGTTCAGACACCAGTGGGCTTGTGGGAAAATATGCCTTTTTGGAGGTCGGTTCTGTGTGGAAAGCTGAGGTTGACACATCATCAACAGCTGTGTGCAAGTTAATATTTATATGATGAAGTACAAATGGCGTAGCATTTTTGTGCAAGAAAAAAAATGTGAAAAGACATTTACACATTACATTTAGATTTTATGCACTTTATTGCCCTCAGTAGATTTAATTGTGTTAAGTTTTTGGTTTTGGTCTCTTTTGACTACGAGTGTTTAAAATGTTATTAATGTCTGTTATATGTAAATAATCCCTTAATCGAATACATACAGAGATACAGTTTTTTCTGTAATGTTTGATTTGTAGAAGAAAAGTAAATAATCTGAATGATCTTATACTCCTGCAGGGGGCGGTCAGTAGGCCTGGTCAAAAGTGGCACAGTGAAATAAGTTGGTGAAGCTAGCTAACGCAGCTAGTGAAGCTAGCGAGCTAACTGCTAACAAGCCAGCCTTTCAGGAACATGCTAGTCAGTCACAGTAGCTCCCTGATATTTTCTCTGTACTAGGACATTGGCACATGCCTGACATTGTGTTCTTGTGATGATCTATTCTAAATACAAGGGACCGTGCTTAAACCCACTGTAGCCCTGTTTCTCTAAACTATAGGCAAAAGGTTCTTTCAATTATTCGATTAGAGCTGTAGCAATTAGTTGATTAGAAGAAGAAAAATATTTGTCACATACAATCATACTCATTATGTAGTAAACTTGTTTTCCACATTTAACCCATCCCTGAGGAGCAGTGGGCAGCCACCGCACGGCGCCCGAGGACCAACTCCAGTTCAATGCAAGTGCCTTGTTCAGCGGCACTGGCAGGAGAATGAACCTAATATACAAGTGTATGAACCACTGAGCCACTGTGCTCAGTGGTGGTTCTTTAAAAAAAATTATTATTATTATTATTGTTGTTATTATTATTTACTATTATTGATTAGTTGATCAACAGAAAATGAATTGCCAGTCATTGTGAAAATCTCACAATCAATTGTCATTGAATGTTCAGCAAAAAAGCCAAACATTTGGTGGATCTAGCTTCTTAAATGTGAGAATTTGATGCTTTTCTTTGCCAAACATGATAACAAACTGAATATCTTGGGGTTTTGGACTATTGTTCGGACAAATCAACACATCTGAAGATGTCACAATGGGCTGTGGGGAATTATAACAGGCAGTTATAGAGAAACATTACCAGAACAACTTATCTGAAGTCACCTGTTAGCTTGTCAGTGTTGCAGTTAAGGCACAGTGAAGAAATGGACTCATGTAAACTCTGCAACATATTTTACCAGTAGGAAGTAATGCAGGTTGTCTTCATACAGTATGTTAGCTCTCATTCATTCAAATATAACCTTGTCTGTTCTTAATGTTGTAAGATTAAAATTTGAATAGTTAAACATTAAGCAACCACAGCTGAAAAGATTCTGTCAAATGTTCAACTGGTTCTGATTGAACCTTACAAACAAGCCAATAAACTGAGACATCTGTGGTAAAATGGTATGTTAAAAAAAACAACGTATTAAAACAACTTTATTATATCTTAAACACAAAACCTCATGTGATCCTCGGGTCTGTTTGCATCACTTAAGCTCAATGCTTCAAAACA
Source organism: Hollardia meadi (assembly GCA_037974645.1). Lineage (NCBI taxonomy): Eukaryota > Metazoa > Chordata > Actinopteri > Tetraodontiformes > Triacanthodidae > Hollardia > Hollardia meadi. Next base: position 9,140,331 of record JBBPCS010000238.1, read on the forward strand.
CAAATGTTAGACAGGACGCTCGATGTGCAGTGCAATGGAGCTTCACAGCAGCTCTGTTATAGCTGCCGTGACCTGAAGCTGCTGAACCAGCTCTGCTGCTGACGAAATGAGCCAAGATAACTTTCGGAGAAGAGAACACATGAGTGAGAAGGAGAAACTCTTTTGGAGAAGCAACGAGAAATGTTCTGCAAAGGTCCACAACACCACACTTAAAATTCTGAACAGAGTCGCCAGCTATTAATGAAAGCCTCCGTCACAACTCTTGTTGCCTCAGAAGAGGCTTATGACCTGCTGTCAGCTGTGGCAGGCAATCAAACAAATATAGAGTGTTATTATGGACCGAGTGAGTGTTGCCAGTAGGGGTTGATGTCTCCACCAGTTGATGTCTCCACTGTGCTATCCTGTCCTCATCGTCCTCTGGCTGTTTTTCACCAGGTCCCTACATTTATATACCACTCAATACTTAGATTTGAGTGCATAGCAAAAATATCAACCTCACCACCTACAGACGGAGTATGACGGAGTGACCCAAAAGTCTGAGGACGTCACGTCGGGCAACCTATAGTTAAAGCCCGACTTCCCCACAAACCCCCCTAAATCGGTTTTCACTTTGCAGAGCCAAACCACAAAGAAGAAAAAAAGAGAATTTGCAATCATAAAACTTGTTTTTTCATCTCTATTTAAAGCTAGGGTTAGCCTTTAAGCCTCAGTTGAGAGCGAGATTAGGGTTAAGGTTAGAGTAAGCTTTAAAACCAACTTAAAAACAACTTGCAAATTATAACAATATCCAGTGTTGCAGCCGTGCCAGAAAGGATCAAGCTCCTAAATCTGGAGTTTCGTCTCCGCAATCAGCTGGACACAACCAACCACAAGCCTAGGCACTAAATGGTTGTTTTACTGAAGGCTCTCCCTGGTCACAGGATAGGCCGTCAACAAATCACCTCTCCACACAGACATCTAGATAATGGCACACTTGTGCTGAACAGACTGTCCAAATTAAAAAGGCATTTGTTGGAGAAAATGAGCATTGTCTGCTGGCTCGGATATATTCCACACACTTCTGGGAAGGTAGTAAATTTCAATACATGCATCATTTTTTTCTGGTTCTTCTTGCCCCAAATGATCCATTATATGACAGTGAATCAGGAGCCTGGATTTGAGTGGTCTCCAATGCCTCTTCACATGCATACCTCAATAGCACAGCCGGGCCCCCCCCTCCTGCACAGGATACAAGAGATTTGTATGTGCAGAGCTGTGCTCAGCCCCTGATGTCAGAGATGACTCAATCCAGAGGCTTGTAAGTCCAAAACACATCTTGGAGATCTTGAATGGAGGCAAAATGGGAGGAAAGCAGCAGAAGGAATTTGTTTCCATGCCTCCATAAACATGTTTTCTCTATTAGATAAAAGCATTCTTATGCACGTCAGTGAGAAAGTCGAATACACGACCAGGCTGTTCCAAAGACTTCCTGAGGAAGAAAAAAATGTAAACACTTTTAACAACACTGTGTCTCTATTTAAGAGGAGTGTCAACTTTCTTTTGCATCCGACTCAAAAACCCACTTGAGTTAAACACACTGCTGTGTTTTCTTTTGCCCTCTGCGAGGCCGGGCCTCAGTTCGAGGGTCCCGGGGGAGTTTGAGATTAGCTAGAATGTGATGAGATGGTGACAAATATCCAACACTCTCCCGCATCAACAATCCCAAACGCAACCGCAGCGGAGGAGAACACTGCTCCGATTGGACCGGAAAACAAAACAAAACAAAAAAGGAGACACAGCCAGGAAGCGCGGTATCCATTTCATGCCCCGTCTGTTTGCCTGCCACCTGTTAGACATGATCATTACCACGAAGCAAGGCATCGGGGGCTAAGCCGGCCACATTTATATCAACAAGCTGGGATAAAACTGTCTAATTATCCCCCACGGCCTCTGGCCCGGCCCTGGACTCTGATCCCATTTGCCAGCCTGGCCTGCAGCCAAATTCTGCAGGCTGGTATGTGAAAGCACATCCTAATGACAGCTCTCTTTCAATCCCAGGTCTTTGTAATTGTCCTGAGTAGCTTATACACATTATGTGGCACCAGTCCAACTCAATAGTTAGAAGGTCAAGGAGAGGTTTAAAGGCATAAATAAGTGAATTTATTGCTGTACCTGGTCATGTGAGAGTGTCGAGGCTCATGATGACAACTGTGCTCCATTTTGCCTGAAAGTCCTGAATAAGGATGGCGGCCTTGAATGCAGCGGCGGAGTTCTCATACAGTTTTTCAAGAGTTGTATGCATTAAAATAACTGTAATTTTCTACTTAAAACAATTCTCATTTTTAAATAACATCCGAGCACATTTGCCACTTGTGAGCAAATGCTTAAGTCAGGGAGAGTTAAGCTTTGATGATCACCCGTGATTGAGAGCAAATGTAGACTAAATGTAAGCAATTTGCACCTGTGCAAAGCTGACTATTATCATAACAGTTTTGATAGCTACAGAGGGAGTGTGGTGGGTGGGAGCAGGGCATCCAGATCCCCATGGGAGGTAGCATTAAGGTCTTAATTAGGACGCAGGGGGAAAGATTCAAAGTACTCCAAGATGACGAGGGACGCAGCGATGGGAAACCGGAGCTGATCGTCTTTCCTAGTTCAAGGCTAATTGCTGAAAGGGATCTGACATGGATGTGCAGGGAAACACGGACGGTATGTAATGAGATGAAGTGAGGTCATCTCTAAAAGCTGTTGGACTTATTCTGTGTGTCTTTGGTGGCTTGTTGTTATTAAGACATCACAGGTACTATAAGACCACACATATCAGTAACCAGTAATCAGTAACATCACAACTTGATGCTGCAATTAAATTAAGTAAATTACTTTGCTATATTTGTTGTTTTTGTGGACGTTTATGGCTACAGTCAAGTTTACCTTTGACTGTTTTGAAAAAGATCATTTTCCTTTACACCACGGGCGACCAAATCGTCACTCAGCAAAAGCTGCCACAGCGGCCTGTTGACTTCCAGAAATCTATTTGTCCTCAAGATCTCTGATAAAGCGGCAGCTGTGGCAGATATGATTACTACAACTGTGAAGAAACTGGAGGCTGGCCTGAAGTTCTGTACCAAAGACTTGTCGCTGCATTGCTTTAAATGAGGTCAAATCATTTCACAGAAAGTCATGTTTTAAAAACACTTCTATCTCATTCAGTTTGAACAATTGCAATAAAAAACTGGAGGTTGAATAATTAGAAACACAAACCAGATTCATATAATGACAAACTGGAATGTAATTTCTTTCCATTTGTCTGTTTTTTTTAACGCATTATTACAAAGCGAATAAGTCTGAAACTGCTTCCAGAGTCAATGAGTTCAGTCATGTTTGGTTTAGTTGGTCACCTCTTCACTGATGAAAAAAATGCTGATGAAACATGATAACCATAAAGATTTTTACCACATTGCTAACACCCATCTTACAGGATTGATCTGAATCAATATCTGATGCATTCACATCCTCAGTATGTGCGACAGAACTTCTGTTACTGGTGGGGAATAACCTCAGCACACAGGAAGTGAATGATCAAACTTTCAAGGTGAAAAATAAAACTTTTCCCCCAAAACAGCAGCCTGCAAGTTAATTGAGGGAAAAAATGTATTTACACAAAGAAGAAAAATATTCAGTCAGAGACGTGCTTGCTTATGTCCAAACTTCCAGAGTCAGTTTTGTGCAATTTAGTAAATACAGACATTCATGATACTCCATTGTAGATATGTGACAGCCAATGTGGTAAAATGTTAATGCACATCAAATCAAATCAAATCAAATTTTATTTATATAGCGCCAATTCACAACAAAGTTATCTCATGACACTTAACATGT
>JBBPCS010000238.1:9144288-9160303 GCA_037974645.1 Hollardia meadi
AGTAATAACTATGTAATAATAGTAGTAGTGGGAGTCCAGCAGGACCACAGCAGTAGATCCAACCATGATCCATGGGACCCTGCAAAAAGCACAAGGACTCCGGGGAAGTATATATATATATATATATACATATTAACTTATTGGTGGAAAACACTGATTACAGTGGTTTCAGGTGCTTTTGCTACACTGTTTATCCATAGCACTCAGTATAATATTATTCCAGGGTCTTGTTATGTAAAAAGGTGCAAAAAACTGGAGATTCAAGAGGCCAGAAAGCACATTATGTGATGTAAACAGCTTGACACTGTATAGGAGCTAAAACAATTAGTTATTTAATTGATTGGTTGATCTAAACTGATCTATTTTTTATAGTCGATTAATCACTTCAGTCATTTTTAAAGCAAAAATACAGAATATTCTGTCGTTTCAGCATCCTACATTTGTTGTCTTGCAGTAGATTTAATATGTTTTGTCTTTGGACAGTTGGTCAAACAAGGAATTTGAAGATGTAATCATGGCCTCTTGGAAATGACTGTATAAACAATATAGCTTCTAATTTCCTCCCTAATGTCTTACAAAAGACTATGTACAGGTTGTCTAGTTGAGCTATAATATCAGAAGAAAATGCCGTTCACAGTGTGACATGACTGCGCTGGATTCTTTGTGCAGTGACATTATTCTCTTCCTACTTTTAGGAATCCGTGAATGTTCACTGACACATGCCACTTGGGGCAACTAAGTGGTTAAAACACATGTCACTTATCATATTTCAAAGTAATTTGAAGGTTATTTTTATTAAAGGGCCGTTGCGGAGATTTTCTATGAAATAAAATAACTATAGCTAATAGCCCCTTTAAAGGAATTCGTTTCAGTGACATGATTTTCAAACATTCCTTCTGGATACAACTCTTTCAGACCACGTTTGTGTGAAGCGAGGCACACTGCTGTTCTAAAGATCATTGGAAATGATTCCCGTGACAGTGTCCAAACTTTATAGAGTTGTTTAAGGAAAGCCTGCCCTAATAAAAATGCAGGTGCTTTTCTCCCTCTTCAAAAAGACTTTTGCAGACTTCTGTTCAATTACAGCTAAACGGTGATGTATCATTTATTTATTCTTGGACTGATCTGACTGAGGTGAGAGACAGTGTTAGCACATCCACTCCAGGTCCTTTCTTTGCTGTTTGTGAGTGATGCACCAATCTTGTCCAAACATTCAAATACTATCTTGTACATCTCCCTGGTGGGAAAAAAAGAACCCAGATTTTAAGCAGCTAAAACTGCACAGGGATTTAAAAAAAAAAAAAAAAAATCCACACATTTCCACGTGAAATAGGAATACAGGGGTCCACTGGGAGACACTAAATTGAAACTAAGGCTGTGCCTGATGGACCACAGGATATGTCTGCAAAATTTAGACATATCAAAATGGCGAAAAAGTCTGTTAGTGCCCATTCATATGAAGTGAATGGCTTGTAATGTTCTCAGGCCCTTGGAGGATAGTTGCAAGGCTGAGGAAACACTACAGGAAGAGCAGAATGGTTTTGACATAACTTTATTTTAGTGCGCTACAGGTTTTCTCTCCTCCCTGCAGTTTAATGTTGTATTCCACTGGGTCCCGGAAGGAAGCAGCCCAGTAAATCCCTCCTGCCCGACTTTAAAGGGAAATGGTATCTGAAGACAGGTGAAAAACTGGAAGATAAATACATCCAGGCCCCTTCGCCTGTAATGTTCCTCTCCAGAGGGTCATCTCCCAGCCACACAATATAATGGCACAGGCGTTTGGTTAAATTTAGCCAGAGAGGAAGCTATAACGATGAAATAACACTTATTCACTTCTGAAAACATTATTCATTTTGAGTAAAAACTCGCATTACATGTTGTAGACCTGTGGATGTTTTTTGGATAACCCTGTCAAGTGACTGAGGTGTCATTTAATTGGGAGAAGGTAACTTTTAAGCCACGTAGGAGATACTCTGGGGGATTGTGGGGTGGTATAGGTGAAATAGGAAATCTTCTCTCAGCCGGGTATAATGAACTGAGCCGATGTGCACTAACATTTTACCATTTTATTTGAAAGAAGGAGGTTGGGCGGGGGGGTTGAGAGGTAAACAATGAGAAGTTCTGCAGCCGCCTCAGCTGCTCCCAGTGCGCTTCAAAGGGGTTTCCATATGTTTTCAAGATTTGAACCAAACTCCGGTATCGCCATTTAAAAAAGGTCAAGATGCTGTTTTCACTTCAAACTGCCCCAATTTAACAAGCTGGAGAGAAACATGCATTTGGAAACAAAGCACGGATTAAAAAAACAGAACTAAAACAAATGCTTATATTCTCCCTGCATTTGAAAATGATATGCCATGCTTTTTATCAGATCTCAGGGGCTTCCTCTCCACAGCTCTCTGTTATTGTGTTTCTAAGACATGTCATGCTGTAGGTTAGTAATCACTACCAGGGTGTGTCTGTTAGGGGGATAAAACATCCACCATCTGCTATGCTCCAAGTGCTTGTCATGCTAAGATGAATACTAGTGTAGTAGTGTGTAGATGGTATCCAAAACATCAGTGGTTTATGGAGTCATCTACTTAGAATCCAGAACAGAACAGTGTAATAAATAGATAAAAGTTGGGAAATACACAATCTCAGACAAGCGCTATTGATCTTACAGGCAATTCCCAACGAGACTTTTACACGTGTGTCTGACTTCTGAACTTTTGCCCATAAAAGGCTCATTTGAATTTGATGAAGACGTGCATCGGAGCAAACTTGTTTGCTCTTGTTAACTTTTGTCAGTGCAGTGGTATGCAAACTAATAAAAAGTGAAACTCATAGCATTGTCTATACGGAGACCTGTGCTCAGATGCATTAATAGAATAGTCTCATTGTCATCTTAACTTCGGGGCTGAGTTCATTATTCTTTACTTAAAGGTAATCAGTGAGGCTCCCTGCTCCATGAATTGCATGACACAATATTTACGTATCTGCTTTAATCACTGCGGTTCATTTATTTTTACCGTATTATAATAGACATGCCGGAGTATTAACAGCTGGATGGGGAATTTAAAAAAAACTGCAGTATAAACTCAGAAATAGTGAATTGCTTTGGTATGAGGAATTTCTACCCAAATACAATTGAAAGCAAATGACTCCAGAACATGGCCAGAGAGCAATGTATTTAGAAATTGTATTTCTTCAGGAGGATGTTATATATCAGCGATTTTGCACAGGTCAATATGTCATGATTCACAGGTCTCCCAGAACAGGAGGGATCCAGAAATCTTACAGAAGTTCAGAATAACATTATGACAATATATGTTTAACATCCTGAAAGACAAAAGGAAGCCTGCAGTAATCTCTGAACAAGATGTAAACCAAATGTGCCGAAAAGCATAAAAAAGCACCATGAAACCTAAGTGTTTCAGTGTCCAAACATGCCACGGCCGCGGACCATCTGTTTTTCCCTCGTCACGTTGGGAAGCCAATGGAGAGGTCCACAGTGATGCATAACCTCAATAAATATCCCAAATCAGCAGAGACTTCCCCCAATTTGTCCACTGGTGATTCATCTGGGAACTAATAACTGAAGACAATAACCAGCGAGAGGGACCATCTGAAAGACATCAGTAAACATGTCCGTAAATCACACTGACCCAAAGCGATGGGAGGAACAGTCCGACCACAAAATCATCTTGTGGTTGGATGAGTACAGGGTCGGTGAGCGGGACCATGTTAGGGCTATTCCCAGATTCTTGGTATATTGGTCAGTATGAATTATAAGAGCTTGTCCTTTCAGTGACCTCGCAAGTCAAACATGCAAACCAGTAGTTTACACAAAAATACAGTACAGGCTGACAACTGTTTTCTGTCAGCTGAGGCTAAATCAGCTGTACAGCTCCACCCCAATCCACCTGTTACACACCTGGATTAACTTTTATCCAGCAATTTTATCACTATATGTCAGAGTATACATGGATCTACGTTAAAAAAAGAAAGAAAAAGTTATAGATTTTTCCTTCACCAAAGACACAGATTGAATGATTTATAGCCGCAAGTCCATGGAGATGCATGTTTAAATTGATATCTGGATTTAAATACGGAATATCACTTTTGGCATCAATAACTACAGCTGTCATTAGTTTTCCACTCACAGCAGCTTGGTCTGCCAAATGTTTGCAGAGAAGACCATAGTCTACTGTTATGATGAACACGGCAACTACTTTGACAAGATGGACTGTATATGGACAGTATGCACTAGTCTTTTAATGTTTCTGGCCAACTCATTTTAAGAAATATGTAAAAGGGTTTAAATGTGCACTAGAGAGCCACAGCGACGAATGCTATTATGCAAAAGACTTAAGCCAATGTTTCAAAAGGCATCAACTTCTCCAGTAGATAATTCATGTAGATGTAGACATTGTTACCCTTGTGTGAGCAAGGCACCAGAAAACATGAGGAATAGGACCCAGAGGCAGACAACCAACAACAGACCTGGTGCAGTTCAGTGATATTGATTGATATTGAAAATGCAGTGCTTACGGATTGTGAGGACGGTGAGGGTCAAAACCAGAGAACATGTCCAGTCAGGAAAACAAATCTGAAAACCAACAGGTAAAATTACAAAGACCAGGTTAAAACAGACAAGGTACAAAGATTTTTAAAAAAGAGGTCATCTATAGGAAAGAGGCTGGCACAAGAGGCACACATACTACAATGAACTGGCAAAGAAAGAGGGGAGCACATGCACTAGAATACACAAGGTAGGGTGTTTCAAAAGGTGTTTTGAAATAAAACAGGAAATCAACTTAAATTCGAATGTGCTAATCTTTTGGTAAATGATGAACTGAATGTATTTGTTTACAACTAATAAAAAATGTGAGCATCGTTAACTACCATGAGATTTAACAACGCTCACCACTTTATGACACCTGGCTTTACATTGACGGGCGTTTCTATGTTTCATAGCGGGTAATCGAAGCACAGACGCTCAAGTTTATTTCAGTTCTTTACAAATTGTTTCATAGCCTGCATGCTATAGTTTGCGGATAATGTTAGAGCAGACAAACACTGTCTGCACTTTTGCTGTTGTGGCTTCCTCCAAACTATTAAAATATCAAATATCACTCGACAGACGTACCGCGCTGGTTATGGTTGCTAAACTAGCAACTAGCGAACAGACAATCACAGCATGTGCTATTTATTCCTCACATTTTACTTTTAAAATATGGATCTGGGATATTATAATTTATTTAGATTATAATTATTGCTGTTTTTTAATAGAATATGATTAATTAGGGCTAAATATGGATAATTTCAGCCTATAGTTAGCCTACTCTTTCAGCAGCAGACATATTTACACTCAGCTGTAAACACCCGAGCACATGAGAAACGTCATACTCGTATATCAACATTCATCTAATCCATATGCAGTGACAATTTTATTGTGCCCATAAAATGCTTGCAACTGCCCTTAAGCACACTGTATTTTCAGCAGGCGTTTTAAAAAGGCTTAAATTACACTCAAACAGCATCAAGATGAATGGATTGGCAGCACTGATGTGAGTGCATTTTTTTCCCTTTTCCTCCCCACAGCCCTGCCAAGAGCAGGAGGGGAAAATCAACTCCATTCAACTATTTGTCAACTCCCTTTAGAAACATTTAATAGTAATAAAATTTATGGGTCCAGTTTCCAAAGGATACTGCCAGTGAAGTTTATCTCTAGAAAAGTAGTTGTAAATGCTACCATTGTTTCAGATTTTGATTTATGATTCAACCTTTCACCAAGGTTTTAGAATATAAATACTGAAGACTGCAGGTAGAGTATGAACATAATGTATACGTCCATTTATGTATCCATCTATGTATCTATCTGCTGGTCTGCCTGTCTATTCAGTCAATTCCATACTGTCCGCAAGGAATAGAGGTTGGGAAGATACACTGTTCTGTCTGTACGATGAGCAATGATAGTACCAGACAACTTTCAGGAATCCACCGAGGCAGCGCTTCCAAAATGGAGTTCCCATATGGCAGCGGCGCTTAAATGTTGCCTCGAGAAAGGTTACATCATTAACTCATATGTCATGTCTGTCAGCTACATTGAATTGCTAAACCTTTGATAAAACAGCCCTGCATTTGGTCAGTATAAGACGATGCACAGGACAATTGAGAAGAGAGTCAACATTCTGGGATTAGAGGACAAAGTTGAGTCATTTCATCACTCAGGTGGTGTGAAATCTCCTCATTCTCTCCATTTCAACGACTCCCGGGCTCTTTTCTCCATTATTCCATTACTGTATAATTTTTGAAATATTATAAAATATGTTAGTCATACTATGGCTCACAGTTCAAAGTGTAAACCTTTTATTGGACAATGTAGAGTTGCCTATAATAAGGTCATTAAAACATGGCGTACTGGACTGTGAATCTGACAGTATGAAGGGGAAAAGGGAATCATGGTCAGAGTGACTTATGGACCATCAAGGAGCAGTAAAAGCCAATGATGAATTAGTATGTATTTCTATTTTTTCTTCTTCTCTCTTTTTCATCCTGACACAGGGAAGGAAATGCTCTTTGTTTTCTTAAGGATGTGCAATTTTCTTCTCTTCATCCCTCTTCAAATCCTCCTGCCGAATCCTCAAGCCATCAAATTGAGGATTTAGAAGGCCTTTGACAGCAGTTATGGCTCCCTGCAGAAGCTTCCTCGCCATGTCAAGTGGCGACTCTGTGAGGTCAGGGAGGGAAACCAACCAATGTGCAGAAAAAAAGAGAGGATATTCCAGAAACGCTGGCAGAATGTCCGCAATTCACTTTCATATGGAGCATCAATCAAGCCTCTTGCTGTAATTACGGTGAAATGTTCTAAACTTTGTGCAGATTCTGAATAAAGAATTGAAAACATTGAGGGATAAACGCTCCCTTTATAACAGGAGAGTGTGAGTCACTCAATAAGAGGAATTTCTTGTCCACATTTTGAAAGGATAAAACATTGTTTGCTATGGTAATTACAATTAATTCATGCATTTTGTGAAAATATAGATTCATTTTAACCTTTTGTTCGAGCAATTTATTGCACTTCCATCACGATTTTGTGTTTACCATCATGTAAAAATGAATACACTTAAATGGAGTGAGGAGAAATAGAGGAGCAGCATCACCCACCCTCACAATGCACGTGTGCACATGTGTAGATTACATTATGCTCTTGGTCCTACCACAGAAAACTTGTGTAATTTATGGGGGAATAAATCTATCCCCCTCCTGACAATTAAACCCCAATTCTAAAGGGTGGCACAAAAAAAAGGAAGAAAAAGAGCTTCATCCTAAGTCACTCACCATAACGCCACTGGCTTCTACGACTTCTCTCCAGAGTTTTGGCTGCTAATATTGAACACTGAATGGCTGCAAGCCTGCATAGGACAACTATGTATTAGCATCAACATTAAAGCACGCATCTGTCATATCCCCAGTGAATGGGGGGGCTATTTGTGAGCCGAGTTCAGATGCTGATGGTGCTCAGCTGACAGGTGGCTGAAGTGATGATGGAGTTGTGGGAGCCATATGCAAAACAGAACATAGTGACACTGTACTCTGAACAGCCTTATAATGGCTCATGGTTTAAGTTTATGTTAATTTCAAGCACTATTGGTGAAGAGTCAAAGAGGAAGATCTTTTACGACAAATCACACACATAAATACATATGACAGTACAGAAGACCACTTTCCAAAATACTGTACTGTGGATTCTTGTAATTTCTGAATATATTTTTCCTACTTTCCAAATACTTAATTGTTTCTGTCTTTCTGTAAAGTATGAAACTTTACTTTCAGAAATGTACTTGACATATGAAATCTATTATTGTGACAAACACCACACTACCTTGGTGTTTCTTCATTATGCTTAAGTTATACTGCAGTTGAAAGTCTGGGGAGGTTTGTATTTGGTAGACATACTGTACTTTGTTCAAATCAGTGTGGAGCTGAAACATTGACTGATGGACGTCATGAGAGCTCTTCTAAAGTGAATCTAAAATATCTTGATCGCCTCCTGGTGGCCGGCTGCAGTATAGATCATAAATCCCGCCCCTTCCATGTTAGCAGATGGGACATGGGTCAAACTAAAAACTTAAAGTACATATCAAACACATTTTTCTGACATTTTAGGTCTGCGTTACTTTGCTAAAGGTGAAGACACAACTGTGACGTTTGGTTAAGGTTAGGCACAAAACCTGTACTTGGTTAGGTTCAGGAAATGACCAGTTACGGCGCTACATCATCAGTTCAAGTCGTCTGATACTTACGTGGATTTTTACTTTACATTGCAGGTCATTAAACCTTTGTGTGTCTTTGCCTGTTGGCAAAGGGTACCTTGTGCGTCTGGATGCGATGCAAAGGGCCGTGACAAAACGTCGATAGCTGACGAGCTGGGAATGAGAATGGGCTGATGACACAGTGTGTTTTGTTGAGAAATACTGAATGTAAACAGAGTTTTTGTTTGTTTAACCATTCCCTTTCCTCCAGTACGATAAAACCACCAACCTGTAAGTGTTCACATCAATCGAAGCTTACACACAATGTATAATATTCCTCTTAATAAACTAAACACATACAAAATGTCAGTGGTGCACTGTACCCTAAATATAATAGAAATTTAATTTTGTCTTTATTTTATCTGCTTCTTTTTCTAATGTACATTGTGTTCCTAACTTCTTTTCAAAATTGCCTCCAGCTGTTAGGTTGTATAAGACCATCATTTGCTAATGAAATTAGTTTGGTGTTACATCCTCAAACATACATGAACACAAAGGAATCTACGTATTCCAGTAATCTGGACTGTTTCATCCAGCTGCAAGCAGTTGACCAGGTTAAGTTTTATGCTTCCTTCTTGCGGTCTAAAAGGCCCTTCAGTTGAGCGGCAGAAGGTGTGACTGCCTGTAGGCCAAATGGGAAAATTCAGCGGCTTGTTTAAACCAAGTAAGTGGGGTGAACCAGGCTGAATTATAGGGCTCACTTTCAATTCCCACACTGCAGACTTTCTAAGAAGGGGAGGATCAACAATCAGGAGTTTTACACTTAAAAGAGTGCATTTCCTGAAATTAAGTCATTACATGAAATGGAGCTGATGAGGTCACACCTGACAGGAAAGCCTGAGGCGACTGACTCAACAAAAAAACAAAAGACCTGTGGCTGTGCTCCCAGCAGCTTCTGCTCATTTGTTTGATTTTTTTTATTTTTTTATTTCAGTTGTTTGATTTTTGTTTAATCTTTCACACTTGAAAGCGACTTTAAAGCAAAATGCCCCCCCCCAAAAAATATAACCTAATTTCATGATGTTGGCTTTGCTTTAACTTCCTTAGATTCTATTAAAAATGGACAACAGCGTTTTCTCAGATGTGGTGCGCAGCCCACAGTGCATCTGTGCAGCTGAAAAACACATTGTCTTACAAAATACGCAATATCCTTAATGTGCGTGGAAAGCACGTCCATTGACACGGCTGACGCTTCAAACAATTTGTCAGTGGAAAAAAAGTTATTTTCTCAGGTACTCACAAGTAATCTTTTGGCTTGCACTATTCTAACTTTGCCAAAGCAGCTGATTTATGCTCTGAGCTAATCCCTGTGTGAATTTTGTAGCGCAGAATCCAAACAGCCAGAGAAGTGTTACTCCTGGCCAGCAGAGGGTCATTTACTTGATGGTGAATGAATCTCTAATCCTGTGTAAACGTCAGGTCCGTGTAGCTCCTGCAGACAGAGAGACTTTTGCTGCCTGAGCTTTTCGCCAAAAAAGTCTGAGCTGTTCCTCAAGCTGGAGACAAGGTCAAGGAAATAATGTTTGATCTGTTATGGCACTATTATAATTATTTGGACCCTGGAGGAGGACCTTTTCTTTGGCTTGGCTACTGCCATCTAATATTTCACTACAAGCCGTATCACTACTTGTGGTGTAAGTACGCTGCTGGAAATTCCTAAATCTCCTTGCACATTTATTCTGCACTCACTGTAATTCTGCTAATTACCATTAATTTAAAAAATAGTACTTGTTGGTAGTTTTTTTTATTTTATTTCTAGAACTAAATTTCTAACTATATTGTTGCACTGCTGGGATCCTGCCTTTCTGAAATTGTCATGCTGGTATGCAGAATGTGGATGATAAACCACTTCCTGGAACCAGTGGAGTCCCACTGAAGTTTAAAAATACATAATAAAATGTCCTGAATTTGAATTTGTAGTAAATCGAAAAATGGCTGTACAAGGAAACACTATAAAAGAATAAGTTGGGCTCGCATTATTTGTATTATTTGTACATTATTGAAAGTATTGAATTGATATGGCTGCATAGCAGGGCTGCTACTAATGTTTATAGTCAATGTTGATTAATCTGAGAACTAGTCCAATACTCCAAAACCCAAACGAAATGAAAATTCAAAGTGCTTTATAAGACATAAAAAAGACAAACATTGATATTAAGCAGAGAAAAGCAGCAGAAATATCAGAAGCAGGACTAGGCAATTCTGCTTGAAAAATGACAATTAATAGTTTTTTTAATAATAATTTTCCCTTTGATTGTCCAATTGATTAATCAATGAATCATTTTAGCTGTATTTTATCTAATATTTGCTTCTTTTAGCTCAATTAAATTGTAAAACAAACAAGGAAAGTCCTGAAAGACCTGTAAGACTTAGAAACTGCACAGTATCAGAAAAAGCAGTATTTCTCTGCCCATATCATTTCCATTCTTCAGCAGAAAATGCAGGCATTTGTCCAGGACAAATACTTTATGATAATATTTGAAATCTTTTATCATATTGAATCCTGAAAGAGATGAAGGCCGAGGCGTGACCCTAATGGGAGTGTAGGAGGAATTTAAAAGCGCTGTTAAAACAATAAATGTATTCATAGAAGCAGGGGTAAAAGTGAAAGCAGTGTTATTTCATTCAATAAATCTCCCACAACAGGAGGAACTGGAGAAAAAGGTGTCTGGCTTATGATCCAGTGAACCTCAGTATTTTTTTTTAAGTGACAGCTTATACAAGAGTTCAGCTGCTCTATATAAGATGTCCCGTTTGGCTGGAGGAGCTATAAGGCGCGTGTCTGTTTGAATGGGAGGAGGCCTGGGGGTCCTCAGCAGGTCCTGAACTCTGAGGTGGACAACTTCTCACTGCGCTCATGGAGGTTTAATTGTTCTGAATGCAGCTGGCGAGGAGTTACTGCCTGTATAGACAGGAAAAATGACAGCGTGGCAGGTTTACAGGGAGGAGGAGAAGATGGTAAAATGGAGGCCTGGCCACAAAATCATCAGGGAATATTTGACACAAAACAATTCCCATCTCTGACTGTTAAATGTCCCCATTACTGTCTCATTCTTCATATGTGTGGGTTAGTCATAGTCAGTCATAGCTGAAATGGTACGAACGACAACTGACATTATGCTTTCCATTCAAACCTAACCCTAACACTAAATTCACCAACATCTTTACCCAGAATCAGTATCCTTGTCTTTGTATTTTGATGAAGGAAAGTATTTCAGAGGTGTGCATGGTCCAGCTAATGCAGAGTGTGATTGTTTGGCAAACCAGCTGAACTGCTACATCAGCGGATACCATTTTCAGCTTTATCTGTATTTACTTTAAGTATGTTAAGTATACGTTTTTTTGGTAAGTGGCAAGAAATGTCAGTACAGAAATGCAAAATATATGTTTGAGGTAGTTTGGAAAGAAAGTGCTGACAAGTCAATTTTTCAAAATGTCATGTTCAATGCAGATCGTAGTCTTGTTTCTCAAATTAAAAAAAAGATATACTGTATATATATATATATATGTGTGTGTGTGTGTGTGTGTGTATGTGTGTATGTGTGTGTGTGTGTGTATATATATATATATATTATTTTTTATTTTTGGTAGGGGGTCCTTATCAAAAATATTTGTTTATTTTATGTGCCTAAAAAAAGTTTGAAAAAAAAGAAAAAAAAGAAGAAAATTTTTCAAACTCTCTGAAGTCAATGTTCAATCCAGCATTGGTTGGTTCCATGTAGTTTAGTTAGTTTAAAATACAACAATACACATTGGTGAGCTTATTTTGCATATAAAATCTTTAAGATAACTATAATATGTAAATATTGAGTACTAGTAAAGACTACAGTACTTCACTACCTTATACTTTTCTACCAGAGGGAAATCTGGAAGGTCGTGAAGTAAAAGTAAAATGATTTCAGTATTGAGTAAATGTATGTTGTTCTTTTCTAATGCCTTAAAATTCAACCATGTGTCTATATTTGGAGATAGTATGTGTTTGAATTTGGAGCAGTTGTAAGGAATTGATGATCCGTCTGCACAAGTGACACGAGACGGGAACTACCTCTTAGTTTCTATCAGTTATTTTAACTCAAAACATCGTAGAGAAGCTCACAAAAGGAAAGCAAACATCATGACTGCTCAATATGCTA
Organism: Hollardia meadi; assembly: GCA_037974645.1. Lineage (NCBI taxonomy): Eukaryota > Metazoa > Chordata > Actinopteri > Tetraodontiformes > Triacanthodidae > Hollardia > Hollardia meadi. Next base: position 9,156,719 of record JBBPCS010000238.1, read on the forward strand.
TCACTCATCACAAATGGCTCACTATTTTTGCTCTGTTTCTCCTTTTCTCTTTCCCTCCGTCGCTCCCTCGAATGCCGTGCATTCCTCTTTGTTTGCTCATACTGAGCCCTCCCTGTGGATCCCGTGCCTGACTTTCCCAAAGCCGATATTAATATCACAGGCCATTGTAATGGAGTTATTTTCATGGAAGCCCCAGAGGAAGTCACGTGGCTATGATTAGTCCCCTGAGGGCCCGGAATCTCCATTAAGCCCGTTGTTTTAACTCACATAACCATCAATGAAGTGGAAAAGCTGAGGAAGTAGCTATCACTCTGGGCCGGCCGGGGTGTTTTCTGAGCACCTATTTTGTTAATGGGGCCAGAATATTTTCCCTCCCTCATTTTTTCGGTGGGGGGGCTGGACGGGAGGAATTATTCTTAAACTGTGGCTTGCAGAAAGAACCTACACATGTGTGCGTTTACACTGACCCACCACCATTAAGATTGATAGTGATGGGATCTGGTGGTTAACACACTGTTTAAGAAAAAAAACGTGAGGGGAAAAAACAACATAAGGAAAAAAGCACAAGGACTCACACACACTCACCAACTACACGCAAGGGTGAGCTCCAATGCATCTGCCATGAGGAAGGCAACGTGAGTTAAGATGGAAAAAAAAAAAAGAAAAGCATCCCTGGAATACATTTACTCTGTCAGGTTACTACTTAAACACACATGACCGAGAAAAGCAGACACTGCCACATGCATGCTTCCTCTCATAATTCTGTTCACCTCTCTTCTTGACCTAAAAGCCACTGGGCCACTTCCAAGGAAACAGGAAGAACTGGGCCAGCGAGGCAGTTGACAGCTTTCAGATGGACTCTTGGTGATATCTACCATGTTCAGAGGCTTACTGTAAGGAAGTGAGGGCTGTTCCCACTCCGCAATTACCCAGACATAAGCCTCATAATTGTCAAAGCAAATTTTCTTGCTGTCAGCTAATAATGGCTGTGAAGGGGAAAGAAGGGGCTGACCCCAAAAATAATGACTGACCTTTAACAATAAAAAAAAAAAAGAAGAAGGAATTTGGCTGAATTATGAGTTTGGATTTTCTAACAATTTACTGACAATATCATTCACTCTTTTCTGACTTGGAAAATATATTACAGCCATTTCTATCAATGGAAATATCAGACCGTTGAATAAATGGATCATATTTTCAGGCCTGGGGATTTATGCCTGGTCTTCTGCTCAAGAAGTTGATATAATAAGTGAAAAGCTCTGCCAGCTGTATTAGATATATCACATTTTCCCTTTTCATTACTGACAGTGCAGTGTATTTCTACATATGAGTTTAGACAGTGGCAAAGTTCAAAGGGAGGTCATGGAATAGCTCGAGCATCTATTAAGACTTGGGAAACATGCATGGTTTGAAAAAACAGGAACTGCTTGTCAAATAAGAGCCTGCGCTGCTGCTGTAAAAAATGGACACAGTGCCCCTGAATCACTGAATGTTACCCAGCAGGCCTTCATTCTGCTGTCTTCACCATCTCCACCATTTCCAAAGCACATGCATGTTACTTGACATTTTAACTTGGATTAGGAGGCAGTGGTGTTTGTTATAAAATTCACTAGCAGGCAAATAAATCAGGCAATTTTATTGTTTTTTTTCGTCTTCTTCCTATTTTGGAATATGTAAACACCTCGTTGGTCACGTCATGGTGCAAATGGAAGATGGCTTTCGTTCAGTCACATCTGCATGTCGTCCAGCATGATGTAAGCAAGTTCCCATCACTTTCCCTTATTAATGTCAGCTCCATGTTGGGCGCTGAGCTACATAAACACCCACACACATGTTAATAATGCACACGCAGCAAGACTCTACGTGGGCCCCATTTGACCTGCGCGTGTTAAACTGACACACATATAATACACCATCTATCCCCTCTGTTACCCCACCCTGCTCGGTCCCGACTGGGCCGGTTGGGGGAAATGGAAGATCCACATGGAGCTTGTGACACCACGGCCCTCTGCTTTTCCCCAAATGAAGAGACCAGAGGAGGCCGACCGGCCCGCTGCACATTAACTGGAACAGGTGCAGTGAGCGGGGGCTTGTTTTTCTTCATTGGCTCCTCAGGAAATCATAAAGCAAATATATTGCTGGAGGACGGTTTTCGGGGTGCCCTGTGAGCAAACTGAGAGGGGAAATGGATCAACGAGCAGCCACTGGGGACAGTAAATCAACAGGCTAAAAGGAGAGCTGAATGTACTGTGGAGGCCCCGGGAGCCCAGCCCAAGGCCAGGGCCTCTGTCAGTCAGGGCCTGGTGTTAATGTCAAAGCCAGCTGGACCTGGCAGCACACGCCTATAAGGAAATGATTGAGCTCTCTGTGTCAATCGCCAGTGTACCACTAGAGGCCATCATGTCACAGGCCAGTGTTTTGGGGAATCTTTCTGTAGGCTTGACATTGGGGAGAGAGTCAGATTTTGTTGCCTGTTCAAAGGCATCCAGGAAGGTGGTGTTGGGGGGGGGGGGGGTTGTCTTATTTTTATGACACCAATATAAAAATGATTCTTCCCTCAGAATAAACATTTGGGACAAAGTCATGCATGGTGAGATTTATGTATCTTCGCGTCAAGAGCATTTTCTAGGAGAGCAGTAGTGCAGTTGAAAATGGAGGAGCCTTTCCACACAATCTTTGGAGTAATGGCTCATCACTAATCGATTTGTCCTGCCTGTTTAAGTTCCACAGAGATCTCCCTGTCCCTCTGTCAAATGCCTCAGCACACACAGACTTCTCACTGGCTGGAAAATGCCTTCTCTCTGCTACTGCACTTGATTCAATCATCGTCAATCAGGAACATATGGTGTTTCTTATCGGGCTACCCCTCTTCTACCCACCACTGCCACTATATCCAGTGCCACACACACTCTCCGAGCCGTTTTCTCTCGCCTAGTTTACAAATTAGAGCAGCTGAGCTTTACTGCCACTTCATACAGGCCGGTGCTGCCATGGGAGGCCCTGGCCCAGGCTGATTACCTTGTGAATGGGGCATTATGAGCTGGAGACACGAGCTGGTCCAGCCCAATTTTTCTGACCGAGCGTTTCAACACATCATAGAGAGAAACAGCTGTACTACAAATTAGTAAGCTCTGTGACATTGACTAATGTGCTGCAGAAACCTGGCAGTTCCCAAGCTCAGTTGTTCTTGCCCACCTTCCCACCTTAACCACCACACATCTTAAATGCAACGCACTTGGCAGAAGAGGCAGGGTAATACTGTGCAATCACTTCAGTTAATCATCTATCTGTCAATCTACTTGCTGTTGCCAAAGTACAAATGCAGAACGTTGTGCAACACAATATCTATTGTTGAGAGACAGCTGTCATGCATTAAGAGACCAAGTATTGTATGAATTAAACTCTATATGCTGACTGATTTAAAAGCATGTTGAAAACCATTCTTAGCAGCGTTTTGTGAAAGCATAAAAGTAATATTTGGTTACTTTTGAGTGTGTGGGCAACCATTTTGTTTTTATCATACATCATGATCTGGGGTTTGAGATACCAGGCTGTTTTTTTTTGGGGGGGGGGGGGGGGGGGGGG
>JBBPCS010000238.1:9163368-9177651 GCA_037974645.1 Hollardia meadi
TTATTATTATTATTATTATTATTATTATTATTATTATTATTATTATTATTTTTATCTCTTGGGTGACATACGCTTTAGTGATTTTTGGAATTTCAACAGCTAAAAAAAAAAAAAGAATATGAATTTCAACCGGATCAAGCTACAATTATTCTATTTCCACAGTTGGAGAAAAAAAAAGTGGCAGAGCGTAATTACACTGCGCTCCGGCAGGACTACAGCTATGGAAACAAGTCATTATAGTCCATGACAGACATTTAATAGACATAAGAAAAACACATTTCTGAGTGAAGGGAATCTTTAATGGATGTAGCTAGGTAGCTAGCTAGCTATGCAAGAGGATAATGTGCATTTTTACTCACAGCTCCAATTGGTCTGACTGTTTCTCCAACTGCCTGTCAACATCAGACCTATTTAACAGTTTCAATGTGAATGTTGCCTAAACTTTTATTGTCATTAGCCTAAGGGAAATGTGTGTGCTTTACATTCATACTGTTGTTACTGTTTGTTGGACAGACGGATATTTTCATTATGAATTTTCAGTGCAATAAAGTTCTAAAACGCCAAAACCTAAAACAATAATGGTTGAAAACCATATTCAAACATGTCATTGTACTTGTATCTCTCAGTAACTTTCCGCCCCTCATCACTCAAGTTTTATTTATCTTTTGGCTTTAGCATATGAAACGCGCTGCACTAATTAGTAAGCACATTTCTCTGGTTTGGTAAAATCCCTCAGATTTGCAGGGTTTTATGTTGACACAACTACCGTTACCATCATGACCAGGCACATGGGTGGTTGCGTCCAACCAGACCGAGTTGACAAACAGTCACAGTCTAGATTATACTCTTTTCAAAGGAAGCGAGCGCTGCAAACTATTTTGGACAAAGCAGAACCACATATTTCATACACATTTCTGCCAAGGTGGTAACACAATCTCACATCCCACTGGCAAAATTAATGTTTATGAGTATTTTTAATAGGCTACCTCAGACCTGAGCTTTTAAAAATTATGCCAGCGCTACCAGAGCCTGTGAAATGATTTCAGAGCTATAAAGGAAGCATTATGTTCTACAACCTTCATTATAATTGAGAGCAGCTCCCTTCAACAAGTCATGGAGGTTATAGCCGTGATGAAGAGGCCTAATTATTGAACTTTTGGTAAATCTGTGCTGAAGTTTCTACAGTTAAGTCATTTGAAAATGTAGAAAGTTCACCAGTCTAAATGTTCACTGAAGAGATTAAGTTTGATTAATTGTGCCCGTACAGTTGCACAGTTGTTTGCACGGTGGGAGCGAGGATTTTAAAAACAGACATGTAGAGGAGAGATGTGGAATACTTACACAGGTAAGCAGTTAGCCTAATGCTCAAAAGACAATGCTAATTAGTATGTTTCTGAACTACACCTCAATCTGAATTCTAAAATTTCAGGATAGTGAATCCAGATTAGTTTTGAATGCAACTCTTACTGTACCAGTGTTGGTCTGTGGTATACACTTACAACAGCCAAAGGGTTCTGTGTGGGCCTAAAACTGAGACTCAACCTGTGCCCATGTCTTTAAGACCAGACCAAACCTGTGTGGTAATGCACAGATCCAAACCTGACCAGAGACCTGTGGTTATATTTTTGCTCTATTCCATTTTCTGACCATTAGCATTCTGTCTCTTTACCAGTGGTTGTTCATATACTTGCAACACATGGCATGGTTAGATGCAGATTATTGGCACAGTCAAAGAAACGGAGTCTTAATAAATTACATGTCACAATAATAAAATCTAAAACCCGACTGAACCAAAATGGATTGTGTAGTTTTACTACAGGGCGAGCAAATGTGAAATGTATAGTTGCATGATTAGAACCAAATTTAGTAGCTTGTTGACACACTGAACCTGCACCAGCAGAAGCCTATTCTCATATATAAGCAAAAACGAATGAAACATGGGGAAGCTTGGGTACTGTAAATCTTTATGCATCCAACAGTGATGGGGACATGCTCCTCACAATGAAAGCATTTGAACTTGTTATTGAATAGAAGGGAAGTAAAACGGGACTACTAGTCATAACAGGAATCATTCATTTTAATCACCAAGTGCAAGAGACAATAGAGTTTGTCTTGTTGTCAGTGGTGCTGAGACAGTTTGAGACTTTCACAGCCCAAACTGACACAACAGAAAAAGGCTCAGTTCCTGCTCTTACTGACCTTATAAACAGCTCTCTCAGTTTGTTTACTATCAACCCAATAATAATATTTTTCTAAATTGCTGTTGACCTTTTGTTTTGACTACTCTAGATACTGAGTTTGCAAGAAACTATTGACTGGAAAAGTCAAATCCCCCTCACTGTGTAGGCTATAATGCACGGCTTCACTCTTAATGCACCAAATTACTCAACAACTATATCAAACCCTATACTTATTCCAACAAAACCAGGTCAAAACCTAGTATGTGGCCGGGCCACAATTTACAGAAATGTGGCCAATTTGTTACAGTGATCAGTGCTTTCACACCTAGTGTGTTTGGTTCAGTTAAAACGAACTCAAGTCCTTTTTTCCAGTTAGTGCGGTTTGTTTGGGCAGGTGGATATCATCACAATCTGGATATCATCACAATAGCAATTTCTGTAAATTACAGTAAATAATAAATAAATTACATCATGATTAAGGAATTCGTTGGCTACACATGTCCCTGTATGGCAGTGTGGACACTGTACAACATGTCCACAATGACAAAAGGTTTAAAAATGTATATTGTTATGAACCACCTTGAACTAATGGGTCACAGTTGGCTGACTCAGTTGGTCTCAGCTAAAGCACAGTAAGTCAAATGAAGCATTTCACTTCCCTTGGTCAGGTAGGCATAATGGTCTGGATAGAAGAAATTTTGCATTTGATTATTCAGAAGTTTTAGTTTTCAGTAGTACGCAAGAAAAGCAGAATAATCCCTTATAGTCTGGATAACGAAAATGGTCCGGTCGATATGACTAAACCAGCATATAAATGTGTGAGAAAACAGTTTAGTCTGTGTTGGGCCATACTCTTCATACACACCACACAACCATTGCAGCTGCATTGAAAGTCAGTGAAAGTTACAGTCAATAAATGGAAGCATTGCACTTTATTTTCTATAAACAGGAAAAAATTATTACAAGAACATCAGTGCAAATGGAAAATTCAGACACATTTGATATTCAGTACTCTCTGCTCCCTACTCCTCCCTACCCCACTCAGGTTGGCCATGGCCCTGTTTTAGGGGTTAAATCCAGAGAAACCCCTTGTAGTCGGGGAGATGAAATGTTGCGTCAATCTGAATGGATGTGTGTGTATCGCAGCCCCCCTGTGGGAGGATCTGGGAGTCCTTTATCACCTTCCCAAGCTGTTGAGCAAAAATAATGCCCCCTCTGTTATCCTCATCAGCGACACAGTGAATAAGTCTGAAGGGATATCCTGTTGGCGATGTAAACGCATTCATCCTGCTTGTGGCGGTTTTGGTGACACATGATTTACAAAATGTTCCAGCCGCCTCCACTTACCTCTTTACAATACTCTGCATATAGAGTAATGGGCCTTAGATCCTCTGTTATTTTAGAAAACAGGGATTCTCAAAATGGTGCCAACTGGAATAGGGTTAACACAGAAACCAATACCAGCAGGGCTGTTCTCACTTACTTTGACATCCGGGACACACTTTGAGGACACACTGCACTTTTTGTAGGGGGAGTAAAACATTCTGAGCTTAATTTAAACTTATTTATGACCCTTGTAAAATATATATACACTCTCAGTTTCACATTTACATTTCACTGAAAATTAAACCCCTGTTTAGGTTGAGAAAATGTTTAACTTATTCACTTCATGGTTAAAAACCATAAAGTGAATAAGTGACCACGGGAAACATTAAAAAACTACATTCCATCAAGCTAAAAACAAAGCTCTCGTCTCAATTTCCCCAAAATCGACATTTTGTACATATGGGGTTTTCACTAATAGCAGTGATATGTTTTTTTGTCCTTAATTTTACGCCATATTAAATACACTTCAGCCTTAAAAACCTATACCTACTTCAGTGTGAAGGGTAGGTTTAGAAAGCAGATTACTCAACATCCAACCCAATGACTTAAGCAAAGTTTTAAAACCACTATGAAACAATTCTGTGGGCTGGGTAAGGAGGAACCATTAAGTAGTTGAAGTAATTCAGAACATCCACTAACCATAATACACCGTGTGGTTTGTGATTTCTGGAAAAGTGAAGTACTTGAAAACAATCAGATTTGAAAAATTTCATCCTCCTCTTCATTCCTTCCCTGTCTGTGGCAACAAACTTCATTGTGGGACAAAAATACCCCAACATTAGAGTGACCTTTTCTTTGAATGATGGAGCTTTATAATGCTATCACAGCTTGTCCCTTTTCTCTGGCCCAAACAAGGTTTGTGGTGAAGCTCCTGTCATACCAGCAAAAGCAATGACATTAACATCAGAAACCAGAGGAAGCCTGGTTGCAGGCCACCCAGGTTTTCCAGGGATCTGGAGAGCCAGGGAAAGTATATCTTGGACAAGTCACAGGACTACCCTTGCATTTCCTATTATTAATTTTACGCAGGCGACCAACCCTCCTCTGTAAATCATACCTGTGGTTTAGGAAGGGCCAATGGGTCTCTTCTCTCATTTCTCTCTCATTCATGATGGTCTGCTCATTGTCTACCTGCTAATCCGCCGAGTTATCCAAGAGATTGAGCGTGTCACTTCTAATGCAACACATACACATGATATAGTCCTTAAAAGCTGGCGATTCAGGCTTGCAACAAAATAAGTTTAAAAAAAGGTCCGGACAAGTTGAAAGTGTCTTTTGAAAGTGGAACATTTGTGTTATTGCAGCATCAGAGCTACTTAACAGAGGAAACTGTGGTGAGAACTGGCAATGCAAAACACCCTTTGCCCTTCATCTTAATCAGACGGAGCTCATGGAGTATTCCACTCCGAGCTTAATATAAGACAGACACACAAGCTTTAACAGCAAGGTCAGAGAGGCTGTTAGAGGCCGTACTTAAAGGTTCAGCATTTTGTTTAGGGTTTAGACTCAATAATAATGCAACAGATGCTTTTATTTTTGCAAGAAAAGGACCTACTGCTAAATGAAGGAAAAAAAATTAAGTTAATTTTAATTTTTTGTTTTTTTCTTTCTCATTCATGAAGCTTGGAGGAGTTTCAAGGCTGTGAGATGTTTTCGCCCTTTTGCTTCTCAACACTACAGCCAGCCACACAATATATGAGCCTGCCCAATGTAAAAATAATGTCGAGACAGATATTTGATGCGCAAATCACAGTTGTGTGGTTAATAAAGTTGCATGTTGTATGCCAGCACAAACGGTATTCCCTCAAAATATTTCACCCAATGTGGACCCTCCTATCTCAAAACAGACTTATTATTCTGACAACTTTACACAGTAGCTTGAGTCACAGATGACTAATCCTCCTTCAGAACTAAATGGATCTGCGTTTAAGGCATCTTTAAACTGTCCACCATTTATAGAAATATGTTGAGCAGAAACCACGCAGGGACTATCAGATACATCTTTTGTTTAATACTGTAAGCCAATTCATTCCTCTTTTGTTATTGTATGTGCCTTAATCCCATTTGCAAAAATTGGATTTTTATCTCCCCAGTGTGTTAAGTCCTGGAAGTACGGAGGGAGGGAGAAACTGCATGTGAAACCTCAAGTGATGGCTGGACTCATTCATTTTTAAGTTTCTGGCATGCTCAGTGTGAGAATGTGGCAGCTCCTACTGTGATGCATTTACTTAACTGGAGTCCATCAGAACACAACTGCAAGATATAATATAAGTACAGAGCTGATAGGGAGCTTAGGAAGGGTAATGAGTTGTGCAGAAAGATGAAAATTCAAAAGGAGAGCAGTCTGAACACGAAATACCAGCTGTGGAATGTAGCTATAAGGACATTTACTCAAACAATGTACTTAAATACAAATTTGAAGGTACTTGTACCTTATTTGAGTATTTCCATTCACTCACTAGCTTATAACATGGCACATCATCAGCTTATAACAGTGTTGTTCAGTAGCTAATGCGTTACTCAGTAACACGTTAAGCCTGATTTTAACACCAAAGAGGTCGCCCCTGACTAATTTCAGAACGTGTTGGATCAGCCAGATCACTTGTAAATTGATGTGCAGTTTAAGGGGGTCATGACCCCTGATTATTTTTGAACAGTTCCACATTCTAATTTCCGTCATGGCTGCTGCCAAAAGATCAATTATCAACTGTAGTAAGCTCAAAAAGATGTTATTTACAGCTCTTTAAAGCCATTTTAAGCCTTCAAAGAAGTTGTCTAAATTTAGTCTAGTCTAAATTTTAGCAGGTAAACACTGAGGTATGCAGAGACTGAGTTTTCATGGATCTCGTCTGGCGGTGCCTATGTTTGAGCTCATGCACCCACTTCAGACAGGATCTGCACTAATGCTTTTAGCTCAGCGGCTACAGTGAAAAAGTCAGCGAAAGAAAAGGGTGAAATAATGTCTTTTTAAATAAGTTTGGGATCTTGGGGTTTTAGGAGATTTGGATCACGCCTGATGAGCAGTATGGAGCCATTTTATCCTTTTTCATTTTACATTACGTTAAATGTTGCTGCAACACTCTCTGCTGTGAAGCCAGAAATGTTTTGTGGAATAAGAAACCTCACCCGACTTTCCAGCATGAGGTTGAGCACAGGTGTATTGCTGCCTGACCGCACCAGAATGATGCTCCGCCAATCTTTTCTCTCCAAGTAAGGACATAGAATATTTGCAGCTTACATGATCTGGTTGAAATTAATATACTTTTTTTTTTTTTTAAATGCTTGAAGATACAATCATCACCAAAGCATGTCATGTAAGAGCACCAATAAAAACAAATGGAATATGGTCCAAGTTGTCATATTGATGTTTAAGGTGTCTTGTTTGAGTCATGATGTCAACTCATGCATTGATTAACATACAAGAAAATATAAAAAAAAATAGAAAGTAGCACCTAGCTGCTGGTGAGTAGATAAGGATTACATTTTCATTTTTGGGTGAACTATTCCTTTCAACAGTTTCTCATTTTCTATTCATGTTAAAGGAATAGTTGTTTTCTAAAACATAAACCCAAACCCAAAATGGCTCCATACAGCTTGTCGTGTCGAGATCACGAATTGATTTGAAAAGACTTTATTTAAACGCTTTAATAAGCTGAAATCTTCACTGTAGCCACTAAGCTGTCCCCACAGTTCCCATCTACTTCAGCTGTTTAGGAGAATTTCACCCATTTTCCATCAGCATGGGGGTGAGTAGATTTGGAGTAGTTTCAAGTCAATTTTGAAGATGAAAATTATGTAATGAGTAATATAACAAATTGTAACAAATGATAAAAAGTAAATACTTTTATAATTAGTAATATATATTGATTTAATTAAAATATGATTAACACTATGCCTAAAATAATTAAAATGAGCTCCACTAAGCATTACTATTCTAATAACATAATATATAATGTAAGAACAGCAGCACTCACAGGGTGCATTTTTGTCATTGAATATATTTGATTCTTGAGACCTTCAGTGTGGAACCTCTTCTGACAGTGAGAGTAAATACACAAACACTGGCTTATGATGACATACATCTGGTATAACACTCTGGTATATTGCACAATACAGAGACATTTATCTGGCAGTGATCAGCTTAATCAGCATTGTGTGAACTCCTTTGGACAGGGATTGAAGGTAATGGACGTTCATTTATATGAAAAAAAAAAGTACTCCAGGTTTATTGATAATAATACTTCTCTACTTTTACTAGCATTTTCAATCCAGGACTTGTCCTTGTAACAGAGTAATTTTATGTTGTAAATAAAGGGTCAACCGCAGCTAAATACTCAAACAATAAAAATTCCTTGTTTTAAAACTCAACATAATTCAAATCTTTGTTGACTTAGTGAGCGACTGCTTATGTTTACATGCTAAGCGGTGAGAAGCTTCATCTTAAAGACAGCCGGACTCTTAAAGAAGGACCTACGTGGAATGTGCCAGTAAAGCCGAGCGGTGGAGACTCTGTGTGAATGTGTTTAGATTCAGTGTCATCTGAGTGCATTAGGTAGAATGTAAACACCCACAGCAGACATTTACTGAAACCAGTCTGCATACTTACTCGTGGTCCAAACAGGCAGCGATCGGTGCTGCATGCAAACCTTGAATCTCACCAGCCGTATTGATTTAAACACTATAAAGCTTTTTTATGCTGAGGAGGTGAATGGACCAAATGTAGCGCTCAAGTCATCATCTCCTCGAGAATCCAGACAGATAGCTTGAGGAATTTTTAAACAAAGTAGAAGAAATCCATCATATCAAAACCGTTTTAGGTTTTATTTGGGCCTCTGGTATCTCTCATCTCTTTTGGAACATGACAGTAATTACAGCCATCAAGGTGCTTGTCTGGAGCCATCAGCCAAGAGTGTGGAGACTGCTTCTCCTCAGCTGATCGGACACGGACTTCTGACATCAGCGCTCCATTTGTTTTAACAGAGCCTGAAGTATGTAATGGAGATAATCGCAGACAGGCCAGATTTATTCCAAGTTGTCACCCTGGTCTAATTCATACATTACATTAACTGTTATAGGGAGGATAATCTTATAAACAAAGTATTAGCCACGGTAAGGAATGTGTGGATAAACTTAGGCTGTGGAATGGTCATAAAGGGATCCATCCTTCTGCAGTCATATCATTGAAACATGCATTGATTTTATATGTTGAGTTTATTTGGCGTGAGGACATAGCCTGAGAAAACAGTTTTATAATGTTTTCTGTGACTCTGGAGGGAGTTTTTATCGTGTCATTTTTTCCGAGATAATACTAGATTGAGAACAACAAATCCGTGTTATAATCGGCAGGAGGAAAGCTAGTCAGCTGATTGGCAGTAGAGTCCTGCCATGTGTTTGGCTAATGGAGCTATTGGCAGCTATTAGCTTACGACAAACATCGCCACGTGATCCAGGCAAAACAGACAATGTTCATTAGCCACATTATTTTTTTAAACTGCCAGTGATTTTTAGGTATCCGCCATGATAATGAGGGTCATCTGGTCCTCCAGTAAGAATCTATGGGTAGCTAATTTCCTATATCTATTCATTATTATAGAAGGCTAACTTAAGGCTACTTATTAGACACACAGCATAGACAATATACTGTACATGCTACAATGACTTATATAACCAGCAGCTCAACTTTTTTGTAAATGCTTTTTTAAAAACACAAATACTGTCATATACCGTATAAAGTGAAATGTCAATAAGGCATGAAGTAAGAAAAAATAGATACTGCCAAAGCTTACTGGGGACTATAAGTCATTTCAGGCCTCTGCTGCTTCGATTTTGAACATTTTTAAAATCTCCCAATTTTATGAAAGTACAATACTAAATTACTTGACCACCCACTTAAAAGTGCAGTACCCTATGTAATAATTGGAGGGCACAACATATGACCAATCTTAGCTAGTTAGCTCAGTTATCCATGCAGCTAGTAGCACTATAGTTGAGTCAAGTCTGCCCGGGACAATGGAGCACCAGGGGAGTATTGTTGTTTGCACCACAGGCAACAGAACCGGGCTGAGCAGCCTCCCAGTGACCATGGACAGAACAGGATTGAACACAGCCTCTGAGAACGATGAGGGCCAGTTTGACAACAGGGTATAAAGTTATAGTACTGACTCCGTGGCACAGCAGGCAACACAGGAGAGGTGTGAAGTGGGAGACAAGCCAGAGTGAGATCAGTCATCAGCAGAGTGAAGGAGAGCCTGAATATTTTCACATTTAAGAGTTGCTGATTGTTAGAACAGTGGAGACGGCAGGGCTGCCAACTTTTGACTTCAGCTTGGAGTGTTGAAATTTTGTCCTAGATAACCGGCTGCCACACCAGGGCAGTATTCCCAGTCTGCATCTCTCTGTCATGGTTTCAGTTTTAGTGTGTAATTTCTTGTGTTATGGTGTTTTGAGTTTATACTCCTGTGTTTTTTACCTTTCCTCGTGTGTCTTGTCCCTCTTTACATTTCCTGTCTTTGTTTGTTTCCCTCCTTTGTGATTGTCTGCCCCGCCCTGATTTGTTTCACCTGTGTCTTGTTGATCTTCCCTTCCTTGTGTATTCAAGTCAGTGTTCTTCCCTCTTACTTTGTCAGTTTGTTGTGCGTGTTACCCATGTGCCTTTGTCCTTGCGTTTGTCTTGTGGTCTTCCTTGTGTTTTTGGACTTTGCTCATGTTTTGGATTTTGGATTTTGCCTTTGCCCCTTTGGACTCTGTTTGCTTGTTTGGACTGACACCCTGGTTTTGACCCTTGCCTGCCTTCTTCCTGTGAGTTCACCTGTTCTCAAATAAAGCACTGAACCTTTCTGCCTGTGCTGTCTGCATTTGGGTCCAAAACCCTGTTCCTAGTGTTTCCAGCACAAATCGTAACACTCTTGTAATCGCAAAATATAACATTAATATTATACTCTAATAGGTACAGCAATCAGTAAATATTTTTTTTCTTTTTAAATGTTCTTGTTGTCTCATATTACAGGTAAATATAAAAAAATAAATATACAAGGTATCAACATGCTGTGAAACATGGTTTGATCATTTTGTATTAAATACAGGTGTGTACATTTCTGAAGACCATCTGTGGTGAGACATATCCACTTAAAGTAAAAGCAGTTTGTCTCTTTTTTCATGTGCATAATTTGGTCTCTACTTTTGCATGATAACTTCACTAAATTACTCTGCAACACAATTCATGGACATCTTTGACATGACGTCAAAATTGTTATTTCTTCGAATTTTGTTGTTAAGTTTAGGTAATTTTTGATTGTTTAAAACTAAAATATTCATCTTACATAGTGCACCTGTAACAGAAAACTTTTTTTCCTGTGATTTCTGTATTGTACATTACATTCCACATGGTATTACAAATGCTTAAAACAGCTGGTCAGGAGACATAATTTCTGGATTTAGTTTCTATAGTTGTGGTCTGATCTGGTTTATTTCAACACATTGTTGAGGACAAAGAAATTAAGAAACTCAATAACTTTTTACATGACTTTTACAAGACTTTAGCACTAATATGACAAAAAACAAATTGATAGCATGCATGGTTGGAGTTCAGCTTTGCTGGCTGTTGGAGGTTAAGTACCTTGCTCAAGGGCACCCTGATGGTATCACTGCAGACAGGACAAAGAATTAGTCATTCGCTCCCCCTGCCAGACTTTCTGAGCCAGTCCAGAGCATTCAACTGGCAACCATCCAGTTCCATCCATACTGATATACAGTAGTATGGACAAAATTTATGGTTATTTTTGTTTTATTGTTTGATTCATGAGGATCCACGGGCTGCATTTACCGACTGGACACATATTTTCTTATGTTGATGCAAAGAAGCAACATCTTTATTAACGCCTGTTTTGATCAAACAGAGGCTGATTGACAAAAATGACACGTGGATTCTCCTGTTCAGGGCTTTAATGAAAAGGAATCTTTTTACAGACTTTTTGTTTTAGCGGGAATTAATTTATGTGATAATGTTGCCTTGTTGGTTGGACAAAAAGTACGTCCAAGCAGGACTTGGCAGTTCTTCTCCACAATGTTCCATGAGTTGTGAACTGTGCTCCAGTTTCATGCTTTTTTGGCAATGTTGTCACCCTTTTTCCTCTTAAATATGAAACACCAGACACATGTGTAAAAATTATAGCATTTCAACAGCTATTAAATGAAAATACAAATTATTTTGCTGCATTAAAAGAGCTGACTGATTTGCAATGCTCGTTACTTACGTGTTACTCTATAAGGTTTCATGGTATTATGTCTTATGATGTCAACTTTTCCCTCATGTGAATGTGCTCAACCACATATTCATTCAAAGGGAAATGGCACCGCTAAATCAAGTATAAAATCTTTATAATGCCCCAATAAAACACAGGCCTGGATAGAAAAACGGGCACCTCTGGAGAGAGAAATGTGCATAACATCAACAATCTGCTGTGAAATGTGAAATGAAGAAAGTGACCCCTGGTGCCGCTGCTCTTGCCCCACTCCCATTCATCAGCTTCTAGTCTCCACTAAAAGCAGGCTTTACAACTGGTTGGCGCTTGCACTCTAAAATATGTTCTACTGGATGGACACAAGTGTCGATGAGGTGGTATTTCTCAGGCCCCTTGTCTTTCCGTTATCGCAGGATGTGGAGTCAGGGAGAGCGAGGGAGCAGAGTGGGGAGTACTGGAGCCCTAAAGCATGATTTACTTGACCTTGCAGTGCTGGAACTCACGGCCAGAACCTCATTAATTCCCAGGGTCATTCCGTTTGGACATAAATTGGTTAAAAATCGGAACGCGTGGATGACTTCCAGACATACACAGAGAATTATGAAATCTCTGGCCTTACCCCACCCTTCCTGACTCCCCTCGTACTCACTCCAAGACCAAAGCATTTCCAAATCGTCAGGTCTAAATCACATGGGTATGCTCGAAGGAGTCGCCTAATTCTGATCGGAGGGAGGAGGCTGATGGAACGTTTTCTGCTTATTAGGCAGCAAATATGGCGTTGTTTTATGTGATTATCAACTGTGAATGATTTTTCACTCCCATCCATTCTGGAGCTTTGGCCTGTCTTTTGTTTGGGAAAAAGGAGCTGGAGGAACAGCAGGGCTGAGAGGGAAGCCCAATAAATTACACTAATGCACACATTTAAAGGGGCTCATATTCCCCCTGGCCTGTTATCAAGACTACTCCAGTGAGAATGTAAACTACCTCTTTCTGTCCCCCTCCCCAGGCCCAATATTTAATGTTATCATCCTTTACAACAACTCCACTGTTTATGTTATCACTAATAAAGGGCAGATTATTTCAACTTTTTCTCACTATTTCATATTGGCTCCAGATTAGTCAGGCAAATAGTTGTCTAATGGCGCTGTTGGGCTCATTAATTCAAGAAGATAGACCCAGAATTGTGTAAACACAGTGAAGTCAGGGCTGGTGAATCACACCTTGAGTTTATAGACACAGACAGAGGGGGAGGATGGGCTATATGAGCCCACACAAGGAAAACTGTGGAAAGGAAAACAAGCGTAATCCTGCTGATAAAAGCAGGATTGTTTCAAAGTTTATTTGGACACGCAGTGCCTGGCTGAGGTTAAACCCTAATGAGACAGCAGCCTGTCCAGAGTGGATTCATCACCACTGGATTGGGGTTATCACCCTCTGCCGTGCTCCACTACTTTTAATCAGGCTCCTCTCTGGTCACTCCCTATCAGCAGCAGTCCATCTCTAGAGCCGTCAGCATCCATCAGGAGCTGCAGACAGGCCCGGCAAGCACGGCTGAGGAGTGCATTAGTAAATTATTGCCTTTTGGTTAAGCCTCAGTGTCTGTCATGTCACAGAGCGCACGAGAGGAGAACACACTTTTATGTGCATGCACTTGCATAGTTGAGACATTATGGGAGCACTAATAGATGAGATGAGACATTGTAGTCGAACCAGCAGTCTGATGCATGCTGGATTAGATCAGTGTTGTAAAACCCTGCAGAGCTGTAAATCAAGAATACATAAAAGCAACACCTGTAAAATATACAATGCAATCCAGAATAAAACGTATTATACACGTAACTGTATGCACGGCTAATTTCTGTGACTGGTTTCTGCAAGTTAGTGGCATCAAGTGGCAATCCACTCAATCCATCAAATCTAATTGTTTGTAAATATAAATCTGTTGAAAAGACGTTGAAAGGTCCAAATAGCAGAAAAATACATAACCCTTTCTCAGTTGTAAATCGCAGTCTGGTAATTGTACCTAATAATAATAAAAATAATAATAATAATAAACTTTATTTATGCAGCACCTTTCATACAAGAAATGCCCCTTAAATTGCTTTACAACAAAGAAATTAAATGCACCAAGTCACACAAAAAGAGATAGAATGAACATAAAAACAGGGATAGAATAGAAAATAGGTTACCTTATTACTAAAAAATATAGGGTTACTGGTGCATACATGCATATACATTCATTGTGTTGCTTCAGTGTGACAGTGACAGTTAAAAAATATATTTTCCATATAATTATCTGTATTCAAATCAAAAACTGCCCCAGCTCTGTGCCGTAATTCTGGCAGAGTGCCAGAGAAGTTTAAGCCATGTATATAACAGCCAAACTTATTTTTTGCGCATGCACGCACGTACACACACACACACACACACACACACACACACACACACACACACACACACACACACACACACACACA
>JBBPCS010000238.1:9187447-9206207 GCA_037974645.1 Hollardia meadi
CCCCCCCCCCCCCCCCCCCCCACCGTCCCACTGGCAGGGCCGGAGACTCAACGGCCTCCGGTGATGCATTATGACAATGGAGGAGAAATCTCCATCAGCCTATCAAACAACCTTGCAGATAATGCCTCAAAGCACAGGAGACGTCACAGCTTTTAGTCACGTTAATCCCTCAACTGCTGCAGACAGACACCCCCTCCTCTTCTCTTAGACGTAATTTGTTTTACACAGCTACTTTTTCAAAGCGTTAAATATTGGCGAAATCTGCAAAGGCTGGTTTGTTTTATGAGTTGCCCTGTCCTGGGTTGCCAAGAGGGAAGTATAGGACAGCTTTTAATGGAGGGGGAAAGGCTGACATTAAATACAGGCCAGATGGACTTTCTCCTATCCTGCTCATAAAAGTTCCGAGGACAGTTCACAAATCAAGGCCTCTCAGTATTATGTTAAGCGTTTGGATTGTTATTGTTATTGTACATTTGCAAATACTAATGTAATTTATAGCTTTTCAAGCATAATTCGAGACTCCACCGACCCAGACATTTAATATGTGAGTGTTTAACAGTTAATATTTGGTTGATAAAGTGCCTGGGGCTTTTACAGCCTTCCATGGAAACTGGCTATCATAACTCTGACAACTTTTCATCCAGCATGGATTAAAGGTGAAGATTAAGACGACGAGTGGCATCCACTTCATTAACTGTCACGGGCTGCCTGTGCTGGACGTCTGGAGCTAAACTGTCTCCTGTATAGCGGAAAAGAAACAAAAGGCAGCAGCAGGTATTCTGTACAGCCGGGAGAGGGGAAAAGTGAAATTCAAGATGCTAAGCTAAGATGGAAAAACTGAAGCTCTCTGGGGGTCAGTCCTCTTTCCGGAGGAGAGGAAAGTGGACCCCATAGTAGAGAGATTTTGCGGTGGTCTGGGTTTTTGGGTCACTCACTATGATGTTGCTGCTAACATGACAACATATACCAGAGGGCTATGAGTTTCCTGACTGAGATATAACGCTGAAAAGTACAGCTGGTTTATTCAGCATCACATTATGCTGTATGTCAGAGGTGTTACTAGAATTATAATTCATAGCTGAATAATGTTTAGCAGTGGTGAAAATATGATACTTTATACTTGTAATATGCATCAGAGGGAAATATTGTACGTTACTACTTTATTTTGCAGATTAAGAGTTTACATAAACCTTTCTGTTGCAAGTACATTTATACTTTGACTTTGACTTGTAATGGAGTATTTTTATAGGGTGGTATTTTTCCTTTTACACAGGTAAATGATCTGCATACAGCTGTGCAGCTGTGAAATGTGTTTTACGTTGATCTTATTAAAATTGCAGCAGTACCACTTAAAGTAGCAATATTACAGTTAAAAAAAAAACTCTGTTACAAATAAAAGTCCTGCATTCAAAATCTTACTGAAATACAGAAGTGTTATAGCATCGAAATACATTAAAAGTACTCATCATGCAGAAAATGTCCCATTTCAGAATAGTATTACATTAATGAATTAATATGGAGAAGGCTTTGAAACGGCATTATAGCATTTAGACCTTCATGTTGGGAAAAAAATGCAAAAAAATATATATAAATAAATACATTTGAACAGTTAACTAAATTACATTAACTGGTTAAAGATTTCTGAGCGGGTGCATTGGGGGACTCATGACCTCAGTAGTTCTAAAATCCTCGTTTTGGCCCTGCTGCATGATCAGCTCTGCATAATGAGTACTTCATACCTTAGGCCAGTGCTTCTATAGTCTTCCTAAAGTGAAATTTGAATGCATGACTGTTACCTGCAATGGAATGCTTTTTAAAGTGTGGCATAGCTACTTTTATTTAAACAAATCTGCGTATGTCTTCCACTACTGGTGTATAGGAGGAAGTGCGAAGATGTGAAATGTTTATTTTATGTAAACCTGGTTAAACATGAGGGAAAGCTGCACCAGACTCCATCAGACTTACTTTCCATCAATAAACCTCTCAATGGCCCAAGGCAAATTAACCTAAAAATGATATACAAGTCTAACATATGCATTATATACACATTAATATACAACAGCCTGATTCAAACCTCTTATCTTACACAACCAGCTGACACTGGGCTGCAGCTGCCTTTGGAAAACACTTATTCAGTAGGAATTTTCTGTAGAGGTCATCATATTTTTGCACCAAAAATACTTTACTTCAGGCAACATATATGACAGCTGTAAATGAATATTGATACTGAAAGTTAGCTTCAGCAGTTTTAGGAATTGGAATGAAAATTCGCACTTAATGTAAAGGCAACTTGTTTTATTCCAGATTTATTAATCTGACAGATACAGGTGGACTTGATAGACATGTAAATGGAGGAAGTGTGTGATTACATCATGTCATTAAACATCCTTAAACAGGTTTAATGGTGCTGCACATGTGGGTTTAGATGCAGCAATAATGTGAATTTCTTGTATCTCATAAATCTTGAGCAGTCACCATTGACCGTCATGATAAGGCTGACATTTCAACACACTGTCCTCTTAGGTTTGCCTGGCCTCATGCTCTTGTTAATCATAATTTAAAAAAAAAAAAAAAAAGCAGATCTGAGGTGAACTGACTGCAGAGGGAGGTTATGAGCAGCACTATAAATGGAGGAGATGTTGATTGTATCTGTGTCTGGATACATAAAATATACTCATCCGGGTTGTCGCTGCTATCTGGAGCCAGTAAATGTATACAAACTATAAATTACCCTCTTCCTCTTCTTCTCTCTCACTTTCTATGCTGTCAGAGCAGCAACTGCTCAGGAAACATTTGCTCACTGAGTTACATCAATGTGCTTATAGGAGAAGAAGATGTGTACATTTATCATGGAGGTATGATCAGGTCTACTCAATCTTTTAAACAGTTTGTCCGTTGAGATATAGTCTTTGTTTTCATTTTAATTATTGTTTTGTTGGTGAGGTAGGCCTAAAAAGTAAGTAAAGTAAGTCTTATATTTTATATTTGCATATAAGTAAATTATTTGTTGTAATTATTTTTCTGGATTAAACTGTTTGCGGTTTCTACTAAATTTGTAGCCTATCTTTATTTATGTATTTTGTCGCACATTTACAGTGTGTGCATGCAAATTGTCCATGAATTCCCGATTAATGCAAAAGCAAAAAAAAAAAAAAATGTAATAATAATAAGAATAATAATAATAATAAGAAGAAGAAGAAGAAGAAGAAGAAGAAGAAGAAGAAGAAGAAGAAGAAGAAGAAATTGAAATCCGGATTTTTCAATGTAAGAAAAAGTTTATTTACAATATTTTCAGTGCAAATTATTATTAACAAAATAGCACAACTATATATCCAAGAAAAAAAAATACATGAACACGTGAGACGAGTGGTTCATAACCTAGAATTAGAATTCACAACCGCATATTTCCTTCAGATGAGGAAAACATGATGCATGCCAAAGCTCTTGAGAAGAAAACGACAGTAAGGACACCGCGGAGGTGGACGGAAGCCCCATATGTAAAATTTAAATAGCCTTTTATCGTTAAAAACCGCACTAAAAAAATAAGAAAAATCACAGTCATAAATTAATTGGGACCTATTTTCCTTGTCTCTGGGCCAAAAATAATAAACCATGAAAAAGCAGTAAGCTACTGTCCTGTAGCTCCACTTGTTCCCAGGAATTAAACGGGGCCTGTCTAACTGCTGGAGTCTGGGACTGGGCCATACCTTATGTGTCACTGAATAACCGCTGCCACTCCAGGTACGTTTTAACATCACTGTCGCTCTTCTGTCAGAACACTAAAAACTCGTTGTCAGAGTTCATAAACTAAATCTTCATATTAGTATCTGTGAGGCCGGAGTGTCCGTGACTGTGGCCGCTGCCTGCGCGCTGCTCGCCGGCCCGCTCCCGCTCATGATCACGCTGGTTTTGTTGAGCTCAGAAACGTCCAATTGTCCGTCAGAGTTTTCCTCCTGAGCCTCGTCGGACTCACACTCGCTCCTGCCGTCGCTCTCGCACTCCGACTCCACCGGCTCTTTGGGCTCCCTGTTGCCGGACTCAGACGCGCTGGTGTCTGGCTGCTCCTTCTCCTTGTCCTTCTGAGCCTGGGCCTCTTTGGAGTGTCTCCACTTCATGCGTCTGTTCTGGAACCACACTTTCACCTGAAAACACACGTGCAGACACGGTATGTTAGACTGTTTTGTGCGTAATTCGGTGATAGAGGCTGTAACTGCAGTACTTTTGCACTGTCTTTGTATTTAATTCCCTTAGATTTCAAGGTAAAAAATTATGGATAAGATAAAGTTACAATATTGTATTGTATAATGACAAATTCATCTTGAAGTAGGCCTAAATAACACTCTTTTAAACATTTTAGATAATGCTTCCAAAACTGTTTTTCATTACTGTTCCCCTTGTGATAAAGAAAAATAGGAATTTCACACATATTTCAAGCAAACGCTTGTTTGCATATAGGAAACAGGACCAAGGCATCAGCATAAAAAATGTAAATAAAGTTCAAAAAAAGTTTATTAAAGAGGACAGAAATGAAGTGATATTAGTTAGAAATAGTAATAAAATAAGATAATTTGTGTCGGGTTTCCTTAATGTTGACACTCGCTCTGACGCTTGCAGGTTAACTGATGCAATGTACAGTATCATGAAGTGTAAACAACTGAGGTGTTGCTCAAGATATGGTGAGACTTGTCATTCGCTGGACGTCTCTCCAGCCAATCAGCTCGCAGCACACAGTCGTGATGCTGCTTGGTCAGCTTCAGTTAAAGGTCTGCATCTAGGGGTCTGCTTTTTTTTCTCAATTACTATAAATTCATTTAAATATAAAGTTCTTTTCCTGGTTGATTCTGTGCAGGGAATGCAGGTTGCAAATATGAAGGTTTTTTTGTATGAAAATTATCCTTTTGAATAAAATAGTTCCTTCAGGCCTTTTGTGATGTGCCCCTCAAATATGGAAGCACACACGTTCATTTCATATTTCACTGGTTTGTCAGCGCTTGAGCTACCGCCTGAGGACACTGAGATCATTGTCCCCTGATTTTGTTTTTTTTCTGTGAATTTAGGGGTTTTGGGGATAATTTTTTTGAAGTTTTCAGACATTTTTAGAATCTGGAGGACTGAAGAAGACATTTAGATGTGAAGCAAGAATATACAGAAACTCTGATTTAGATTCAAACTGAATAATTTATTTAAGTCAAAATTCAAATGATAAGATATAAAAATTAAACCTTGTTTTTTGGTGGCTGGTCAAATTTTTCTAAGGGGGGTGGGGGGTGGTAAAAGGGGGATCATAGCTTCAGTGACATCCTGGCTACGGCCCTGTTCTTTATTGTTTTGTTCATTTGGATCCCAATAACTCTTCCTGGTGTCCATATTCAAAGACAAAACATAATCAACAAATGTTTACAGTAAATAATACAGTTACAACATCGCCATGGCACCCAAAAATAAAACTACATCGAACCCATACATATGCAAAACATTAAAATCTAACTATTTAAATGGTTTAAAAAAAATCCCAGTTCGTTTGAAGAATTTAAAGGTGTTTTGCGTGCATGTTTTCAAGAATAACCTCTCCAGCTGTTCATTTTTATATCGTTTTTCTAGATGTGGTATATTGGCCAAAAATAATGATCAAACATTGGATCCTTCTTGCAACGTGTCATGAGACCTGTGCGTGTTTAATCCCCCCGCATTCTTACCTGAGCGTCTGTCAGGCCGAGCATGGCGGCCAGCTGCTTTCTGTCTGGCTTGGTGACATACTTCTGTATCTCAAATCTCTTCTCGAGCCCTTTCCTCTGCAGGTTGGAAAACACCGCCCTCGACCACGACCTTTTCCTCTTGTACGTCTGTGGCATCGTGTCTTTCGTGAGGACGGCGTACGGGCCTGAAAGACACGAAGGGGACGCGGTGTTAAAAACCAAAAGAAGAACAGAAACCGGAGAGAGCATTCAATGCAGGTGCCTCCGCACCTCCAAACAGTGAGCCGGACTGGGCCAGCTCCCTGTCTGTCACAGTCCTACATGTGGTGACTACCTGGGAAGGTGTCCTGAAACTGATGCTGGCCTGATTGCCTGCTGCTGCTGCTGCCTAGTGAACTCATCATGGAGGGCGCGTCGCTCATCCCGGGGTCTATGGAGGAGAAGTACTGGCTGGCCGGTGGCTGAACGGGGATGTGGATCCCTGACTGACGGTTCGAGCTAACGATGGATGTGAGATCTGTTACAGAGCGAGAGATGAGGGGTTATCGCAGTGACACAACCTCGGGGGTCAAAGATGGTCTGGTACTTAGAGAGAGACCATCCTACAAATTCATGTGTGACCGCTAAAGTGTCTTTGAGCAAACTTCCAGCTGCAGCGCTGTAGTAGATCCTGACCTCTGACCTCTCTGGTTTAGGGGGCAAAAGAGGAGAGGATTTCCCCACAGGACTCCCTAGAGCGCATATTATGAGGCTGCTCTCTTCCTACTCTGTGAACAAGTGCGGTACTGTTATAAAATGTTATGACTAGAAAAGTTAATAGATTCTACTTTGTTGCTTTCAGTTACTAAAGTTTGGACATGTCTCTAATTAATGATAAAATCTAAAAAAGAAAAAAAAGAGAAGAACTTTAAGGCCATAAAACACGCCCTCATCTGTTGATTTCTTTGGCTGACATGACAGAAGGCTTCTCTATAAACACCACATATTTTTTGGAAAGTCAGCGTTATTTGATTTAAAAAAAAAAATCTCTCCTCTCACCTCTTAGTGACGACTTTTCTCTGCCTTTTGGATCAAAGTCTGTCGACAATATCCGATCAATTCCGAATTTGAGGTCTTTGCTTGAAGGCGGGGGAGCTTGTTGGGAGTTAAATGCCGTTCTGGAGACCGATGTCAGCTGTAGTCCGTGCCTGTGGTAAGGGGATGTCGGACTCACCCTCGGACCATACACCGACGGCTCCGGCGCGACGAGAGAAGGGCGCAGCGGCGAGCTGCCGGAGTGCCCCTGCTGCGCGCGGTGGTGGTGGTGGCCCATATGCACCATGAGGGCTGACGACCCCGGGATGTTCTCTGCGTCTCCAGCCTGCAAAATATCTGCGATGCAAAACGACGGTTTCTTCATCGTATCCACAGCGAAGCCCCCTGCGCAGTACGCGGACCAGAGGCTAAAATTTGACGCGTAAAACGGGTTGAGCCCGGCCGTGTACATCCCGCAGCCTCGGATGCGTCTTATTGTTTCTCAGAAGAAGGTATAAATGGTCAGGCATGTAAAAGAAGCAGAGAGAGCGTTTCGGGGGCGATAGATGACCGTCCTCTTTGTGTCAGTGCCAAAATCGCTCTCCCAACTCCGAAATCCAAACCCTGCAGTTCCACTCTGAAGTTCCTCCGCTGACACTGATTGGTTGCCTTCTGAGCCAATGGATGTTTTGCATTCGCAAACATCACGCCCTTGTAAATGAGACGACGTGTAACGCACACGCACGCATGACCGGGACACTTCGGAGCAATTTTGAGCCTGAGATGATGGATTGATCACTTGAAGAGAACCCCCACCCATCAGCGCACACTAACACATCACACCTATTAACTCTCGTGTTAATTTCGATTTTTCTTGGTGGAAATAAATGATATCTTACTCCAGAGGCGAGTGTACACGTAGTTAACTAGAAATATTGTCAGGATATGAAAATCTGTTAAAACAGCTTTATTTCTCTGCTAAAAAAAAAATCCCAAAAACCAAATCGGAATAACAGGCCAGACGGTTAGGCCTATATATAATAGAAAAATACGGAATAATACAGATTAAATGATTAACTGTTCACGTGCAATCATAGAACCCAGGAGAGCCACTATTAGCTCCAACTCATCCTGTTTTTGATGGGCTGTGATTCGTGTTAAATGAGCGGATATTCCTGCTAGATTTGCCCCCAAAATAGAACCTGCCTCAGTATTTTAGGATACAGAAGAAATCCTTATTTCTTCCGGAGCAGAGGAGGAGGAGGAGGAGGAGGGGGGGGGGTCTTTATAATGACTGTTAGAACTTCCCTTTTTCAATATTTGTGCAACTTTATCTCGACCTGCAAGTTGCACGGTGACGCAAATCCGTCCCCACGCTCATAATAAACAGAGGAAACCTATTCCCCCCTCCGAAACGAAAACACAATTAACTTCAGAGGCGATACTTCATCCGCAAGGCCCCTCAAGATTCACACGTTGGGTCCTGGCCAATAAGATTTTATAATCAAGGATTTAAATAATAATAATAAAAAAACCAACATATTTTTCTTAAAGCAATATAAATTAATTTGATTTAATTGGCATAAAGCAACATGTTTTAAATACTCGCAATAACACGCAGCTTTTAGAGGCCTAATCGTGTGTATGTTCACTGTCTATTTAATTCAAAATGAGCTCTCCCTCGTTACCTTTTACCGTCGTGCCCTGGCACTGTTTGGACCCCCCCCCCCCCCAAACCCCTCCGATCTCATGTTCCTCTTGCATGTTTTGAAAACAATAGCTTCTGAAGCCCGCGTTTTCATTTAGTCCTGATTCATGCGGGCGGAAGGGCCGATGACCCTGACTGCCTCCTATCATGCTGTTTTCGAGTGACACTTTTCCGGGTTAAAATTAGAAATGAGATTTTAACGTTTGCCCTCCACCGCGCAGTCAAAACAATCCAGGGAAGAGGATGTGGCAGACGCAGCACGCCTCGAGTTATTTCAGGTGCTGATGATGAGCGTTTTCAGTGGGAAGCATTAAAAAGACGCAGGCGCTGTCACTGCATAAACAGGCCTGCGACAAGCTGGCAAGCAGGGTACATTTATTTCAGCTATATGTTATAGATCCATAATCAGGAGACCAAAATTAGATAAAGTGATGTGCATT
Source organism: Hollardia meadi (assembly GCA_037974645.1). Lineage (NCBI taxonomy): Eukaryota > Metazoa > Chordata > Actinopteri > Tetraodontiformes > Triacanthodidae > Hollardia > Hollardia meadi. The sequence continues at coordinate 9,196,306 of JBBPCS010000238.1, forward strand.
TGCCTTGTTCAGTCAGCCAAAGAATGATTTTAAATGTATAAATTGTGTTTTATCATATGAAAGAAGTGCATGGGGTACTGAGAGCAAAAATATTTATGATATTTAAGATTTTAAAGGCATCAGAGGAGCAAGCAAGTCATTTCCTCCACCACAACTTATTTTAATTAATTTTCATTTAGTGCCTTAATGTAAGATAAATTAGTTGTTCTGCAGTCGAATTAGTGTCACGCAGTTATGGTTGTACTGTTAAAACTGATGGTCTTTTCACTGACTGGTCTTTTGCTGACTTCACATCAATCTGTTGTGGGAAATCTCACGATCCACAAATCACCTGTAAAAAGTGAAATATAAATTTTTCAATCAGAGCTCTGCTGGATATTATTATCCAACTTTATTTACCTCCTTTCAAGCTCGTCCTCTGTGGGGCTGTATAAATGATGGCAGGTGGGATTTCTGCCAGTGCCAGTGGCTCCTGTCTTAAGGGACTTAAGACTTGAATCTGCCTTCAACAATAAAAAAAAAAGTCCAACCTAAGAACATGTAATTCTCTTCTTCTGAAGCAGGAAACACATTACTGTCCATACGAAATTGTTCCCTCCTCATTGTGTTTTTATATGACTGTGTTTTTCCAGTATTAGTGTCCTGCCTTTGATAAGCACATTCATGCACTACAATTAATTACATTTCAGATTGAGGTTTTACATTAGAAAAAAACATGATAGGAGTATTAATTGTATTTATAAAGATGAAATCATTGCCACATTTCCCCACGAAATCTTTAGTATGCTTTCATTTAAATGTTTAGGCCAAACACATGCAAAATGATCTAATATTTAACAGAAAAGCAAAAGTTTGATAGAAACACATGTAGCCGAATTAATTTTCTGTTGTTTCCTACCACTTTTATCATCTCACGTCTCTCTAGATTTACGTTGTGACCTATGGAGGGGCCTCATACTAGGAACCACTGCACTACTGTATATAAAGAAGTTAAAAGTAGCTCCACCTCAACAAACTACAACAGTAAAATCCTGCTTATACATGGAAGCATTGGTCTTAAAGATCTAATAATATCATATATAACAATATCAGTCAAAGGTGTACTTTTACTACATTTTGCTGATAATACTTCTACTTGTAATGGAGTATTTTTTGACATTGCTGTACTGTCGTTAAAAGCTAGTGTTTATTAAAAACAATTTTTTTGTTGTGAAAGATGTGATTATTATGTTTCCATCCATGAGTAAAAACTACCTCCCTGTTAAAACATGATAAAATGACTAAATGATAAATTGCCTAATCAGCTCGGAGGAGGCAGCAGCTCTGAACAGCACCAAACACTCAGCGAAGCCGTGCTGCTGCTGCTGCTGCTGCTGTTGACTACCTGACGTCTAAAGTGTCTGACGGAGCCTATTGTTGTGGCCTGATTGCTCGCTGTGTGTTTTTCAGGAAGCCTTATCAGCCGCAGGAAAAGTGAACGAGCACCTTGGACTGTAGCTCTGCCGGATCACAGGCCGCAGGACAGAATTAAATGATCTCCATTATTACACTGAGAATTATTGCTCCACCTCTGTGAGACTGCAGCACCAAGCCAAGATTACTATTTCTGGCAATGTTTGCCTCAGGAAGGAACTTTCGCAGATTTAATGGGACCTAGGCCATTGTACACAGCCTTCTGTATGGCACCCTGCCATCATTTCCACAGAGAAGAGAGGGAGAGAAAAAATATATAAGAACTAAGGGATGTTGTCTAAAGTCAATTTCAGATACAGTCAGATCCTGAATACAGCCAATATATTTCAAATACTGAGATCTCTCTATGAGGTGGAGATGATTTTTAAATGACATGTGGGAGGCTAAATGTTTAGGTTTGTCAGTGACTGTGTGGCCCTGTGGTCTGTCTTGTTTTTGTGACTTTATGCCCTTAGCAGTAAAATTTAAATAAATCTATTTGTCCCGTTATCTCAGCTCAAATTAAGCATTCTGGACAATTTTGCATTCAAAAAGTGTTATTAGCAAAAATATACTTGAGGTATCAAAAACACAAGTACTCAAATGGCCCCATGTGACTGTGTAGTTTATTATTTAATCCATATTAATTCCATATATATTATTACATATTACATGTCACATTAAGCTGCAAGTGGCATTTAGCTGTTGTAATGGAGCTTCATATTTTATGTTTAAGTTGAAATGAAGTTTATGTATGTAAGATAAGATGATTTAAGATGAAACCTTATTGATCCCTGAGGCTAAATTCACATGTTACAGCAGCACAGAGACAGAAAGAGAAAAAGGAACTACATGAGTGAAATACATTAAAAATACATTTAATAAGCTTTTAAAGAACAAAGAAAGGTAACATTATGAAAATACCTTGAATCATGCAAGTGAATTGTGGAAATATTTTTGCAAAAGACATAAAATCTTATTAATCTTATTAATCTATAGTAAAAGTAAAATATTTTCCCTCTGAATTTGTGTAACCATATTAGTACTCAAGTAAAATAAGCCTAAACATACTGAAAACAGATTATTAATAATAATATAATGATTATTAAATAGCACATGAAGGCTTTAAATGTACAAGTACAAATGTACAATGTACAACGTTACTTAAATGAAAACATCTGAGAAGTTTAAAGGCAAAAATAAACAACTAAACCATCACAAGCCAAACCACTGGTTAAATCTCTAACAGTTCATAAGCTTATGCCTGTGTAGATTTTTTGGTGTGAACACTAAATATGTGAAAAGTAACTAGAATTACTGCCTCGCTGTTGCACGTCTCTGTGCACCAGTGAAGTTGCAGTTTCCATCCATGTCCGTCCAGACTCATATAATATATGTAGTGACTGATGGAGAGCTTGGTCACGTGGTGCAACGACAATGAAGCTCAATATCAGCTAAACCAAAGAGCTTGTGGTGGACTACAAATGCTTCAAATATGGACGTTGCTGCAGAGAATTTGGAAGTGTCGTGGCATAAAATGGGAGTACTCAAGTAAAGTACGAGTACCTCATAATGATAAAGAAATATGAGAAATATGACCCTCAAATTGCACAACTCTCACAAGGAAAACCATCAATAACGAAAGAAATTCAAAAGTTTTTATGTCTGTTGATTTTCACTGAAATTATAAGTAAAATGCAGTAGATTGAGACTTGTGTCTAAGTAACTGTTTTACTCACTTAATGTGGATTTACAGAAACACCGGCGATGATTTATAAACCCTCAGTGGTAAATTGTCTTTGCACAGTATTGATAAATAAACGACTCACAGGATGCAGATCATATGACTGAAGAGAATAAATCCCACCACAGCCCTGTGTTTCCTTTTGTGGCAGTTTTTTTTTTTTTTTTTTACTATTCTCTCTGCGGAGTCAGGGTTTAAAACATCAAGTGGTCATTAACTGGACATTGGAGTGGTAGACTAATCACACTCACCCCACCCTGCCCTCAGCTGTAAACAACCTAAAGGAGCTGCTTTAATGGAAGCTTTTTTAAATATGATGGTGACTCGGCGCCTTTGAGCGAAACCCTCTGTTTACACTCAAACAGATTAAAGTCGAATCTTGTGCGGCGGGTTCAGGGCCTCTCTGCAGCTCCAGTGTGCAAGTGTACACACATGGTTAAATCACATACTGTTAGCTAAATACTGCAGCAGGAGAGACTAATGGAAACACGAAAGGTCTTTATAACAAACCATTAGGCCTGCTGCTGCTGCTGCTTCTCCAGCAGGTTGGCGAGCTGCCACGAGGAGCATAAACCACAGCAAAAATATATATATTTACACAAGTCATTCATGTCAGATATGTTTGACATATCTTTTTTTAATCAAGTGAAAAATCTGACGCTAGAAGTCAGCATGTTGTTCTATTTATTGCCAGTTTTGTCTTGATTATTGAGAAGTTTGCAGCCACTTAACAATGGATGAATGATGTGTTGTTGGGTTTTTTTGCATTGAATACCTGGATCAAAAATGCCTTTATTCTGAAAAAAAAAGTGGCTAAAAACGACAAAATGAGTGCGCTCGTAGACTTTTACATGGCTCGAAATGTTTCAGGGGATGAGTTAACTTCAGCCGGACTGTATGTTCACAGCAGGCTGACGCAAAGCAGAGCATCTCTTTAATAGTTCACATCTCGGTCAATCTGCTGCTGTTTAACTGCAGCAGTGGAAAAATACGATTCATCAGCCAAGAGACTCCACAGCAGCAGCTCCAAGGTGCAAAGCAGAGACATCTTATCCATCCATCTATCCATCCATCCATCTATCCATCCATCCATCTATCCATCCATCCATCTATCCATCCATCCATCTATCCATCCATCCATCCATCCATCCATCCATCCATCCATCCATCTCATGTTTGCTGGGACTTTAACAGCAGATCAGCTTGTCCTCAGGGGGAGGACAGAGCTACTGGAAATGCTTTCCACAGGTCTCAGGAGAGTCTTCTGCTCTGCTTTGGTATATTATATCTTATTTATTTATTTATTTATTTTTTTCATGTCAGAGGCTGCAGATCTTGATCCAGCTGCACTATAATCACATTGCCCTGAAACTAAATTTGCATCACATCTCTAAAAATTGGTTTGTCTTTTAAATTTAAGCAGTCCCAAACAGGAAAAAAAAATAAATAAATCGGTTGACATCATATTTCTATATGGTTCTGTTATAATTTATCTGCTGTAATTTAGTAATAATCAATAATTAAATAAAATAACAATAACCTACAGTTAAGTATCATGAATTTAACTTTTGTTGTGAATTGGCGCTATGTAAATAAAATTTGACTTGACTTTGTCCTGTTAATCTGAACTGCAATGTTTCAATAGCCTCCCTCAACATAATGTCCCTGCATGTCATTTAGACTTTTATAGCAGATTTATATCAACTATATAAATATTTACAGTCATTCTGCTTTATGACCATAATGTTACTGTACATAACATAATGTGATGTCTTTTTTCCTCAGTACAAAGTAGCAGCCCTTAACCAAAAACCAAAAACAGTCACACACAGTAAAGAACTGTTCTATTTCCTAGCCGAGTGCTGCCATCTAGTGGCCAAGTTGTGTTTTACTGTGACAAACTCAGAGCTGGTCTGCAGTGTGTGTGTGTGTGTGCGCGCGCGCTAGGGTAAGTCTCCAGGAAATTAATGTATTACTGGATTTTAGAGTTTTAAAGGACCTAAAGAAACCCTGAAATTGTTATTGAATTAAATCCATACAGAACATATTTGATACTTTTTTTGTTAAAATTATTTGAACCTCGTCTAATTTGATCTGTAATGAAGGTAGCATTTGATGATTAAAGTGAATGCGCACTAACATGACCTTATTAATCAATGTGCCCATGTGCTTAATTAACATAAATCAATGTGTATTTGCTCAATTAACACATTTTCCTTCACCCTGCTCCTGGATGGGCTCATGTGTGTGGACTCATGGGACTTCTGGGTTTAACCTTTGACCTTAGGTATACGCATGAGACCGGTCTTTAGGGAGGCTTAATCAGGAAGTGAGGGCAGGTGTCAGCTGCTGGTGTTGGGACTGGTGAGACTGGACCCGGTGCTTTTTACCTCATCAGAGCCAGTGTGGTTACAAGGAAACACTGTTGTGTATATTTAACATATATGCATTTAAAAACATTTTATAGTGTTCATTATATCAGCATGTATCATTATTATCATTCCTTTCCTTTTTAAAAAGCAAACATCTGGGCATGAAAAAAACACAAATGATTATTTTCTATGATTTCAATTAACTGGTTGTTTGTTTTTTCAATTAATAGATTCTTTTCTTTTTAGCAGACAAAATGTCGTAAAATGGTCAAAAATATCCAAGGGTCCAAAACTCAAAATTGATTAAAGCAAAGCATTATATAAAACACAAAGTTATTTCAGCGCTCAACACAACATTGTAATCATTTAGCAAAAACATGTTTTAAGACTTTGTGGGTTGTTTCAGAGGTGTATTTGTCATCACATCCATTGTAGTTTTCTGCAGGTCAACACAGGTCCGAGCAGAACTTTCATTACACCATCCAACAAGTGTGATTTAATGTCAGATCCCTTTGTTTCCTATTTTACAGTCAACACCCAAAATGGTTTTACAATAATGTGCAAATCAATTGGTGTAGGAGCTCTGACATTTTGATACATGCCCATCTGTACAAATAAATCCATGAATCCGAGAGCAAATATACAGACGTACTCGTTTAAAAACTGCTTTTCTTCTTCTGCACACATGAGATTGAACTGAGAAACTCTTTGCAGTTTCATTGGAAACGAACTACTAAAATATGGCACGTAGTGCACACATTAAAACCACTTTGGCACAATCATAATGCCCAGTCAGCATCATTTACAAAATAAAATGCCATTCTTAAAACAGATCACAAGACATAAACTTTGCATACACGACCGTTTGAAGACATGTTAAAATCGTTAACAGAAACAGAAATGTGACAACACTCAATCTGTTTAAGAAAATCTGAACAAACCTTCAAAAGGATGTAAAAACATCAATTTTCATCTTGTGTGACAGTAGTTACAGTAGTTAGATAAACATGTGCTTTCGTGATTTAGCACTAAGTCAGTTCATTTATTTAAAAATACAAAAAACTGTATATAAGAGGGTCTGGAGCAAATATTGACACTGGCTATAAACTATTTTTGTTCTGTTTCATACTAAACTGTCCATCTCTACACTGACTGAACCAATAAAAAAACATTTTGTGATATAAAAGCTCCTTCAGTGTTGCCTCTCTACCAGCTGTTTCTTTGAATTAATCGTTTAACATTTTGGAAACTTATTTTCTTTCTGGTCCAGATGTATCCATTTCCTGTGTCTGTACAGCTGTACGTTTCCCCAAAATGTCAAACTACAACAGAGCTTGTACTTTCCCACATCTTAGACCATTGCGTGAGGTTAGATAAAATCTGAGGCGTGAACTAAAACAATGATTAAAAGAGACTATTGCTGACAGCATATACCTGAAAGGTGCAGTGTCTCTGACAGACAGTCCAGTACACTGGGACGTCGTCTGTAAACAACTTTTAGCTCTCTTCATCAGCCTGCACCCTGCCGTCTCCCAGCAGTCTCTCTCTTTCTCCTGAGCTGTTGTCCTCCTCTGTGTTCACCAGTGCAGCGCAGCACGGTATCCTGGCCAGCAGGGGGCGGTGCAGTCCATTGTAGAGCGCCGTACCCACCAGCAGGACCAGGAAGCCCAGCACCTGCAGGCCTTGAAATTGCTCCCAACCCAGTGCCAGGCTCACCACCCAGATGACCAGCGTACGCAGGCTGTCCAGCACCATGCGGGTGGTGGCGCTGATCTCCTTCGTGACGCTGATCCCAGCAAAGTTGAAGAAGGCGATGCTGACGGTGTTGCCCAGCAGAGCCAACAGGATGAGAGGCTCATGGCCGATCTGGCAGAAGGCGTCCAGCGCGTCCTCCAGGACTTGGCGAGGGTTGTTGCTGAAGTCGCCGACATGAATGAAATACATTGGGATGAGGAGCAGCGACAGGACGACAAACCCAAAGAAACCTGGAAATGGAGGACAGAGTTTAATATGACCGATAACAGTGGTTCCCTTCGTCACCGGATGTGAGCAGCTCAACCAAAGCGGGATATCCCTTTCCTTTATTAGAATAATACACAAATTGGTTCATCCTGATGAGGGATCCTTTTAACATTAAATATGGCCATGTTAATGTCAAATACTGATTAGTGCAGTTAAGAGTTTGAATATTCGGTTTAAATCATACAGGAAGCTCCTGTATTTGTCCCTCAGTACTACTCCTTACTTTCTTCTGCATACACTGTGCATCTAATGTCACTGTCGAAATTACCAGATACTACTCTGCAATACTATATTATAGATATTTCTATCGGTATATGTTGGAAAACAAAGATAAGTCAAAAAACTACTCTATCTGTTGTTGCTTTTTGAAGTTTGACCTTTGTCTTCCTCATTATTGACTTCTTTTAACATTGACTTTTAAGGTGAAGGGCCAGAAGTACAACCTCAGAGTTTCATTGCCAACACCAATAGAATCCTTTTGCAGCTCTTGCAGGAGTGTAAACCAAACGCCTGTAACACACCTTCAGTACCAACAGCCCGAAGAGGATGGACGTCATGTTTGTAGACAAACTTTTCCTCCAGGACCATCTGCACTGCAACAATGACCTGAGCCATGATGATCAGAAGGTCTCCTGCAGGACAGAAGAGAGGAGTGGTGCTTATTTGACTGCTTTTATGAAATAGTATGTACAGTAGTTTAGTTAGGTCTGTAGATATGTTTCCATGATTTCACTTTTAATCATTTGTACTTTTCTTGCTGATTTCTTTCAACATGTGGATTGAGTACATGGATCGATTACCGTCACCTTACCTGTGATGATGTCACTGAGCTTGTGCGTGTCGTCGTCGTGGTGCCCGCTGAAGAAGTCGGAGAGGCCCACAATCACCAGGCCCAGGATGGTGGTGACGATGCCGAACCACTGGCTGGGTTCCAGGCGTCGGCCCAGGAACGCTACAGAGAGCAGACCGGTGAAGATGATGACGGCTCCGCGCAGCATCTGGAAGCTGGAGGCGCTGGTCATGTTGAGAGCTAGAAACAAACAAAAACACGTTTTCCATCTAGAGATACACACTTTCATTTCCACGACACACAAACAAACAAATCAAACAGCCCAGTGAAGCTGAAAGGCAGTGGCTGCAAAACAACATTATCTTTGATTTAATTATCTCTTTTCCTGACGAAAGGATTCTTTAAGCGGAAGATAATCTATTCTAAGTCATTTGACCTTTGAAGGGCAGAATAGATCATAGCTTTCAAAAGCTTGTCTACCATAAACACCACAAAAACAATTTTTAAACAACTCGTGAGCAATATTTTCTACCTACCTGGTTTTCTGAACGTTTGGCAGGTAAAGGCTAAAAACTCACTTACCGACATACATGATGGAAGTGGCCGTCATGTCACACATGGCAGGTGGGAAGAAGAGAAGCGGGTTGAAGCTTTGGCTCTGGTTCATCTTGGGCTCTGGCCTTCGTCTGTCATGGCAAAGTAAGATGTAGAAGACGGCAAGACAGCTTAACTCACCCAGAAACATGCCCACTGCCTGGACGGGTGGAGTGGGACAAACACACAGAGAGGGGAAAGAGTTTATTTATTTTTTAATAGCACATGAGAATAAACAATTACTGATTGATTTTACTTGGCAGAAACTCCAGAATAACTCACTTCAGAAGCATTTAATCATTTCAAGAGGGTCCTGACAAGTCAGCAGCACTTATTTATGTAAATACATTGCACTTACTTAAAGTGCAAAGACATACACGTACATATTTATGGCCTGGGGCTATTATTTGAAAATACTACTGCTGATACGATGCCTATGCTGATAATAGTAGAGCAATAGAGATAGAGATATTTTTCCAGATTTTTCCATTTAACAAAAGAAGCGAATGTTGTCTAAACACAGGCAGCTGTGTCAGCAAAGTTTTGATTTGAATCAGGAACTAAACATGATAGTACAATGCCTCAAGTGCTATACAGTACTGTTACCTGCAGTTTTATACTTTACCTGTACAAATGGGTGAGAGAATCCATGTTCAGAGGCATCGTGGCAACCCTTGGCCGAGAACACGTCAGCCCATCTATCAGACGACATTATTGCTGCTTAATTATAGATATTTTACACAAACAAATATGAGGTTCAATCTTCAAATGTTTTTCATAATCCAATCATAACATTCATATTCTTTTTTGGCTGGACCACAGAGGGCCAGCCCTATGGGTTGCTCTATGGCTGAGTAAGTAAGTGATGAAGTTGCGGGATTGGTCAGTCGAGTGTAGGAGTGGCTACGTCATCAGGGGGCGTTGCTCT
>JBBPCS010000238.1:9214884-9226210 GCA_037974645.1 Hollardia meadi
GTGTGTGTGTGTGTGTGTGTGTGTGTGTGTGTGTGTGTGTGTGTGTGTGTGTGTGTGTATGTGTGTGTGTGTGTGTGAACGAGGGAATGATTCTTTTCATGGCTAAAGCCAGAGGAGAGCCAGAAACATGCAGCTAAAAGTACTGTTTAAATATGGAACAACTGTTTTCTACAAAGCTCCACTCTCAGTGAGTGTGTTTACAGAAGCAGGAGTACCCTGGTTTAGAGCCTTATACTGGTTTTAATCTTATTCAGGACATGATGTTTGCATGGAACAAGAGTAACATGGTCATTCGTCGCCTTGCGTTCTCAACATCTCAGCCACTATACATTCTGGACCAACAAAGAATTTTACAGATTTTCGTATGTCTCTGAAACAAGATTAGCAGCAATCAGTAATTAAGTTTGTAAGTTAATATGTTTATTTAGAAAATATAAACTAACAGATGACAGAATGATAAATTATTAAAACTTTGGCTTTGGCTATTTAAGCTTTGGCTCTATTTGAACACTTATTGCAGTAGATTTCTCAACAAATTGAATGATTAACAGCCATATACAATACATCTACAGTAAGACGAAGAGTTCACATTAATTGTATCAAATAATACCGCAGACACAACATAAAATAAATATATATTTCACCATTAATAACAAGATCAAAACTATTAGACCAGTTGACACTCAAATGAATAAACTGTTAAATGGTTTAAATTAAATCATATTTTATTACGATTAAGGAAAAAACATACTGCAAATGTAGAGTCACACATAAAGCCAACTGCAGTCTCTCTTCCATGTTCACGAGAGATGCTGAACAATGTATTGTTGTAATGTATTGTAACAGGCGTATTGCAGTTAAGAAGAATGTTCCAGTAGAAAAAAGAAAGAAAAAAAAGGTGAAAACGTAACTGAAGTGAATGTGATTTAAATAAAAATATCGAGACATTCTAAAGCAAAATCTACAAAAATAAAATAAAGATTATGTAAGAAACCTCCTCCAGATGTCAAAAACAAGAACAAACACTGCATAAAGACCTCAGTTGGCTGAATCAAGTGTGTTTGGGTGGGGATGGAGCAAAGACCCCCCTAAGTGCATGAGGTGCAAACTCTGAGGCCATTTATTAGTGAGGTGTACTGCTATTCTCAATCATTAGTAACACATAGTATAAAGTCAAACATCTCAGACTGATAACACAAGAAAGAATTATTCAGGGCGTATCATTTACATAACAAAACATAATGTGATTCCATTAAATAAAAAATAAAATAGTGCACTGAATTCCAGTGTCCTAAAGCATATACAACTGTCATCTAAGGTGCAGCAGTGAATAAGATATGACTCTCTACTATGCACAAAGTGAGCTTACAGGCTCTTAAAACTATCAGAATATAGTTGAGCTATATGAAAACATATGACGAGCAAGTAAATAAAATAGTTTGATGTACAGGAAGAAACTATGAAAAAATAAATTCATAGAGATTCATACAAAAGACAATGGTGAGGTCCGAAAGGGGCGGCAGGGAGGGCCAAGTGGTTAGAGACACTGTCACAAGTTCGATCCCCACGACGGGTACAAGTGTCCCGTCCTTCAGCGAGACATTAAAAGCCGAACTGCCCGATCATTCTCCATCAAAACAATCAGTCGTTGAAATGCAATGCCAAAAGAGATGCAACTCAGAAAGTTTGGCTTGAACCTGAATGTCAGTTACAGACACACAGAAGAAGACACTGAAAACACGTTTGAAAACTTTCACTGAAAAAATAGGCCTTTCCCCTCAGTAACTCTTGCTAGTGATGTGTCCAAATATATACACATTTACATTTCACTGAAGTGAGTGTAATACTTACAACCAGTAAGTAAAAAAAAAATTGGAAAAAGTGGATTTAAGACTGCTCAATAAAATATTTCTTAAAAGGGGCATTATATACAGTGAACACACCCCCGATCCCTCTTAAAAACATACTTTGTACCTTTTCGTATTAGAACTTGAAATTCTGTCTCATGAAGAAAGAAAATACTGGATTCTATATTATGAAACTGAACTTTTCAACAGTTTCAGACTGTGTGTAAAGAATGCTTCTTAAACAACCATTTGCAATATTTCATCGGTAATGATGTTCGAGGTTTTCCATGTCTGAAATGGTTTGTGCTTTACTAATGGAAGTTAAATAGATGCTGGAGTCTGGAGGATGCAGCGCCAGGCTCTCCAGTACCAGAGAAAAGCAAACATCAGGAGTACTGTGTCTCTTTAGGACTGGAGTTGTGTCCGCTAGATGTCAGCAGCTTATTCAGTGCCGCAATAGAAGCGCTCTCCCTCGCCACATGGTGCACACAAGTGGGACTTGACCTTGACGCATGAATTCCTCCAAGTTTAGATGGAGCTTCTGCGTTTATTGAGTCTCCTGTAGGTGTTGATGCTGTGCAGACCAGTGGAAACAGAGCTGATGCCCGAGTGGCGCTGCAGGCTGCACACACAGCCGTTGGAGTGCAGAGGGTTGGAAAAAGCCTCTCCCTGCTCCATGTAGGTGTCCGAGGTGGAGAGGTCACGTGGGATGATCATGGGTATGGAGTATTGCAGCTTCTCTCTACTCTTGTACCAAAGGCAGGAGCACATGGATTGGAAGTGGAGCACCTCAGCGTAAACGTTACGCAGACCCCGGCTCGCTGCTCCTCCCCCACTACCGCCGACTGCGCTTCCTCCGCCGCACCCAGACGGCGTGGAGGAGGAGGAGGCCGGGTCTACGGAACAGTGGATGTGTCCGCCCGCCTGACCATTATGAGCGAGGAGAGCCCTCTGCTCCGCATCCCGCTTCTCGTCCTCGGCGTTCATGGTCATGAACCGCAGCACTGCTAAGTTGAGGAAGGCTCCGATCACAGCCAGGCCCGTCAGGATGTAGATGAAGCTGAAGGCCACGTACTCCGGCTTGGTCTGCAGAGCCTGCTCGTTCTGCAGCGCTACATAGTCCCCGAAGCCGATGGTGGTGAGCGTGATGAAGCAGTAGTAGTATGCATGAAAAAAACTCCATCCTTCAAAGTGGGAGAAGGCCAGTGCCCCTACGCACAGTGTGCTCATGCAGGATATGAAGCCGATGGTCACCATGTTGACCATAGAGACCTCGGTGCGCCTCATGCCAAGGCACTTCTTCAGGCGGTGAAGGAGGAACCTGACAAAGGTGTTGATCCGCTCACCAACACTCTGGAACATGACCAAAGTGAGAGGGATGCCCAGGAGAGCGTAGAGCATGCAGAACATCTTCCCTCCATTTGTGCTGGGGGCTGCATGGCCATACCCTGAGGGTGAGAAGGAGAAAGGAGCAGGGTTACTGGGGCAGAACTAATTAAATCTACAGTGCAGAGGACAGGGGTCTGAGAACAGAAGGCTGGAGGCTGGGAAAGAGTCAAACCTGGAGTATGCAGACATATGAATGATTTGTATTCTTTGAGCAGCATTTCTGATAAATACGAAGGCCTGTCATTTCACAGCGGCAAAATGAAATTGAATAAGAAAATGCACAGCAGTGCGGCAGCCAAGTATTGATGTCGTGTATGGGAGAGAAATCTTGAATAATTCATTGACAATTGGCTCCACGTAATGAGCGCATTTGCACCTAATTAATCATCTACATTTTACCAGGCCAAACAAACAGGACAGTACAAGGCATGCTGCAAATATCGGTGTTCATTTTGTTCATGTAATAAAAACACTCTTTGAGCTGCGGTCCTTTGAATCTTCAGCTTTTAAAGCATGATAGCATGATAGGAAAAGTCAGCAGTGTGGTTCGTGTGTGCTCCACTGAAGTCGACTAAACAGCGTCACAGCCCCCAAAAAATGAATAAAAATCCCCACAAAGCTCAGAGTGAATGAAGCAGCGCCATGGCACTAAAGACGTCATGTCAAAGCTTGAAGGAGGAGCTTTTTATTCAGTTATTTCCCATGAAATAAAATGGTTTCTCATCAACTATTTGCTGTTTAGCCATACTGTATTGTCAGTGGCATGTGCGATTACTAAAAAGGCCACGTGGAGAATACTATCGAGTGCCCACCACTTGGCCCATTTCCAATATTGCATGACTCAAGCTGACTCTGAGTGAGTGTGTATGCACTCACACTCTAAGATTGGATCTGGATTTGAGCTTCCACCCAACACATTTCAGGTTAAGCGCCAGCCTTTTGTCTCATAACGTCACCTTCTAGCTCCTAATGTTCCACAGGATACGGCGCCCTCGCATGCAACATCGTTACTGGCTGAAATATATCCCCACACTTGGACCTGTTGCACACAGGAGCTGAGAGATGATGTCCCTGATAACAGTGGGATCAGTGAATGGAAAAGGTTGACCAATACTTTGAATGTAATTACTCCGGGGGTTGATTTAATTTCTTTGGGGGGTCTCTGGTTTTATTGTCACACTGATCCATGGAGTTGAGCCATCTGTCTGTCTGGTGCCAAATCTGTTTAAAGCTTTCCCAGTTGTGAGAATGAGAGCCATTAAAACTGATGTAGCCCATTGTGACAGGAAAAACCTGACCTGTTCACCACGCAAAGAGACACTGTGCTTCTTAGTAGCATTGCCTATTTTTAGTTTCTTCCCCACAAGGAAATTTATTCCATTTCCTGATGTACTCAGTAGTCGATTTAATAGAGTCGATTTTCCCACAGAGACTGATTCTGTGGCCAATTGGTGACCTTAACAATGACCTCCCAGTCTTGTTTGTGTGGCGTTTCCCCACAGCCCTGTCAAATAACCTCAAGCAGCTTTATCAACACAACATTATGTTCCTAAGTTCATTCAACTGATTGTAAAGTTGATGACATTTAACATCAATCAGTTAAATTGTTACACCTTTTATTCATAAAATCGAACTCTCGATGTTAAGGTCCTGGAAACTGCATTTCAATCATTTATCCATCACGTAAGTATTTCAGTTGTTTTAATGGGGGTGAAGTAGCAAAAACTAGGCCTATTTACTTTTAGCTATTTCAACTGTTTATCTTTTAAGTCTAATCTAAGATTGTTTTGACTGTTTATCAAATACTCAAACTATCTACAGTATTTCAACCATTTACTTTCAGCTCTCTTTACTGTTTGTCCAACACTTCTAACTATCGATTTCAACCTTTTATCCATTACTTCAGCTAAAAATTTTAAATGTGTATCCATTAGGCTACTTTTAGCTATTTCAAATGTTCATTTTAACGAACTAATTCAACTGTTTTAGCTAACTAAAAACTCTTTATTCAATAGGGCCTACTTAAGCTACTGTTTATCCATACTTTTAGCTCTTTTTCTTTTCTTTTTTCCCCCATATATTTTATTAGATGGAGTGGTCAACTTACAATCCAAATACAACACAGTAAATGTCTCCATTTTCCATTTTCATAACGAACAGTAACAGTAAAACAGCAAAACAGCACCCAGTATCCCCAAACAAATCTCCTATTACAGAGTCCTGTCCCATATCCCTCCATCCAACCCCCCACACCCCCCGTGAACCTAGTAGCCAGATGTACAATAGTTGAAAAAAAGAAGAAATTGACAAAAAACAAACAAACACGCAAAATAATAAATAATAATAATAAAATAAATAGGGAAATAAATAATGAAATAAAAAGGACTGATTAATCTGTAGAAAAATGTTAGTAGTTGTCGACACCCAGGACACTGCGTCAGATTGCTGGGATCCATAAGCCAGCAGGAGTCACAGGGGCTAGAGCTCAAATGCACCTGTAATGTATCTGTTTGTGTGGCGGGCAGACAGTGAAGTACAGCGGCATAAGTACCCATACAGACATGCCGCAAACAGGCCACTACAGTGACTTTTCCCCAGGGGAGAGCTGTTTAACATAGTTGATCAGCGGCTTCCAAAGGTTAGCTCTCTTTTTCAACCATTTATCATTTGAAAATGTATGTTTAAGACACTTGATCACTTGTAGCCTACTCACTTTAAGTCTTAAGAGGAAGAAAAGAAACATAGCCTAATTTTAAATTTATCTGTAATGCTAAAACATAGCACAGTTATACACATAAATGACTCAGACAAAAATGCCCCTCTATAGCCCTCCATAGTTAGCCCTTGCTAGCATAAGCTACTGGTCAGACCAGTGAGATTGTACATACAAAACCCATGAGTATAATGAGCAAGGGTGAGTTTTATTCCCTATAAATTGAACTTTTTAATTCTTAGAGGTCGACTGTGTTATTTCTTATTTAAAAGGTTATTCTATACCCTCACATGGATAAGTATATATGCTATGCCCTGAATGTTAATAATAAATACACTTATTAACCATTCATTGCAGAAAAAGCAGTATGTGTCTTCAGGTGAGCACAGGGACTGAGCTGCAGGCCTGTCAAAAGCTGTCAGCAGCTGGGAGCAGCTTATCGAGACAAGAGGATGACCGAAATGACAGCGGCACTCTTCAACCACAGACGCAAGAGCTGGAGGCGACAGGGCCAGCAGTCCCGCTGCTGCACGAGAGAGTAGAGAGACCTGCATGACAAGCACATCCCCCCCCATTTCCTCCCCCACCGAGCCTCTCTCGCTCCTCACAAACAGTGACAAAGTTAACATGAGACACAACGTCTATACGTAGCTAGTCCTGGCACACAGGGGGTAAAGCCACCAGAGCCACTTGCTCTGTTTAGATGGATTACAGTCATTGCCACTGCCAGAGAAAAAGTGCAGCCTTGCCACTCAGAAAGGTGAAAAAAAAGGACAAAACAGGTTTGATTGACATTTGAAGAACCCCAGGCTCTTGCATCAGCTGTCTGAAGATGATGCATCCACCCGTTTCATGGATAGATGAGGGGAAAACACCAGATCATCTGGGGAAATACAGACTATTATGGGTTTTTTTTTTCCCTAAGGAAACAGTAATTCCCTCTAAAATTAGCTCAATTTATTTAAGGATTATTGTAACATATAAAAAAGGTATCAAAGACTTTAATGCAACCCTGGGCAGATTATCTTATAGCCTATTTTCTGCAATTATCATGTGAAAGAAAATATGAAAATTGAAAGGCAATAAGAGCCTTTAAAAGACTTGTTAGGCAAAACTAACAAGCAGGGGAGGGTTATACATGTCAACAGAGCACAGGTGTGCCATACTTTAAACTCTCATTCCCTCCTCCCTGCTGCCTTCCTGCTGGAATCATAATTTACAGCCAATCATTTAAGGCAAAAAAAGCCTCTCGCAACAGGCTAGTCCTAATTTAAAAATCATCTCACAGAGAAAAGAAATATTTCCTCAGGATATCTTAGCCATTCTAAGACACTGACAATAATTTGTAATTTGAAGAGTTAATTTCAAGTCTGCAAAAAAAAAAAAAAAATATTACCATCTAATTAATTTTACAATTTTGAATCCTGTCATATTCGTTTTAGCAGAGGGGTAATATCTTCCAACACTGCTCATCTGTATTGCGAATTAGATCATCGGTGTTAGCTGTAGTTTCACCTTGACGTCCGGTGATTGTCTCTCTAGAGATGACAGCTCAGTGTATAGCTCCTTTCAAGTGGCGCCTGTCTCTAAAACACATCACTCCCTGCATCCAAAGTCTTCATTATACTGATTAATTATGTAGGGATTCAAACAGGCTTTGAAAATACATCAAAGAATGGCATAATGTGCCTGTTAGGGCTCCAGTTCTCTGTCAGCCAATTAAATTTTCATTGATTACCAGGCACAATATGTTCTCGCCCACAAGATGAGGCGCAAAACCTATTCATCAAGCACATCACCTCACCTAATGGGGCAGAATTCACAAAGAGGTGTTGCATTTATCAGGGGCTAATTTACCAGGAACGTATGAAAAGGAGGTGTTGGAACCCACATATGACTGAAAAAGAACTCAAATGTACAGAGCATCCAAACAGAAGACCAAAAAATAAGTGTTGTTAGTTGTTTGATTGTGCACACCAGTGAGAATGGGATTACAAATTATGTAATCCCTATGAAACACGGCATGTTATATAGACATATTTATCTAACAAGACGGAAAGTCTTCACACAGTCTCTGGAGAGGAAACATTCCAGGATGTGGACTCAGTAACAGAAATGCTGGTGGCAGCATTGCTCTCTGGGGTTCAGTGGAGACTGATAATGTCATCAGACATCTTTGCACCCTGGAGACCAGCCACTGCCGCAATGTATAAAACGCACATCAGTGTGTGTGTGTGTGGGGGGGGGGGGGAATTCATTCCAGACTGAGAGGAAAAAGGCGAAAACAGTAGCTTTCTGGATTCTGTTGTTCTGCTGTTTAATGAAAGGAGGGCATCTCATGTGGCTAAGTACTCACAGAAAACATGTGTAGTGCCTGCTGTTATGCATTAAAGGTCAGGGGAATTTTTTAACAATCATTGTTGTGTAAATATGTCTTTTATTCTTCTGTGTTTAACCCACTACATGCTTATGCTGTGCACCTAAACATTGTTCGAAACTTAATAACTTAAATGGATTTTAAATCAAAGTCACCAAATACAGTATATCTGGGTGAATTTTGGGGAAATCTGTAGAAATGATGAACAATTTATATAGTATATTTCCATTTGATTGAATAGTGCGGCCATTGAAAACCATAGTTTTTGGTTTGAAAATATGTCACATAATGAACATCATAAAGCTAAAACAAGTTGTTAAAATGAGTGTGGAATATCATGAATCTTAGAGTGGAAAATAAGGGAAAAGCAAAACATTTTTAACACTAAAGTTAAATTGTGTGTGAAGCACTTTCCCAAGCGTTTAAATTCTGCTTTATAAATACTTGCTTTGCCTTATACCTAACTGTATCACGCAAGTTGGTTATAAAATGTATGTGCAGAGTTGTGTAGAGTGAATTTGGAAACAACCAAAAGGGAACATCAAACCATAAAACATAGTGGACACAAAAGATATAGCACTTATATAAATTATAATAAAATTGTTTGCTGTGATTTTGAGTTGCAAAGCATTTACCGCTGCCTGTAAAGCTTAATGCTGTGAATGCCTGGTAATAATTAAAGGCAACATTTTGATCCACTAAGAGCTCCTCTCATCTTATGGCAGTTATATACTATGGGAACACTGTTCAAAGAGATTTCAGTAAATGAATCAAACTAAAACCAAAGAGGGACAAAAGGGGCAATTATGACCTTGAAAGAGAAATTCTGATGATAAATAGATTTCCAAACCAGTGCACTTTATAGAAATATAGAATACACACATTCAGGAGGAACTACGGCATCAGGGTTGGATGTTTCAATATAAACAACATACGCTTAAAAAAACAGGTCTACTAAGAGGACTGTGTGTCAGTGTGTATCACTGGTCAGTAAACACATTCTATCTGTGGGTTCAGAGGTGTTACACAGGATCGCAATATTCAGCCATATATGGCTAGCCTAGTTCTTCCACATACAGGTGGCCTGAGCAGCAGTCCAATCGTGATGTCACTTTTATCTGCGTTTACGCCATCCCTGACATGCTGTGCAGATCTGAGAATGTCCTGTATTACTGTGCAAATAAACACCAATCTTGTCATCCGTTTGGTACAGGCTGTCTTTGAGCAGCGGCCCACTCTGCTTCCCAGTGTGCCTTCTCCGCAGCTCGCTTTCATCTCCAGCTGTGTCTGGCCAAAGATATCATTACATGACCCAACAAACTCTAACTCTTATCGGCTTCTAAGCTTCAAGCATGGATGACACGCTATGATGTTATATGAAAAGTTGACTGTGATGCTGTATTTCCCACGAATTATGTTCCATCTCTATCGAAGCTGTGGACCCTACGATTGTTTATTCAGGCACTAAAACACAGCTCTGGTCCTCCCACTTCCCTCAATTACTCTGTCCAGCTTTTGACCCACAAGGCTTTGCTGACAGCTGCTGTGTAGTGTCCATGTGTGTGAAAACAAAGAATAGGAATAGGTTTTATCGGAGAATAATATCTAATTTTAAAGTCAATACATGCAATTATCAATCTAGAATAAAAGAAGCATAGTTGCTTCATAAATCCATTTATTTATTTTTATTACCAGAATTATGGATTTTGCAGAACACCCTTTCTCCTGTTTTATTGACTTGACATAATTTAAGTGCAGTGTTATTCACAGCATAATACTGGTACAGAGGTTAAACAGTGTTGAGCAATATATGGTATATGTCAGTGCCATCAATGAATCAAGTTAATTTGTCCTGAAGTACTAAATACAATTCAAAGAAAACACTTTTGTGGAAATTCGAAATTTCCTATTAGTTGTCAAAGCAGCAGATTGTCATATAAATAAATGACAAAAGTCATATAACCTTTGTTGGTCAAGGATTTCTAACCAAATGTAGACGAACAAAGATTTCAAATTAGGTTTTTTCATATTGTCATGAACCAAATAAAGGCCAGAAAGCCTGCGATGAATAAACACTGTCCTCCAAAGAAAGACAACCTCATCAGTCAGTTCAGCAAATGCCCAAAAATGTTTCTTACCGTCAGGTCACCATTGGTTTCTTTGAACCACACTTCCTGTACCACGAAGCTATCTCTCTCAGTGTTTGGGTGGGATTTCACATAGATTTTAGGGGGGCTGCTGGTGTATCTTGATCTTCAGTCTGGTGAGTGACTGGGCACTTCCAAAACCTTTATTTTCCTTCCTTGGAATCAACTAACTGTTTGTTTTGGATTGATGTCCTGCTGGAGGGTCCACCCGTGACTGATCCTCATTGTCCTGGTGGATGGTAACAGATTCTTCTCTGGTACATGGCTCCATTGCAATATAACCCCTGTGCAATACCTTCGAACTACGCAACCCTTCACTGCCTTGTATATATATTTATCTGCTATATATTAGATGTATGTACATATATGTCCATATTTTATCCAGTTTTGTATATTTTGTTTAAAAATGCACATTTTATTATCTTATTATCATATATATATTCTCTTTATCTTTAGTATTATTATTGTTCTGCCTTTTATTACTTACTTGTTATTCTGCTACTAACATACTGTTATTTTTATATTGGAGTATCCCGGCAAAAGTTTTTCACACGATTGTACTTGTATAACCGGTGTGACAATAAACATCTTGAATCTTGAATCTTGAATTCATCTTCCATTTGATTATTTGGATTCTTTGGTAGCCCGAGAGAAGAAACAGCCCCATACCATGTTTCCACCTCTGAATTTCACTGCAGGAATGGTATTTTTAGGGCCATATGCAGAGTCCTCTCTAATCCTCATGACACAATTTGCTGAAAAGTTAGATTTCTGCCTCGTAAATGGTAAATGTCCTGTATTTATATAGCGCCTTTCTAGTCAGCTTGACCACTCAAAGCGCTTTACACTACAA
>JBBPCS010000238.1:9238621-9261750 GCA_037974645.1 Hollardia meadi
TCATTTCAGTGTCAAGTATCGTTTTGGTATCGAGTATCGTGATACTAAACTGGGTATTGGTATCAAAGTCAAAATTTTAACATTACTGTTAAGTATAATGGCGGTCCAGCCATATACTAGGTTTCACCTAGTCTTGTTTTGTGGCTGCCTCGCTCCCTGACCACTTGTCCTGCCATCACCAGCGTTGTCTTATTCAGCTGCAAACGTGTAGCTGTCTTTGTTTTATAAGTCTTGTAATGACACAGAGCTGGGCAAATCAAACCAACAGAGCTCATCCCATCAGCTCCTTAAGTTTTCAGTGACAGCCCTGTGGCAGTGCTGACTCAAAGAATGAGTCTCATGCTCATTAACATATTACTAACACAGCACATTTTGTCCTGTGACCTCTGGGACCTTAAAACCTTTTTTTTTTTTTTAAACCGTTGTGTAATCCAGAAATACACTGGCATCAATTACAACAGAGCCCCACATTTCTTTTCTTTTCTGAAAATTTGATTTTTTTTTTTGCTAACAGTTCTCTGTCACGTTACATCTCAGTGTGACTGCATGATGAGTGAGGAGGGCAGCGCCTCACAGCTGAGCATGACACGGAGTTATGCAAGGCAATTTGCTCTGTTGCGAGGCCCTTTCATGCAAGCGCCGGTCACCTTATCTCCCGAATCGGTTAAAACACAGCAGCAGCTCTGCAGCAGGGCTGAGATTAATTCACCCCCAATTCAATTAAACTGTAAACTGAAACTCCTCTAGTTGATAATGAACCATTCATTCTCAAATGATTCATTACAGATGATGAATGAAGCATTTTCACAATTTTTTTTAACTTTTTATTTTTTTTTACAACTTGTTAACAATTGTAAACACTGAATCTTGTGTCACTGTGAGATACTAAAAGAAGTTCAATGAACGATAAAAACAATCAAAAGTATTTTTGGCTCGTTCAAATTGACATAACAACCTAAATTGCAGCCAAGCTCTGGTCTTCATCACAGAGCACCACAACAAAGACGCAGTGGTGCTTTGAGCTAAAAAGAAATGGTGACAATGCTAATGTGCTGATGTTTTGTATAATGGTGACCATTATATACCATTGTATACCATCTTAGTTGGTTAGCATGCTAATATTTGCCAATTAGCATAGACCTAAAGTGCAGTTGGTAAGATGATGGGAAGATGTGGGACAAGTTTAAATTTTGACCAGATAGATAAAAAGTTAAAGTTACAGTGTGTTGGATTTAGTGGCATCTAGTTGCAGGTTGCAACCAACTGAACACCCCTCGTCTCACCCACTTTCCCCTATATGGTGGCAGCTAAAACTGAAAAAAAGGGGGAAAGGCACTCTTTAGAGCCAATGTTTGGTTTGTCCTTTCTGGGCTCCTGTAGAAATGTACAGGTGCAACACGGTGGACTCGGTAGAAGAGACCCCGCTGCCTCTGTAGATATAAAAGGCTCATTCTAATCTTCTAATAATGAAAACACAATGATTATTAGCTTCAGGTTAGGGTTGGGTCATCTTATGTATTTTAATATTGTTCTTATGAGAATAAATGAGATTGCTGACAGGATATGGGGGAATTTCACACAGCAGTTAATAGAAATGCCACCATAGTCTAAGCAATGTCAACCCGTGTCAACCAATGGTTACAAATATAAACAGCACAAAAATGACAATTACCAACATCAACCACCATGTGCTGAACAGAAACGTTATAAACACTAACAAAAAGTAACATAAAACAGCAAACTAAACCTACTCAGCCCAGCAAAGCCTTATTAGAAACATGGGCTGTTGCAACAGTTCCTGCTTTCTTCAAACTCGGTGCAAAAAAGGTTTGTGTATGTGGCTGACTGTCGAGAGAGCATCACACTCTGCTCTAACTAAGTTGCAAAATGTAGATGAATATATTAATTCAGTACCTTTTTAGTGGGCATCAACCTCAGGTTTATTGTTGAAAATTGATTTGAAGCGTAAACAAAAACTCCAGGTCGCAGTTACGCCTGTGAGACACAGACAGACACTGCTGAGTGAGAGGTTTTAGAGATTATTTTTATGACATTAGTTCTAATAGTAAGTCAGTTAAATTCGGCATAGGAATGCAGTTGAGACATTTCACTCTGAGTCACGAATGTGAACCTCATGGTGGCGCTAGAGGAAAAGACAGAGGGTCATCAGACTCATCAGGATACATCAACTGGGAACCACGAATATCTGTAAAAGTCTTCCTTTATCGCTAATAAATTGAAAAGTATCTAATGCAATCATACAGAAAAGAGCATTTCTATTATCTCACTACTGATGCTAATATCCCACTAGATGACTTAGTGCCATTTCCACAGTCATGTGTTGTATTACAGCTGTATATTCACTTGTATTATCACCTTTTTTTATCTCTTCATTGTCAACACTCTCACCTCTCTGGTGAGAAGTGCTGAAGTATCCGTCTCCCTCCGTCTGTCTGTTGATGATACGCACCCATGTGGAAGAGCTGCTGAGAGTTATATTCTTTGTGTACTCAACCACTTATTGCACTAACCTCTTAAGCTGACTGAATAATAATGATGTTACTAATGTAAGTAATTAACGTTAATAATTCAGGAGGTGCCCTCTTATTATGCAATGGCTGAAAATGGATTCATGCCCGGGGCCAAATCAAAGTCAGCGATGGAAATAGAAAAATGATCAGATATTTAGTTTAGGGTTAGTCCATATAGAAACATTATGTTCACAGAGAGGATTTGTGGAACACGCCTGCTTTTTTTTGGGGAACAGCCTGCTTTACATTCATTACATTAATACGCTTCCATATTTAATAGCTTCCCAGTACATTAACAACTGATGTACTGATGGTGACAGAGCAACTAAACCAGAGCAGGAAGGGCTTCTGCTCTCTGATCCACTAATGTGATGGAAGAGTGCAGATTTTCCTCACCAGTCCAAGGCTTTAACACTGGCTGGATGCTATCTTTTAGGCTTTTTAGCCACAAGTACAAATTGCATTCCCCATTTACGCTTCCTCTGTCAGATTCCATAATGTGTTCATTGACTACAGATGATGAGCGAAACACTGAGCTCATGTCTGCATGTCTCCAAGAAGAGGCAAATGGCCAAAGGATCTTTGAAGAGGTGATTCACAATAATAAAATTCCAAGCAGGTGATTTTAAAGGGATGCTTTTCTAACTACAACCATATGGTGACAGCCCTGTTCTTGGAGAGTTTGGTTTATGAGCCTAAGAGAAAGATTAATGACTTCAAAGATTAGACATTAGACAAAAGGTCAGAAGTCAGAATGTATTCATTCTCCACAACTTTAAAGACCCAGCTTTGCTGACAAGGCAAAAAGAACATTAGTTATTAAAGTAGTTAAAGAATCAGTTCAGCCAAATTACAAAAAAATGTGGTCTCACTTACTTTTGGTGATATTTAATTGTTTGGGTTTTATTTATTTGCCATTAGTGACAATGAAATTTCTGTCTAAGTCGAAGTATTGAAAATTCAACATCAACATGTCTTGCAGTGTCAACATTAATCCAAACAATCCACTGAACATTGTTAGGGACTATTTTTTTCATGCTAGAAAGGGATGAAATCTTTCACAGCAAAGACTGGGATTAAAGATATTATGACCAATTTCCAATACTGTGAGTGTCACAAACAAAAATGCCATTCACTGCCATTGAATTGGCGTGAAGGCAGAAATCTCAGAGAATAAAATCAAAACTACCTGCTAGCTTGGCTTAACGGTTCTTTTAATTTAGCTTTATAAACAATCTGTAATATCATATTGCATGTCACCAGGACTACTGTATGTCAACATATGTAAAAAAAAAAAAAAAAAAAAGAAGAAGAATAAAACATGTCCTGCATTCACATGTTCCTGCCGTTATCAGATGTCATACAGCACACCAGATAACACACACACAGGATATGAGCCATGTCTCATTGTGTTTGTTTCCATGTTGCGTGTTTGTCCTCTATGCGGTCCAGTTGACCTTGAACTACAGCATGGACAATGAGTGCCGCGGTCACATACACTGCGTCCCTGGAGGTTGGTGGCAGTAGCCCCTTTTACACAGCCTGTTAAAGGCGGGACTGCTGCGCCTCTGCTGTGTCCGTATAAGCCCTACAGTGTTTTGTCGCCGTGTTATGTGTGTGACCCACAGCAGAAAGATTTAAAACCAGCTAGCAGCACCTAACTCAAAGAAGAAGCAACAGGAGGGCGAGATCATCTGCCTGATAACAGTGACGGTGAATGATTGTTATTGTCATGTTATTCTGTTGTTATGTGGTATTGCGCATTCTCTGTGAAAAAAAATAGCTAGTGTTTGCACCTACAAGCAGAGCCCCCCTGAGCCCCTGAGTGACTGTTATTACAGCCGGTTCACGGCTGTGCAGAGGAGCTCCATCAGCATCCCACCGTCTTAAGAGTGTTTTCTCTCACAAAGCTCATTTCGTTCCCCCTCTTTGTGATGTTTCACACATCACTTCAATCTTTTGTCCCGCAGTTGGTGAGAAAATGGACACCCTGCCCTCCGCCTTGCCTTTCCTCTGTGGAAAGTGATGACTGATTACTGATTGCGGCTTCTCCTCCCTTCTTCACTTATGTTTAATTATTAGTGGAGCATGCTGGGGCCAGAACTATTCATATGTAATCTGTTTTCCATTCTCCATTGAGCGGTGTGGAAATGTGAATTGAAGTGTATATTTATTCATTGCTTTCCAGGATGTTATTTGTCCTCATAGAATTGACAGGCTATGTGTTAGATACAGTATGAATTTTTAAAACGGCCGGCTCCAGACTGACTCATTGCTTCTTATACTACAGATTTTTCATACAGTGAACACTGTTTTCACATCGACTTTGTCTCTCTGGTCCTTGGGGGCGTCCTGTGTTTGATCTGAATGTCCTGAGTCCTCATTTTCTAAAATGAATTTATTATAATTTCCAAGAATATGACAGGGAGCAAGAGGTTCACCTCTATTTTTATACTTCAGTTGGTGAAAGAGATAGGTTTAGCCTCTCTTTTATTATCACAGAAATCGAAATAAATTACAGCTTTAGCTCAGATTTATCTTCATATAGCAAATTAGATGTTTTACCCTCGTATTGTTGCCCAGTATTTGGACTTTACTGTAAGTCATGGCTGCATGATATTGTGTATACAGTACAGTATCTACAATGTTAATGTTGTGTGCCAGGAGGCCAACGGAACAGATAGGGTCTGGTGTTGTCATTAATACTTAATGGCAGGCTGAAACGCCAATCACTGTGTTTGTAGCAGCCTCTGGGCTCACAATTACAGAATGTGGTTACAAACACCCGGGGTTGGGTTAGTGTGCAATCAGCTGGCTGCATCTGATAGGGTTACAAGTCACAGGTCACAACTGACAACAGCCCCGGTCACTAAATACCAGAGGAAGGCTCAGATAGGAGCGGGTGATAAGGAAGGCTTCTAAACAGATGAAAAGAATTTGTTAAAGCGACTGTGTGACTGCAAAAACAAACAAACAAAAACACAAGAAAGCAATTCAATACACTCAGGTGTTTTGTCACTGTTGCCTCGCATATAAAGATGGATGATGCGTCTTCACTTCCTTCCACTGACTACGAAAATGAAGCCAAAATACATACAAGTGCTGCCGGTGAAGTCATTTGGAGCCAGAACCTGCACATTAGTGATCATCCTGCCCAAACCTGCCTGACTCATAGCATCAAATCACTAATTAAAACCAAATTTATGAGAAAAATTAACATGTATGTACGTCTGCGAATAAGAACCATCTAAAATGACACAACCCATCTTTTGGAAAAAAAGAAAATTGAGTTTTTAGTTTGGCCCATGTCCCATCTGCTAACATGGAGGGAGAGGGGTTTCTGACCTATACTGCGGCCAGCCACCAAGGATGAGTCAGAGTTTTTGGCTTCACTTTTTGTCATCCATCTTTAAATATAGTCAATTGTCTTATATGACCATTAGCTTAGGGTGACTATTGTTAGCTAATGGTAGCAAACTTTAGATAGATGCTGTGTAACTGACAATAATAAGTAGAATTCCTGAATTTATGGCCCTCTGTCTACTTATGATCATGTTAGATTATGTTTAAACATGTTACAGATTAGCATGATGCCTTCACAGCAACTGATTTAAGATGAAGAAATTAAGGCAAATTCAATGCACCATTGTAATGTAATTATGGCCACAGTGGTAGCAGAAGTCACACGGTGTTGCTTTAAAGGTACAGCCTTTAAAGAGATGAAGGTAAGACAAAGGTAAACAATGCATTTAAAGTTAAAAATGTAACTTAACTCCTCCCCTCACTGTTTCCAAGTGGTGTTATTGTTGGCGCCACTGTTGCAAAGACAACCGGATCACTTCCTGTTTTCCTCAAAAAAACTACCAACAACACATAATGAAGACTTGAAAGTGCATTGTGAAAGTGAGATTTGTCGGGAACCAATCTAAACACCAAAAATAGCATTATTGCCTTGCCTTTACATTTTGCAATCAACACTTACGTCACGATGATACACTAAAGCAAAAAAGTTGCCTGTTTCCAGGTCAAATAAAGTTTAGAGTTTTGTTGTTACAAGCAGATTGTTATGTAACGAGAGGGGCAAACAGGCTAATGTTGAAGGCTGTGTAATAAAGTGAGTAAAGAGCTGGAAGCCTTGTGTTGTTGTTGTAGGGCCGTTAAGAGTGGGAATAATGAGTGAGAGCACACGAGAAGAGGCAAATGAATGTCTCATAACTTTTCCCGGAACATCATTATAATGACAACCTTTCGTTGTGAACGGCGGGATTTCATATTTGGAGAGAGGCTTGTCCTTAATCATCCTCCACTTGACTTCTGCAGATTTGACTTTGAAGCAAACTAAATCAAAAAGTATAAAAGGCTCAGAACTTTTTGTTTTCTGTGCTCGCTCCGCTCAGCCTGTGAAACTATACACATAATTTATGGGGTTTCAAGCTTCCACCAAAACCTCTTACTGATATTGAAAAACTAATGTAAAAAGATATAATTTAATGTATTTTTAAGCATTTTTACTGTGACTAAAATCACATAATAATCCTGTAAATAGGGAATTAAATAGAGATAATGGAAGACTTTATGGTTGAATTGTTTAGTGGTATAAGAACTATATTCTCAAAATACAGGTGGCGCATCTGTTGTATTTAATAGTGTGTTTATAAATGATATGACAATCATATTGTGTTATGTACCTATATTTTTTTTTAATTTGAGGTATTGTACCTTATTTGGGTATTTCCATTTCATGTTAATTTATACTTACTTACTTATGTCCTTTTTAATTCCTTTTCTACCTTCATCTGACATCTATAGTTACTGTGCAGATTCAGATTTTATGTACAAAAGTAAAAATGCACATGAATGCATCAATATAAATAAAACAATAATATAAGATTTTAAAAAATAGCATAGGCCTACTTTTAGTTTTATAATTATCCATCTCAATACCACAGTTGCAAGGGCATATGTCACTTTTCACCTGTTGTGCTCAACGCAGTTTATGAATATCCTCAATCAAACTATAACATGATGTTGCTACAAGTTTTTAATTTCAGACAAATTCCTCAGGACGTCACAGCATCATGCTTGCAGCCCAAACTAAACAGAGAGCGACATATAAAACAGCGCATCAACTTCTTCCCCCTCGGTGAAGTTCCCATCTTACCTATGGTCGTGATCACGGTGATGGCGAAGTAAAACGAGCCGGCGAACTTCCACTGCACCCCGGCTTTGTGCGGCTTCAGCTGCAGCACCACCTTCTCCAGCTCGTCAAAGTCCTCCGCGGACAAGTTGAACGTCTTCAGGAGCTCCGCTTTCCTCAGGTCCAGCTCCCTCCTCTGGGTCGTCTCCTTCTGCGACTCCAGCGCGTCGAAGATCGCGGCGCCCACTATCAGGTAGGTGAAGGTGCAGATGATGAGGGCGAGGGTCCTCACGTTTTGCCTCTTCATGGTGGTGTTTCATCAGGGGCTCGGGCGTCGTGTCAGCGCGGCTCTGGAGGACGGGGAGCTCGGCGGGCTCATGACTGTGCTGCTCTGACGGAGCGGAGAGGCTCTCTGATTACTTTATGAGCCGAGGAGCTGTTCATTCAGCACCACCCCTCCCTCCATCCCTCCCTCCCACTACAGGAATCCTCCCCCTCCGTCCTTCCATCCACCACTATCTCTCTCCGACCTCAGAGAAAACAAACAGGTGTGTATCCCAGTTAAGCCCTCATTGCAAAATAATGAGGAAGCATTCACACCTTTTACTGAAGTAAAGGTAGAATACAATGAAAAGACCTGCATTGAAAACATTACTTCATCAAAAAAAAACTAAAGGGAAAGTACTCCTTGTGCAGTAAAATTGTCCTTGTCAGTGTTTTACTATTATATTTGATTTTTTTTCGATTAATATTACTGCTTCATTAATGTGTACGTTGTTGTTTAAGGTTGATGACATATGTTTATATCCTTACTTTTGCTTCTGAGATGTAGTGGAGTACAGATATAAAGTACCTTGAATCTGTACTTAAGCACAGTACTTGAGTAAATACTTAGATTCCACCACTGCTCATTACTTGTTTTCAGAACCATTTGAGCGTCGTATCAGGATAAAGATCATTTTAAGTGCTTAAAAACTTTCATATGTAACTATGCATCATTTACGTTTTGCAGGTAAGATATTAATGCAAAGTAACAATATCTGTCATATAAATGTGGTGGATTAAAAATAAAAAAGACTATTCCCTCTGAAATATAGCCCAGTAGAGTAGGTACAAGTACCTCAAAACTGTACTTAAGTGCAGTAGTTAAATAAATACTGAGTCCTGAATTCAAAATTCTTTATTAAGGATAATCAAGGATGAAAAAGCTCATCATAAAAACTTTAAACTTCCCTTTGTCTTTTGAGTTTAGTAATCCATTACAATTAATAGTATTTCTGTTGAATTATGTCTGAATATCATCAGGGGCAACTGGTGGACAGGTGAGGTCTGTGCAGACAAGATGATTAAAGGAACTAAAGAAAACACACAACATATGAGCCTGCAGGAGGATAGCACTGTTATTTATTTAAGTTTTCCTTTTTTTAATTATTAATTATAAATTATTCTGTACAATACAAACATCACTTACAGTATGATTTTTCAGTATACCAGTATGTTATGTATAAGTCTGCTACAAGTCTTTTTTCTTTTTTTTTTTGCATCATTTATAAACACAATCATTTCAATAAGCTGTTAAAACCCCTACAAGTTATAATCCATTGGTCCATGAATCCATATGTATCCACAAATTATTCACTCATTAACCCCACTCTTAACTCATCATCAATAAATAAGTGATCATTCAATATCTACACAATTTAAACAGTCAATCAAAGATTGCGAGTAAAATATAGATTTATTATTAGTTCATCATGTAAATACTATTAATATTAAATAATCATAATAATATCACAATCATAAGGTAGAATGATTATTTTTCCTTTTTCTGGTGATTTTTCCACTCCAGAGCTTCTGTACATTTTTACACAAATATGTGCATACAGTACCTAAGTTTTGTTATTTGACATATTAACATTTTTTCTCTACATTCTCAGCTCCATCCATATATGTTTGAATAAACAATGCAAATGTATTTTGGACAAGATTCTGTGAAGTCTGCCCAGACCCTAACCTCAACAGATACCTCATTCCCTGACCATAACAAAAGTGAACTAGAGCTGAAACAATTTGTTAATTAATCATTAATTGTCAGTTATACATTTACTCAACTGACAAAAATTATTGGCGCCTATTTCGAAAAATGATTCATAATTTAAATAATTTCTTCATTCCAAACATTTTCCTTTGCTGCTTTTCTCTCTTGATAGAACTGTAAACTGAATATCAAAAAAACCTTTTAAAGGTGCCATCTTGAACTGTATGAAATTGTGATGGACATTTATTGCTATTTTTTGACTAAATTGTACGGTGGCCAAGAGAGCTCAGCACACTGCAACCTAAGAAATCACAAGCAAATAGACAAACACATTACAGAAACAAGCTGCAAATACAGCAAACGACAACAGAAGTATTTCCACACTATAGTGCTGAACACAGCTTGGCTACACTTGTTGCTACGTTTTGTGACTTCTGTATCATCTGTTCATGTTTATGTCATGGACGAACACTTTTTTTCCTATGATGATGAAGGAATGCCCACCATGTGTTTCTGATTGGTTTACTTGCTCCTAACCCTAACCAATCATCACTCCTCATGTCTAAACCTAATTAAGTATTAGCCAATCAGAGGCAGAGTAGTGCGGGTCGTTGCTTCACCATCTTAGGGAAAGAAAATTGGTGCACGACGGAACAGGGGAGAAGTTAGCCTTGAAGGCTTTCTTCCAGAAACTTTATTGTAACACGTGTTAAACGTTGGAAAGGGTGTATTTTTAACCCAAACCATGATGTTTGCCTAAATATAACATACAGTATATGCTTTGTGACAGAAAGCCTCTTCTGTCACTCTGTGGGATTTCTGTCAGGACGCTGCCTGACAGAAGGCATTCAAGGCTAACTTCTTCCATCTGCTGTACAGCGCACATCCACCCAGCTTCAATAACTTCACAGGCCTTTCTCAAACTGGACTCCACCCACTCCCACTCCCACTCCTAGTCTATCACAAAGTGAACTCAGTTTGGAGTCACTCTCGCCCTCACCCTCAATAAGATGTAGGGCAGTAGCAAGCTTTGGGATGAATCTCCCTCTCGCCAGCATAATCAGCATATGTCAGCATATTTTATTATATGTCGATGATTTTTTGGTACAGAGCATCTCGTTTTTCACTCTGATGTTTATAAGCTCCTTAGTTTTTGCAACATGAACACATCTGAACACATCTACTGTTTTCTAGACTACAGAGGGGTATATTTGATTTTAAATACAACGTAACCTGTAAGTTGTTAACATCTGTATGGCAATATTTGAGCACTTAACAAATGGTTTGTACGCATAGTCGCACAGACAGAGTGTCTTCCATGATGAACACAACACAGTGTTGCACGTGGTCAGTAAGTCAGCATCAGTGCAGACTCGCTGAAGGAGCGTTTTATAAGCCACTTCCACTCCAGGGTATTTGGTTTTGGATGGCACTTAATGTGGCGGACCCTCCACAAGGACGCGCAAACGGAGTGGGAGAGGGTATAGGGGATAGTTTGAGAAAGGCCCCATGAGTCACAAATTGTAGAAACAACAAGCATGTCCAGGCTATGATCACCACTTTAGTGTCCTCTGGAAATACTTCCATTGTCGTTTTCTGTGTTTGTAGCACTTTTCTGTCATGTGTTGTGTCTATTTGCAGCGCATGTGTTGTCGAATTGATGACGATGTTTTCTTGATTTGCTAGTGTTTTGTCTATTTCTATGTGCTTTCTTTAGTTAAAATTGTCTTTTAACTAACTGCAACTCCAAAACTTACCAGAAAATTATCATATTGACATTGAGGCGTTAACTTTTCAGTAGCTATAACATAAAATTGTATGCTTTTTGGAGGAAATAATAAAAAATTCTCATGAGACTCTCTGAAATACAGCAGCCTTGTTTTGGTGACCACAGAGCCAGTTGAGCAGAGCAGCTGGAGGTTAAAAGCCCTGCATTCATCCACGTTCACTGCTGTGAGAGGACTTTTTTTTTTCTTCTTTTTTTTTCAAATGAAAGGAAACTTTTCCATTTATGAGTGATTCTTTGTGTCCCCACAAAACTTCTACAGACTCCAGCTGTTAGTTTGGCTCTGGGGAAAACTAAAATATCTGCTCTTTGACCTTATCTTTCCTCTGTATAACATACAAGAGAGTAAATAAATTCAATATGAAACTTTCCGACCTTGCTAAAATGTCGTATGTTTACATTGACTGTGAATTTAATGTGTGTTTAAGCTGAAAGAGAAAATGTCAAGTAAAAACCTAACTGGGGCTAAAATTTGATGACCTTCAGTGTTACTGGTTTCCAGTCGCGGCTCCCTGATGTGTTGTACGTCTTTGGGATGGAAACTCTGTTCAGTGATGCTGTGAAAATGTTAAGATCAGATTTCGTGGTGCCTTTTATTCCTTCATTATGCTGATTTTTCCTCACAAACGAATGCTTTCTTTCACACAAACTCATATTGTGATATTTCCAATTGTGCCATTACAGAAATTCAAACACATCATCACTCCCTAAAATACAGTACAACTGTGTAAGTACCAGCCCGCGACAGACGATGACATCCGTACTGCACTCCACCCGCTCTATCATTAACATGACCAATCTTAAGGTCCACAGTGTGAGCCTGACCAAAAATAGCTCTGGCTTCAATAACCAGGTCAGTCAAGTCAACCGTGACTGAGCCTGCATAAATCCTCCCTTCGCAGACTTAAATGCTGCATGCCTCGGCCTGATCAATACGTCAATTAATCCATGACACTTTGATCAAAACTGTGGCCTTTCAAAAGATGCTCCCATAAGGTAAAGACTCCCGTAACAGAACATCATAAATAGCATCTATGACCCTTTCTCATGTCTACAAATCTCATACAGTAAATTAAAAATTCATATCTTGACATGAGAAATGGTTACAGTGATTATAACAATACAGAAAGGCTATGTCCCTATTATTGAATTATTGCAATAGATGTATATAATAAAGATGAAAAGTAGTTCAAGGAAAAGACTGTGATTATATTCCGTGTTTTTGTTTTATCCATTTATTAGTCTCTCACTACTTTCTGATTTCTCTAGTCCCAAACCAATTGGTTCCTACTGAAGATGTAAATCTAAAGATTAAATACATGCTAATTTGAACATAGCAGCAAACAACTATTTACTATGTAAAGATATACAGTAGTAAAGTAGTGACGTCCTGAACAACCTCTGTGCATTTGTTTTGGTCTGAGATGCTGGTGCTCTCGTGCAATATCTAGTGGCAGTGCTAATGAATATATATTTAGGTCCAAATATATACAGTACTTTCATTAAAACAAGTGTCAGTAATTTCCTGTTTATGTTAGCAAATGTTACTCAGACAGGAGTAAAAAGTGCAATTTGTTGGGAACTATTTACAGTTGTGGAGGAGTACACATTTGGTGTTCTAGAAAGTATTTACAGCAGCACTCTGGGAAAACTCAAAATACACTACAGTGGGCGTGTTCATCATAATGAAGGAACATGTCACTAAAAAGTGCAAAAGTGTGGCTCATTCATTTGTTTTTTTTTAATAGTTTTTGGACAACAATGTCTGCCGATAAACACACAATGCTTATCGAGTCAACACATCGTTGGTTAGGGTCTTTTCATGGGATTTGTTTATAATAAGAAAAATATAGAACATCACCCCCTAATCAATTAATTTTACAATCTGGTAAACTTGGTGACACCCTAACAGGTATTAGGGTCACGGTCATGTGTGTGTGTGTGTGTGTGTGTGTGTGTGTGTGTGTGTGTGTGTGTTGGGACCCTATCTGAAATAAGAGGCTTGTCCTACAGACCTGCAGTGCTCTAGCTGCAGGCCGCTCAGCTCTCTGCATATCCTCCAATAAGCAACAGTAATCACCAATACATCCTCATGAGCCCGAGTACTTCCTGAAGCCACTGACCCATCAGGCAAAATTTTCCGGTGGCAGGTTCTGACCCCCGGCGGTTTGAGCAGGGGATCGAGCCTGGACCCTCATTACTGCGATTTTGGAGAAGCTGCAAAGTCCACACACTGAAGTCAGAGCTTTGATGTACTCCGAACCTCGTGGGTGTTCAGAAAGAAAACCTCCAAAAAGTAAACTGAAGCATAACTTAAATTCCCACTGGTGCGTATCCACCAAGGAAAAATAAGTAGGTTAGATATTGATTTTGTTCCTGTTTAATTTATACTCTGGTGCTTTAAAATAGGTGTCCGAGAGCAAAACATCAATTTTTAAT
This sequence comes from Hollardia meadi, assembly GCA_037974645.1. Taxonomy (NCBI): domain Eukaryota; kingdom Metazoa; phylum Chordata; class Actinopteri; order Tetraodontiformes; family Triacanthodidae; genus Hollardia; species Hollardia meadi. Next base: position 9,252,553 of record JBBPCS010000238.1, read on the forward strand.
GACTCGACTGAGAGGGAATCTCCAGACAGCACAATGTCAACACTGCAAAATGGCATTTACTAATTGTACAAGTGAACCCGTGGGCAATATTTATTTGATCTACAAAGCGAAGTCACGTAAATAGGAAAACCCAGCAGACACAGTGTCACAGTATATTTGCTGTGCGTCATCTAAACAGTGATTTCGCTCTGATTCATCCCCTCTCACATGAACAGGCCTTCGGTTTGATGACATATTCTCTGAAATGTGTCCTCTGTGATTCGCAGAGACACTCAGACAACAAGGCACTCAGCAGAAAGTTTGGGAGGAGAAACAATAGATGCGGGCAGGTCACCAGGCACCACAGCTGAGCAGAAGGACGAAATGTGACCTTATCTTTAAGACATTTCCCTCCCGGTTTGTGACAGATATAGAGATGCTGAATGTCAAAATCCATTAACTTTACATCAACATAGCCTCATTAACATGCGTGGTGGCCCTATTGAACCTGCAGAACTTAAGCCTTGTCCCGCCGTCTTCTCATGTTTTGTGTATCCTTCTATCTTTGAGTAAACAAATTATTTTATTAGTAGTATTTATTGTGAATCTTATGCCTTCATTGGACAGCTGGGAGTAGGCAGGAAATGAGGGGGGAGAGAGATGATGATGAATTACTGCAACAAAGGGCCCCGGTGGAAGCAAACAGGGGATGACATAGTTAGCACCTTAACCCCTATAGGCCGCTCAGATGCACTGCAAATGAACAAATTTAACACACATTTATTCAGTAATATGTGGTTTTAAAATTATTAGTCATTTAAACAATCTGTCGATCAACAGAAAAGTATCTGACAAGAACTTTGATGATCACTTCAGTCATTTATTGAGGAAAAGTGCCAAATATTCAGTAATTCCAGTGTTGAAAATGTCAAGATTGAGTTTTATATAATTGTAAATTAAATGTACAGTAAACGTTTTTGGACTGTTTGTCAGAACGAAAAAAACAAACATTTTAAGATGTCACATTGAGCGATTTACAGACTATGATATATTACAAAACTTATCAACAGATTAATAAACTAAATAGATGAAAAAATGATAATCCAGCCTTTCACACCAACAGTAAAAAAGTTTGTTGTAAAGGACGTCCATTGCATGTCCGTCTGTCCTGGAAGGTGGATCCCTTCTCTGTTTTTCCTTATCCGAACCAACAAGATAGAGAGCGTTTGCTGTGTACACTGTTAAATCCTTTGAGGCAAATTTGTGATTTTGTGCTGTGTAAATAAAATTGATTTGATCTGTCGAAAGAATTTTGAATTATGTTTTTTTTTTTTGCAACACTCATGAATATTCCATGAGAATAAACTGTTGGTGTACATGTGTGTGCAATCAGTGGAAAATATGAGGGTGTGTCTAGAAACACTGTGTACAAAACAAGTTGATTCTCCTCTGCAGAATGATTCAGCATCTTCAAATTGGCTCAGTGACGATTGATTGTCCTTTTAGGGAACTAACTCACTTTCTTTAATACTTTATCGGTAAACTGAAAAACTCAGAGGAAAAAAAAAAGAAATCAAGACTGCATGTAGAAATGACGTACATTGATTTTGAGATCATCCAAGCAAAAATAACTTGAATATGACAAACATACAAACAAAGTAAAAAAGACATATACACGAAAGATCCTACACACACAGCTAGCATGTTAGCTACACATGTTAGCTCTTGTGCTCATGAGCAGTGCTTGGGGTGTATGAGGCTGACTAAACATCACTGGAAAGCACATTACATAATGCCATGATATGAGGACATCATTAAAGCAATGCCAGGGAGACAGAAGTCCCCCCCCCCTTCACTACCAGCCAACATCCTGGGAGGGGTGCCCTTCAGCTGCCTACATCACATTACAAGAGGTTCAGCGTGGCCTCCAGCTTCCCGCTGACATTCAATTAGAGTCTTTCATTTTCCCATCATTTGCTTTGCCTCCATTACTGCGCCGCTGCTCCTGCTGTCATTTGATAATTATTCCAAGCAGCCCTCCAATTAGAGGTGACTCTGTTTATTATCCTCGGTGAGTGTGGTACACCTGTGCTGCTCCTCAGGATGAGAGGATGTCAGACAGTGATGTAGTGTAATGCAGATTTTTGTGTTTTACAACTGTGAAAGTAGGGGAGTGGTAACCTCGTCAGAAGGTTCTGGTTCATGAGTCTTTACCTCTGACTTGACCTTTGAGTATTTTGTTATAGTTGAGGTTTTCCACTGAAGCATGTGACTCTGGGTGAAGCCCTCCTGAACATACTACCTGCAGATTGCAAATAACACTTTTAACACATTTTTAAGAGTAATGACACTCTTTGCCCAAGTTAATCTCTCTATGAATGTAATTCATGTATACTCGTCATGCTGTCTAAGCTTAAACTTGTTAGCTATTTAGATCTTTATCGACCATTTGCATTAAAGCCATTGCAAGCAGCATTTCTGTCCGCTACATTAAAAGTGGTAGGTAAGAGATAGACTTTTTTGCCCCATGCTAAATCTTGATATGTTGTCATTTATGTGCACGAGCCAGACTCGATACTCGATACAGGAGGTTTGTGATCTATAAACACAGGAAGGAGGGAGAGAAAGTAGAAGATAGTCAAACTGCTGCACCTGGGAAGAGCCTGGCAGTAAAGACAAATTTTGTTGCTGGTGTGGATGCTTGACTGTGTCAGAGGAAGCCAACATGCTTGCAACTTGCAATTCATCTTAACCTTTCTTCTTGCACCCCTTACTTTTGTGGGATTTATCTTGCTGCTGCTGCCGCTCAGGGCGAACAGCCGTTGATCACAAAATCTCCCAGAAGAGTCTAAGTGCCAAAGACTTTTGACAAGATTTAATTTTCACGTACAGTATCATCTGCTGTAATAAACATCTCTATTTCATTCACTTGTCTCTCCTGATTGAAATAAATTTTACACCTTCTATAGGCACAAAATTAGGTACAGGCCTTCATGATTTTCCTGATGATGAATCCTCAAGACTTTGCTGATCCTTTAACTTTTCCTCCAGTGCCATCATCAGGTCAAAATTTTGCAGGTTTGTTCCTGGCTGCTGGCTAAACAGACTTGAGCTTGTTTGTCCTCAGCAGTCTCTTGTGGCTGCCATGAGGAGATCTGTGTCTCTGCCGTTGCAGACACACGGGGGAGGAGAGGGGCTGGAGCTCAGAAGCTCTCATTCCAGGTCCAGAAGGAAGACTCCAGAAGAAAGAGCACAGGAGAAAGAGAGCGAAGAAAAAGAGCAGGTCGTTTTTACTGTATGTCCTTTGTGCCGTCCCAAATGCTACTGACCAATGAGAGCTGTAGGCTCACTCAGTGGGCAGGTTTGGCACTGACCTGTGAAGAAAAACGGGGGTTGGGGGAGCCAGGCTCCCCTTGTCCACAGAACAAAAGACCATGCGGTCTCACAAAGTTCAGTTTGCTTCACATCATAAAATACTTTCAGCTATGGATCCCAACACATGCTCACATGCTAAACTAAGGTAGTGAATATGGTAAACCATATACGGTACCTGCAAAACATCAGCATGTTAGCATGCTGACGTAGCATCGCTTAAGACAAGGCAAGGTAAGGTAGGTTTATTAGTATCACACATTTCAACAACAAGGCATTTCAAAGTGATTTCCATCAAATATAGAAGGCATCAAGACATGATGTAAAAGCACCATCAAATAAAAAAAACAAACATTTAGATAAAAGTTAAAGAGTTAAAAAGAAAATAAAAGAATAAATAAATGAAATAGAATAAAATAAAAGATAAGATAAAGATAGATCAGATAATACAAGAATAACAGTTACAGTGCAGTGTAAGAAATATGTGATTTTTTGATTTAATAAAAAGGCAGTGGCAAATAGAAAAGTCTTCAGGCTGGATGTAAAAGCACTGCTCTCACTACATACAGTCAAATATCAACAAACTTCAGTACGCATGCTCGTTTTCATTGGACAGTTTCTTCAAATCTGCATACTCAAAACATGGTTGGTATTAGCATCAGTATATTTTGCCAGTTGCATACAATTTGTACAATTAAGAAATGGTTCACCTGCTACAGCTTCATACTACAGTGCATACAAAAAATTTGGATATCTCAAGTATTAAGCAACACACGCAAGCAAAAGGCTTACAAGACCCATGATTTAAATAAAACTGTACGGTTATACATTAATCATTTAGGTGATTTAACAAATCAGCTAAATGATTAATTTACTATCTAAAAGTTGCTGATTAATGTTCTGTCTTCTGCTGCTCCAAGCACACATTTGTTTTAGATGAATACTTTTATATAAACACTGACCCGTCATCCCACTGTCTGTCTCAGTCTCTGTCCTTCCTAATAAGTCATCCCTGCTGTCTGCATTACCACCATCCACCCTAATGAACACAGTCACATGTCTGATGTGCTATTACACAACACTTGTCTCTCTATGTGAATATTCAGCAGTGATTACCCACCATGTCACCAACGTCTTCCCATGGATCAACAATAAAGATTGACAGCATGACCCTCATTAAACCTAAAGTGGGAAAGGTCGCATGGTGGCTCTGAGTTATTGATGTAGCTTTAAATGGATTAATGACACCTAATATACCATGGATATATTTATAAATAAATGAAGCCACCAGAATAAAATATAAATGAAGAATAACATAAAATTAAAGTAGCTTACTATGCAATTAGAGCGAAATTAAAGCGAGGATGATTACATGATGATTATCTTTCAGATGTCATGGAATTAAAAAGCTATTTATACAGTGGATGCTATAAATATATAGTATATTTGTATGTAAAAAAGTATAGCAATGTCCCTGAATGTGTCCCTAAATAAACTATTTGATAAATCTGAATCTCAGTTTAGAGATGCTGCTGCTCTTGATATTGTCTACATTCAAAATTGAAGTCTAATTTAGCTCAATTTAATAAGAAAAAGAGAATAAATGCACAAGAGTGAGTGACAACCTTGCCACCGCTCTGCGGTTACATTGTTTGATTGTCTGTCTGTCTGCCTGCCTGTGCGTCTCTCAGGCCATTTCTCTTTTAAACTAATAAAAATGTTTTTGGGTTTTTTTTAATAGATGCTTTTCAGACATTTCTTGTTACGAGATTATTAACATAATTTATGTAAATATCAGAGTTGAGAATTCAGATTGAGGTGATACTATTTCAAGTCATCGATGAAAGCTCTTGAAGAGTTTGTCTGGTGTCCATACTGAATAAGCATTTTTACTTGATTTATGTATGTATCTATTTTATTTAACAGGGATAGATCACATAATAAATACTGCTGCAAGTGTTTCAGTTGCTGACGAAGGCTATTTTTCATCTGCAGTACTATAGATTACTGTAAATGAGTTTATTATTAATTTTAGGGCTTTATAATAATTCTTGAATGGATTTGTTTGGGCTTGACTTGATAACCCACCTAGGCCTATTAAAATGATTCATTTCAGAGTGGACTATGTGCTCAATGCAGTGTTTGGAGCCATGTCAAAATGTCCCTTCTAATACATCTGGCTATTTTGATTTTCCTGGTTACAAAACTAGGAAGAGGTTAGGAATACATTTCATATTTTCTTTATATTTGCTTTTTATTATTTTTTATTTTTTATTATTGTAATATTTTAATTATATTTCCTGTTATTGTAATTCTGGTACTGTTTGCTGAGTTAAAGATATTTTTTAAGTCCTCCCTTATCTAGACTGGAGGTCTAAGATGGTGTCATATGTTCAGCATATAGAGATATTTGGCTATAAGTTTTAAAGGAAAATAAAAAAAACATCAAAAGCTGCTTTATTAAAGTTATCATCTCCATCCTGTGTTGGCTCTTTCCTCCCATTAAAGACACAGTGCCATTAAGTTTCCAACTAATCCTCTTTCCTTGTGTTAATTGTTCAGTTTTTCGCAGTTAATCCCTCATAACTCTCTTCCTGTATAACATTAAAATATTTTTGGTGATTCATCTTTAAGTAATACAGTGTACAAGTAATACAATACTAACAATGACGTACAGTATCCCTCTCTTTACATCCAACCGAAAAAAAAAATCTTTCACAACTTCTGTGATGATTTGATGATTTCTTCATTTTTCCAATGGCAGCATACTGCTTACAATAAATAAGAGGACGTGGATGGTTTGTGTTGGCGTGAGAAGAGATTGGCATCAGTGTGGCCAAACCAACCTCATATTTCATCAACATAAAGATGGACATGATGACTGGTAAGTGCAAAACACTTAATATGTAACCAAACTGAAGAAATCTGAAATGTGTTTGATACTTGCTTTGTGTTTGAGGCAGGATTTGTTTCTGAACTCTGGCTGTCAATCTTCTTGCATGTTCTTTATGGGTTGTTTTTTTTTACGTGAGTGAGTCACACCTGCTGGCTCCATTGTTGTCTGCAATCGATTGCAGACAACAAAGATGTTCAACACGTCACTTTTTTTGAGACCTTAGGGCCACTTTCTGATGGCTGATGGGATGGAAGCAGTTGCCTTAACCCGGGTTCAGGTTCAAACAACGAAGGAGCTGTATTAAGCTGTGCTAAGAAAAAGAACACTGAGTCTGACTGCACAGTGGTTTTTTTTATCAGGGTTGGCAGGCCGCATGATAGAATTTAATCCTGGGCTGAAAATGTGTGCAGCTGCAGACACTGGCCATAACGCCTCCACAGATACATTTATGTGTGTGGAGAGATGTGGGCACACCGCTGTCTGTGAGTATGTAATGTGTGTACTGTCACTGTGCACTGTATGGACGTGGTGTCCTGCTCTGCACTGGGGTACATTTCCTAAAATATATCCTGTTCAGTGAGAGAAAGCTGCAGTGGCATTCACTGCATAACTTTATTCTTCTGCCATAAAGCAGTATATACTATGTACCATACCTCAAATTAGGCTACCAACATTTGATGATCTTATAGAATAAGATGCATTACTGGAGATTAAACTACCGACAGTATATAAATATGTAGAATTATCACCTTAAACAACTACAGCAGTAAAATACAGCATACACATGAAAGCAGCAGTAATATTAATCAAAAATACAATGTAGCCTATATAGTAAAACACTGAAAGAGAGCTTCTGCATCATGAGCACTTTTGATACTTAATACAATTTATGGATAATACATTATGAATGCAGTGGTAGTACCTCTGACACTAAGCTGAGATGGTGAAACATTTAAACATTATACCAGCTACAAATCCGTTAGCATAGTCATTGTGAGCATGCTGACATTAATATTTACCTCAAAGCGCCCGTGCCTGAGTGCAGCCTCTCAGCTAACAGCTTTGTCTTGTTAGAAAATATGTCAGTAACCTCTAAATAAGAGGAAACACAGACAAAATGTTTTGCATAAAACATAAACATGGCAATGGATAAAAAAGAAAGGAAAGGGGAAAAAAATGATATCACTGTCTTTATTCCAATAAAACATAGATGAGGAGAGGCAAACTTTGAAAGGACACCTGAGGAAAAGTCTCAGTTATAAAAGAGAAACTTTGAAAAGTCTTTTTTTTTTTCATGCAGTCCAGTAACTCTGTGGTATTATAAGACATAAAAGTTAGATTTTGTGCTGATTTTTTCACAAATACAACAAAGTTAAAACAAACCTTTGTACATGTGGAAAACATGTTTTACGGTCACATTCTGTCATTCAAAAATCAACATGTATACATAAAGTCAGTCGGTGGGCAGCGTTGTTTTATTTCCCAGATGTGAGTGAGCGTGTATTAAAAGGTGCTCGTTATTTCAGGACAGCAAGAGAAGCAAACAGCAGACCAAAGACGTTCAGCTCTGCAGTAAATCCTGGTCGAGGTAGTCAGTGACAGATGCTGTCTGAGAAGCCTTCAATATAATGCACTGAGGACTGTGTCGTGTTGAATTAATAATTCATGGCAGGTATACAAGGGCATACAGAAACTCTCATGGGGAAGATGTGCCTATAAGTGTCAGCTGATGAATTCTTTAAGCAAACCTACTGCTGCTCTTCCCCGATGTGTTATTCATAGGTCACACAGCTCGGGCTGGGTTCAAGACACTGCACTTCACTTCAAGTGTCGCCGGGGGCTTTGAATTGTTCGAACAGTGATGCCAAATGGATTTTAGAGCGCCGGACTCAGACGGCAGAGATTGTACAACAGATTTTTTTTAAAATGGTGTCACCAGTTGCTTGTAAAAGAGAGGTTCAATTTTACGTTAATATTGGTTAATAATGTGCTTATTCTGGACTATGCAGGAAATAAACACACGCAGTAGTGCATTAGTGAATGGAAATTCAAATAGTTCAAGAATAATACACTGAAAACAGAAAAATTCACATTCACTACAATGCAGTAACGAACAAATAGAATATCCTTTTAATTAAGATGTTGTTTCACATCTTAACCTGAAATGTTCTCGATTAATTCAACAAATGTTTCCTCAATCTGTTCGACCTCAACCTAGCACTGTTCAAACTAGAGGTGACACAGTATACCGACATTGTTAATAATCATGATATTAAAACATTAGATATTGATATTGTGTTAATGATAGTACATACAATATCATGTATGTTATGTTATGTTATGGTTACAGACAAAAACACACAATAAACAAAGTTAAAGAAGAATCAGACTAATAGCATTTATTTTTTTCAGATTTACTACAGATATCACGATAATATTGTTATTGCGAACTCTTTTGTTGACGATAATCAAATAGTGAAAATATATTGTGAGCCATCTGAGCTCAAACTGTATTAACGGTCGCAAAATGTGAGTGAAATTATGATTAAAACGTCTCAAGTTGAAGCAGGAGTGAACCAAAAAAATAGCATTTTTAAAAAAGCATACAGAGATGCATACTCGATTATATTTATTTTAGACTTGTTCCTGGGCTAAAAATGCACGTGCTGAGTTTTTTGTTTTGTTTTGTTTGTTCAAACCTGAGAAGACAGCATGCAATATTTTTGTAAATATCATGATTTGGACTAGAGTTTTCAAATTAAGTGTCTCTTTACTGTAAGAAGTCAAGAGGAACAGTAAGTGCTACATGTGTAGGTCAACATTGAAGGTCATATTGTAAAGTGCAGCTGAGTTGGGAACAGCTGGAGGGAGACAGCTTGCTCACACACACACACACACACACACACACACACACACACACACACACACACACACACACACACACACACACA
>JBBPCS010000238.1:9261850-9370501 GCA_037974645.1 Hollardia meadi
TTTCCCTTCATTAAGGGTGGTGCCCCGAGGTGATCTAATGTAAATTAGATCCTATTTATTAATATAATTAATAATTACTTTTGATAATTATTAATTATTTCTGATAGCCAAATTTAATCTATTAGTTGTCACCTTGTGTCCCAACAGGACATACAGGATGTTTGAAACTATGCTTAGCTTTTGATACAGGGACAGAAAAATGAGTAATATTTCTTTTTACCAGTCCATAATTTCCTCAGCGTCTCTCTAATCTCATTTGATTTTCTTGTACCACTGGATTTATTTTCCATTGATTTAGAAATGCATGCTTAACTTTTACAAATTTTACATTTGTAGCCATGCTAGCAGCGCGGCTGTGGATGGCAGTATTGGTCCACCACTTTGGTACATCAACAACTATTTGATTGATTGCCAACAGAAATTCATCTTCCCCAGAGGAGGAATCATAAGGACTTGTCCCAAATTAATGAATAGATTTCTACGAAATTTAGTGCAGGCATTCGTGTCCCCGTTAGGATAAATTTTCACAATTTTGACAATGGCCTGAATTTTCATTTAGTGCCACCAGCTGTTCAAAATCTGAATTTGTCCAACTCTTTATTAACCTGTCAAACTAATGACATTCCCATTACCGGTCTTGGCTGTACTTCGCTAACTAGCAAATGTTAGCATGTTGGCATTCAAAATTAAGACTGTGAACATGGTAAATAGGTACTGCTAAACATCAGTGTATTAGCATTTTAATTGTGAGCATGTTAGCATTTAGCTATGGCTGTTGCATGTTCAGCTGATGTGAAGTTACTGAGTTGGAAGTTTACAAATCGTCTCTGTTTTACTCTGTTATAATAAGTCATTTGCAGAAACCTTTTTGGAAATTACAAGCCCAAGTGTAATGGGCCCAATTACAAGTGTTACAGAAGATTTAAAAAAAATAAGTCATTCAAAAAAAATCCTTTTCTTCTACAACAGGAGAGGAGAGTAAGATGAGTTGTTGGTTGTTTTGTTTTTTTGAGAGCTCTGCAAACAAACAGTGCAATGCCCCTTGTTGACCCATATACACAATCGAAGCAAAACCAAGCCAGTGATCTTACACAACACTCAGAGTGCTGACCTGGAGTCGCGCTCCACACTGTGTACCGCTGACTGATCCTCTCTTTCAGACCAGAGTCCAACCCCTGAGCCCAGAGTCGGAGGCGTGCGTTCGTGCCGACGTACGCATCCCACCAGCGGCCAGCCAGCTGTGTCTGCACTACAGAAACGACCCCGCTCTGTCCTACGGCCTGTTGCATCCCCCCAGTGAGTGTGTGTGTGTGTGTGTGTGTGTGTGTGTGTGAGCGTGTATGTATGTGGTGGACGGGGGGTCATAACAGGCCGTCCCCAGCCGGGTGTTGAATTCAAGTCGACGTGTTTCAGAGCCACATTCTCATGTAAAAATGCACCCATACATTTGGTCTGCAGGTTGTAGGTAGCTCCACACAAAGGAAGTGACAGCAGACCATTGACGTGACAGACTGAAAGAGTGAAGTAGAAGCGGTGAGGAAGCTGGACTCACAAACATTAGACTTTTTATTTTCCTCGTGGCTGAGGTAGAAATTGATCCTAGACTGTGATTTGTGCAGTTTATAACTTTAGAGCTGCAATAACTAGTTGATTAATTGATTAGTCCATCGATCATGAATCGTTTGCAATTCGTCACAGGGCTTAAAGTTCAGCTACTATGCCTGATTTTAGGCATAGTAAATTAGTAAATTCATATAATATTTATTTAATAATTCATTACATTGTACACATTTTCTCAGGGACAACTTTTCAGGCTCACAAAGTTTTCTTGCTTTAATCCTCTTCAAGTAAAAATGCCAAATATTTGTTTGTTCCATTTGTTTTTTGTTTGTTAATGTGAGGATGTGCATATTTTCTTAGTTTTATATCACTGTAAATTGTATATCTTTGGGTTTCGGACTGTTGGTCGGACAAAGCATATTTAGTGACATCACGTAGGAAATATAACATTTTTCAGTATTTTCTGGTATTTTTAGACAAAATTATTTTGCGATCAATTGAAAAAATTGTCGGCAAATTACTAAATAATGAAAGTAAACGTTAGTTGCAGCCATAAATGAGTTAACCCCTCTGTATGTTACTCCACCAACATGTAAAGTTTAGTTTCAGTTAATCTTTATTCCTTTATTCTGACCTTTACAACGTGCAGTTTGTATTTAAATCCAAATTACAAACACGTTACACTTTTGCTCATCCCTCATTTTCTCTCTTTAGATCTGAGTGCCAACGGACCTGAAACAGACTCTCTAATCACCAGCAACATGGCACCAATGTTCCCTGCATTTAAAGGTGAGCCTGTAATGCAAATAGTTGATGGTTTTCTAGCTGAACCTATAGATGAAAATGGGAATCACAGTGATGCATGAGTTAAAAATTGAATGCCAGAGCTGTCAAAAGGGTTCATTTGCAAACTGAGTGAGAGCCTTTGAGCGGAATGAGAGCTGAGACCAGTTCTCATCAGCCATTTTTATTCAATATTATACTCTTCAAAGCTGATTTTCTAAAAACAGACTATACTTTTGCTTCTTAAATATACATAATAGAAGTCCAAAGATCCAACCGCTGTGATTATATGGGTCTGCTGTACTTTAATTGAGTTCTCTCTGTGAAGCTCAATTAAAGGTTTAGTCCGAGGAACTTTTCCAGACTTTGTCCTCCCACCATCCTGCTGTAGACACCACAGTAATAAGCTTCACTTTAAAGGGGGTTTAGTTTCTTAAAGACTAAAACCACCAGACTAAATAACACATTAGGTCATCTTATGAATCCACAAGTGGAATGAAAGTTTACTCCCTTAATGTTTGGTCTTTTGCTCATACAAATGAGTTGCTTAATCCTACTGTAATTCCCACAGCAGAGGGTGTGGGTGTTGATTTTTTTTTTTTTTTGGTGTGGTGTGGTCTGCTGAGCTTAGGTTGAAACTTGTTGGGTGATTAAGTCATTGAAAAGTTGATGGTTTCCACTTGGGCCACCCATAGTGTAAATGGAAACACTCTCTGGTATGAGGTACCACTGGGAGAAACCCCCCACCCCTCCAAAACACCACTGTTTGTGTATGTTGGAAGCCTCAATATTGGATCGGCTAACAGATGCTGCCCCCTGGTGGCATATCACTGTGCCTACACTTTGTGAACCTTTAGGGATGAGAGAGGAGACAGGAAATGCATGAAGACCACTTGACTTAAAGTAATTGACTTAAATATCACAATACAAACATATAAAATGACTTTACATGATTAATAAAAACAGGTCTAAACAATACTCAGAAACTCATAAAACTTGAACATTTGCTTTACTTAAAATACACCTAAAATTACTGAATAATACATTTTAGGAAATACACTTATTCGGTTTCTTGGAGTTACAAAAGAAGATTGAAACCACTGTCGTGTCTGTGTGGTAAATATATAAAGCTTTATTTAGCAGACAGTTATATTTGAGTCCAACTTTCTCAAAATAATAAATTATTCCTTTTAGGTTTAACTTGGAATTAATGTAATTCTGTCCATAGTTCACAGTAACATTAATTGTTTTGAATTGTTGTTGTGTGACTGTTCCCTAACTGCAGATGTTTGGACCCATTTCCACAATGTGCTGCTCCCAAAATATTCACAACAGCTGAACGGAGTGAACGTCATGAGTGGGCCGATATTCGACGGAGACCACGATGGAAACGTTGATGCACTCAAAGCAGTCTCGGGGTAATTCAGCCACCAGTTTGTTATGTCATCAGATAATCTGCCTTTTTTTTATTAAATAATTTTTTATAAGAAAAAAGAAAAAAAATACACAATGTATTTTCCCTGAGTCCAAAATGACATACTGTCCAACATACTGTCCAAACCCCAAAGATATTCATTTAACTGTCTTATATGACAACAAAAAGCTGCAAATCCTCATTTATCAAAATATTTGCAGATTAAATAATTGAATAACTGCTCCAGCGATTGTCCTTATAAAATCACTGATAAATATAGGTTTAAATGTATTTTGCAAGCCATGGTAATGAAAGTTTTAGGTTTCAGCTCCTCATAATAACTTGTCCCCTAAAATTACAGTTCTAAAGACTGAGAAAGCAATCCTCCATTATTACATTTTTTTCTTGGGTTTATTTTTTGAGAAAAGATTCTGCACTCTTTAGGCCCACATTAAGGAAAATGTTGGAGTTGGAGTTACAAAGAAGGCTCCACAGATGAAACGTGGAATAAAAATGGAGGATGTGTTTTGTAATAAAAAAAAACTCTGAACCTTAGTGCAAAAAGTATTCGTTTTCATGACTCGTGCAACACCTAAAAGGCCATGAAAATGTATTTCTCAATCGGCTCCTTATTCTGAGCGATGAGTTCTTTCACGAACACACAATTTTATGCCAAAATTGGAAAAGTTGACGTTACTTCACTTGAGAGATCTCTGTATTTTGTTTGTTTGTTTGTCTCTTGGTTCTTTTCTGTTGGTTTTAAAGGGGGGCTTGGCTCAGTTTGAAAAATGTGATGCAACAGTGAATCATCGCTAGTGGGTTGTTAGTGCCACTGTCAATATAACCAGATATAACCAGAAGGGAATTATTGTACTTTTGACCTTTTCCAGTTGTTAGTTTAGCAGTTTCAGTTGGTTTTTTCTCATCCTAAGTCAAAATGAGAGTTTTCTCGACAGGAGCCAGCAGTTTCTTACTCCTTGTGATCTCGTTCTCTCCAGGAATAAGGCCCCCATCCCGACACATTTCTTCGTGATCCTGACCAGCTGCGGGAATTCGACCTTCAGTCCGGTTAACTGTGAGGGTCCCCTGCAGGCCAAGTCCTTCATCCTGCCCCACAGACCTGACCACACAGAGAGCTGTGCTGTGAGTAACACCACTGGTTCCTCTCGTACTCATCTCTACACGTCAGCCTGCCTCTGTGGAAACCTGCTCACAGATCCTACAGTGGAAAAAATGACCAAAACTCAGAATTTGAAATAGACTCATATTCTTCCTATCTCTCCTCAGAATGGGTCCGACTTGACGTGGGTGGAGGATTGGCTGCAGTTCCATGTGGCACGAGTCCGAGACGTTGAGCTCCTGACCGGACTAAGCTTCTACCATGACAGGTTATCGGTGGAAGAGACGCTACAGCTCAAGACGCTTCTACAGACTGCTTAAAGTCAGAGATGTTATTGAATGAAGCTTTAATGTCCAAAGGAAGCCATGTTGGTATGCCCATCAGGCCTCTGTCCTCAGTGACACAGTTAACTGACTATCAGTGGGTTTAACAGGTGCCTCACTTCAAACCTGTCTTCAAACCAAATTGATCCCATCATTAAGATCCATCCAGGTTTTTTTGTTTTTTTGTGATAGGTCTGATTTCCAAAGTCGTTTTGTATAATAATTAAATGTGTGAACGCAGTATAAATATATATATATATATATGTTTCTGACCATGTTTTTCTAAATATTTTTTTAGAGAAAAGTCAAAGGGCATTTTATAAATGAGAATCCAGAGCTCTGAACCAAAGATATCGTCACATCTGCCGAGTGGCTCCGAAGTGTTTTGTCAAATGGGAAAGTTTGGCAGGAACAAAAAAAAGGGAAAAGAAACATTTATTGATGAAGGAGAATCTATTTATACTACAATTGTTTTTACTGGCGGGGGCGCTTGGGAGAAACACAATCTGGAAACAGTTGCATCTGCTGCCATACATGTGGAGAGCTGGCTGCCGCAGCTGGAAAAACACCCAACATGAGAATTTTTGTGCCAGATGTTTTCATTGTGTATTCATGGTTGTTATTTTTGTATTTTCTTTACGCAGCACCAATGTTGTTTTTAGTATTTTGTAAATCTTCAGTTTGGTTAATTTTCTTTGTGTGTGTGTGGCAGTTTGAAGTTGTATTATGTCTCTGTGTGGTTGTTTTGCTCCTCTTTATGTTTGCATCGTGTCTTGTGCTGTCTTCATTTGACATCTTTTTGCTGTCCTTTTGCATCTCTTTGTTGTAATTTTTTGTCTATTTGTGTTTAATTGCATCTTTTGCTTCTTCTTCATCATTTTGAATCTCTTCATGGTCATTTGTGTCTAGTTGTTTTGCATTTTCCTGTCTTTCAACACCGCTCATTTGTAGTTGTGTTGTCTCTTTGTCTTGTGTGGTCGTTTGACATCTTTTTATGGTCATTTTGCATCTGTTTGTAGTGTTGTTTTGTCTCTTTGTCGTAGATATACTGTATGTCTTTCTGTAGTCATTTGGTGCCATTCTGCAGGTAAAGTAGAACTCTTGACGCTTGAGATAAGAGGCTGTCGGTGCCGGCTTGTCCTTAATTCATCCATGACTTGTTTGTGTAAATGTTTCTTTTTATGACCAGCTTGTCTTCAATCTTTTTTTTTATCTTTGCTCTTCACAGCGACTATCCTGAAGTTGAAGGTGGTACGCCATTTGTGGAAAATAAGAAAAGTTCAACAGATTTATCCACTTCCATTGTGTGTGACAGGTTTCCTTTTCTCAGAAATGTCAGCCAGGGTCAATACACAGTTTCATAAAAAAAAAAAAAAAAACTTCTACACTGACCTTGTGACTTGTATTCTTTATTCCTCACCTATTACACTGAGATTAAGGCCACACAGAAACACTTTATGGCGACACAAAGAAAAGCAAAAGTGAGCTATAACAAGCCAGCAGTCGCTCTCTTGGCCACCTCCAGATTGCAACAGTATGTGTGAACACAGAAAGGAAGGAAACTGAGCTCTTTACGTTTCCCTCTGTGTATAAAATCTGCCACTTCCTCAGGCTGACCACTTCGGCAGTGCAGTGAGCCTGAAGGTAAGATCTCGCAGCTTTCTGCTCTGCACCTTTTTACTCTGCAGTGACCTAGTTCTCATGTCACAAAACCCGAGCTTGCTTTCCCTTCCAAGACGGGCTGAACGGTCTCATTACTTTTTCCGCAGACTCAAAGTGATGATCTGAGTTGAGATTCAGTAACAAAGGTGTGTGTTGAGTAAATGCTTTATATTCAGAGCTCACATTTTAGCCATCATCAAAGGGGAAATCCACAGTGATAGCTGCTGTATAGTAAATCTGTGAATGAATACACTGTAGAAGTGTAAGTTTCCTGTTCTTTGTGCAGTTTAGCATTGATTGCTTTTCCACTGTGCTGCCTGCATGAGGTGTGTTGACATTCTGTACATGTACAAGAAAACTGTCTTTTTATTTCATGTCAGTTTTGGTTCATCTGCTGTATGTGTAACACACTTTAATCATTTTCTTTTTCACTTGAGTATTGAATGAATGTTTGCAACAAACTACTACTACTACTGCAATGAACTACTAGTGAAAATGAAATACAGAAAGTGAGTTTCCTGTTCATTTTTAATATGAAATCTTAGTAATAACTGCATGAAGATGAGCCATTTGAAAACTACTGGGCAACTCACTGCTTTAAAAATACACAAATGTCAACACCGTGCAGATAAACTCCTGTAGTAGCCTACGTTGCAGGATTTGTGTGACCCTGTAATGTTGTGGAAGAACAGGTCATTGTTCCTAAAATAAAGGACCTGCAGTTTGTGTGTCAGAGCCTGTGGGGTGCGAGCGTGACCATGACAGTTAGGTTTTTATTTGAAATTAGCTCGTGGTGTGGCTGTAAGCGCAGACATGCTGCCAGGGCTGACTTGAGGTATGCAGTCGCTCACACAGGTCTTCCAGGAAACTGCTGCGGGTGGGAAACATGTCAGAGACCATGTGATCGGTTTGGTCTTTCTCATGACATTCAGACGCCACATTTGGGTCCCAGTGTAATCAGCCGCATGTCCTTTACTGTCACTACTGTGGACTAATGTGGGCTCCCACCTTCTCTTCTCGGATGTTCACTCACAGTCACCGCTGAACCACGGACAGCCTGAACCATTATGGTGCTTTGCAAAGTAGATAGTAGAGTGTGAAATGAGTGTACTTGTGTTGACGTGATGATGATCACATCCTATACTAGTAAAAGCCTCCGATGGAACTGTCAAACTGGGCAAGATTGGTCTTGAAATGAGGAATCAAATGACAGCATGAAGAAATGTCTGCTGCATCACAACCTTCCTCTCGTAACGTATTGAACGTGTTGCCTCATTGATATTTACAACATGAGAGAATCACTTGATGTGTCCTGCACCACTGCAGTGGTCAGATAACAACTGTCTGGGAGCCATAGCTTACACTGATTGTTTTCTCCAGCCTCCTGTATAGTAACAAGGACTGGCTCTTATCTACCAACACAGGCTGGCATCCAGCTATTCAACAGGCCACTGCCGCCCCATGCTTCACTTGTCTACTACTGAGGAAGAAATGGTTTCATTCCAAATTGAGGTGTAAATGAGATCCTATTAGGAGATAAATGAGAGCTTAAAAGAATATAACATTTTGGGAAATATGTTCCATCGCTTTCTTGCCAAGAGCGAGATGTAAATACAGCCAGCTACAACCAGGAACTTAGCATAGCTTAGCATAAACACTGGAAACAGGGAAACGGCAAGCCTGACTCTGGTTAAAGGTAACTGCCAGAAAGGAAACACAAGGTGGATTTTAGAGGCAGCAAGTTTGTGTCCACTGAAAGACACAAACTCACTAACTAGCTGACAACTACTAACTACGCGTCCAATGCGAGTGTCACTTGCCACTTTGCTTTATGAGTCTGCTTTATCAACGAACAGAGACAAGGGCAAGAAGGAGTTGAGGGAAATTAGATACACCAGCGTTTCTGGTGAGTGTAGTCAGAGGCTGAGCTGAGCACAAACGCAAACTAGGCCTCCATGGTCAGTGTATGTGCCAGCCTCTAGCTAGTTTACAGCTAGCATATGAACGCTTGGTACATTGGCTGCATGGGGCGAATCAACATGGAGTCAAGTGGTCAAAATTGTGCAACTCACTAGGTGAAGAATTAGCTTTAAGTATTCTGTCTGAACACACCTTAAAGCTAACTCGTTAAAACGTTCTTGTTCATGATCAAGTCACTGCACCAGGCCAAGAAATAGTCTGGCACATAGTAGGATCATAACTTGAGGATGGATTAAACAAACAATATATAATATATTGTTTTTTACCTTTGGAAAGAGCCATGCTAGCTGTTTCCTCCTGCTTCCAGTCTTTATTCTAAGCTAAGGTAATTGGCTGCTTGACTATAGCTCTGGTAACAGTTGTATCAATCTTTTCATCTAACCCTTGGCAAAAAAGCAATGAGTGGATTTCCAAAAATATCCAACTATAGGCCTATCTCTACAATAAAACACTTAAGTCTGTACCTATTTACACTTACTTTACTTTCCTAAACAGACCTTTAATCTTTATTTCAAGTGATGACTTTCTTTTGGATATTTAGCTGTTTGAGTAAATATCACAGAGAAGAACACAGAGGCACGTAAGCCATCAATAATGCAAGGGTTGGCATTTAGTTTGTTGTGCCATCAGTGAAGCATCACTGCTCTTCCTGCAGCTGAGGAAGCAGTGTTTTTTAGCCAAGAGACGGGTAGAATATTGGGGAAAATCCTCGTGACACAGGAGGGAAAGATGAGGACATGCTGTCTAAGAGCAGCAGCTGAAGGGAAGCAAATCAGGATTTGGAGCTTAAAATACTACCCAAACGTAGTCATGTGTTTTAGTTTCATATCTCATCAGATCCTGCATTGCTCTGAGGTTACTGGAGGTGAGTAACTATCTGCGTCATCAGGTAGTAGACTTGTAGTTCTTCACCCGCCTTTAGAGACATGAATATTATAACAAAGTATTTCCACAAATGTTGGCGCAGACAGTGAAGTTAATCATTCAAGTGGAAGCACTACAACTATATCTTCTCAGGAGGGCTATATCCATCTCTGACGTGGATGGAGATTCTGTGGAGGTCAACATCAGGAGAAGGGGGATCTTAGCAGCTCCGAGAATAACCATTACTATCTCACTTTCATTTTCTAAAGAAGACCAAAGAGGATGTCTGAGCCTGGGTCCAGTAAAGGGGAGGTTTAAAGAAGAGAGGAGGAGGAGACGGGAACAAAAAGAAGAAGGGAGACAGAGAGAAGAGGACCAGTGACAGATGATCAGAGACTGTTGTTTAAAGATGGATTTAAGTTTGCTTCAAGCTCTGGAGAGAGAAAGAGTCCTGGAGGTTCTTCAGAAAGATAAACAGCTGCGTACCATTGATGAGAACCGAATAAGGTGAGCCATTTTTGACCACTTTCATAGATACTTACGGGAATTATACTTATTTTTGATGCTGTAAAGAGAGTGTGTACGTTCTTGCAGCAGACCAGCAACAAACAAGGATAACAGAAAGCAATCATATGTCAGAAAAAGCTGATTTTTGGTTCCGACTGTGTCATTTAGTTGTGTATATTGTATTAACTGGATATCAAATTATAAAGAAAGGATGATTAGAACCAGTTTTACACTTTACGCTGAGAGAAGATATGTTTTCTTTGTGAAAAATAGCTTTGACATTGGCAGTTAAAGATGTCTGTGATTTCCTCCATCCTACCCTCAGGAGGATGAAACATGAGCTCCAGGAGCTTCGTAGGAGAGGTGCAAAGAGCTATGCCCGGCAGTATGGTGAACACACCTGCGCCCGCTGCCAGAGGCCGCTGGGAAAGTTCTGGAACTCGGGCGCAGTCTGCCGCGGCTGCAGCCACCGGATCTGCAGCAGGTGCCGCGTGGGCGTGGGCGTGAGAGCAGCGGACTGGAAGTGCACGGTCTGCCACGCCTACAGGTGCAGAGGAGCGCTGAATCACACGCTTTGACTCAGTGCTGCTGAAATTACAGCATCAGCACTAAATGACTGTACAAGCTGATTCTTAAAACTCACTTTCTGGCATTTGCTCTGTATAAAACTAAGAGATCCTTTTTGGTCAACTATTGTTTTGCTCCTTTAAACTTTAAATTTGAACTTTCTTTAAAAACGAGCAGCTATAAGCAACATTTGTAGGATAAAAAATGTATCAGATAACGGTGTGAAAGGGGTTGCTCAGCTCACTGGTTTCAGCTCACTGGTTAGCTGTTTGGCCGTAATGTTTTCATTCACTCGAACCGTTCTCTGTTGTTTTCAATCATAGCAGGCAGCTGTTTTCATCTAAAAAAAAACCCCACTGTACACCACCTGCTCAACACCAAAGAGCATCAGACACAATTTGTGACTAGCTGGTGAGCATTTAGCAGCTAAAAAGCTAGAACGTCCCTTCAGGATCTGGTAGAGACCAAAAACAGAGCTAAAAAGAGATCGAATATTAGACGTTCATCAGACTCTGTGAAAATTAATGATAATGTTGCTTTGTGTATTCTGGATGTGTAAATGAGTAAATGTTTGCTACTTTGCTACATCATCAACTTAAAATGTGATGATATAATATTGTTATACAACTTGTTTCTGCTGCCATCAAGTGGCCAAAAAAGCTATTGCAGGCTTAATGTACAAAATATATTTGTCACTTCTCTCAAAAGTGAGACTTAAATAATATTAAATAAAACACAAGCTAAAGTAAAAAGAGGTAGAAAGATAGCATAACCTTGCATAAGTTGGGCGATTAATACCAATGACTTCCTGTTAAATGTCCATTTAAAATCATTACATCATCAGAAACTTGATATACGTTATATATCAATCACTGCTCTCAAATGTAAGATATCCCTAATAAAAATAAAACTCAGGCTGAAGTAAAAGGCGGCATAAAGAAGCCTAACTTAAAATTATAATGTAGTCAGGTACAGTAACTAGCTATATTTGCTGTCATTTTTTCCCCAGTATGAGTAAATGTGAGTTATAATAACGTAATTATGTAATCGCTCATTATGGTGTTTTCCTTCCTCACAGAGAGGTGAAGATCAGGTCTGGAGACTGGTTTATAGAGCAGAGGGCACAGAAATTTCCAGTCACCACAGGTTTGTTTACTAGATTAGGGCCGCATGTATTCACAATTTCTTTTAAAATCCATTGTTATTATTAATTATTGATATCCAGGTTGAATACATTGAATGATAAAATATGGATGATCCGAGTTGTGTTTGTTTTAAGCTGTTACTTTATATGGGGTTTAAAAGTTACTGAATTATTCAGGATTCAGATTTGGTCACATAAGAGAGTATTATCACTTTAAGATTGTTTAAACAGTCACATGGAAGCCACATTGTGTCAGTTTAGCTGAGATGATATAAAGTGTCCAGACATTGTGAACTCTCTTTGACAGAGTGTGTGGTGCCATCGTGTCATTCATAACATTTATTTTCTTCGCAGACAAATACGAGAGTGTTGGGGAGAAACTATTAAAGGCCTACAACGTGCTGAGGTAAGAGGAATCTTAACATGTTCATGAATGTTTTGTAATACTTGAACACAAAACACAAAGTAACGTGTTATTTTCTTACTTTCTTCACAGTCATATATCAGTTGTACCTCCCACTCCTCCTCCCCACTTGGATTATCAGTTTCTGAGCAGATCTGGGGTAAATTACTGGCATATTTCCAGCATTATACACAGTAAGAGTGCCAAAGGTATTCAATGACTGCCAATTAATGTTGTGTTTCAATCTGCAGGATTTTAAAAACTCCAAACCTTTCACCAAATCTGTGGAAAATCTAATGGTTTCCTTCACCAGTCAGATTAAGAGTGAGTTTACGTTTCATCAAACATGCCTTCTTATCAGTTAAATCCATATCAAATATGGCCAGTGAGCATCTTCGAGAGAAGCAACACTTCCTCTGGATGTTATCAGGATGTAATCATATGAGCTGAATATACGCACGGTGATAACCACAAAAGGAAATGTCTGAAGTAATGCAATGCAACAAACACCCCTCTTGCATCATCATCCTAAGTGTATCTGCAGAAGTTGCACAGGATGATGAACACAGAGAGCAACGACGTGTTGCACGCATTGTGAAAACACCCTTTAATACCAAACAACTTTTTGACTCATTTGAAATTCATTTAATGTGTCCAAGAGGTGGATAAAACCTCTTGTTCTAAATAATGTGTGTATTTCTCCGTAAGCAAACATTCACTTTGTTCTTCTGAAGTGTCTGACTTCTCCTTTCTCAACGCAGAGATTTCCACCTCTCAGAACGATGTGAGGGGAGATCTGCTGAGTGTCGACAGCAGCCACAGAGGGTCACACTTTCACTGCAGCACCCAGAAGAGCCTGTCTGACACCAACATCAACAAATTTAGCAAGGTAAGCCAGCTGCAACGAGTCTTTTTAAGACTGAAAAAAAACACAGCCTGATTCATCTGCTGCACACTTGTCACAGACTGAATTCACTTTTGTACAATCCTAATGGGCTGATGAGACCTCAGAACAAGGATCTTAAAGTAATCCAAGACCTTCACTGGTCCCTACTGGTGCAATAACCAGTCTGTAAAAGCACAGTGAAGAACTGATCCTCCTTCTTTGTTCCAGCTCTATAAAGGCCCCAGTCTTCCAAACCTGTTCAAGAAAAGCAAAGACAGCGACCAGGAAGGGTCCTCCACCGGGGCAGAAGAAGAAACTTCCTTTGGTTCTGAGTACTCTGGAGGAAAGAGAGTAAGTAGAAGCTGATAATAATTTTTAAAAATCCCCAAGTCACTTCCTGTGGTGAAAACACACACGATTGTAATCACGTCACCTCCTTGCTCATGTACAAAATCTTTTCCTGCATGTTCTGTACCCCTGTTAGTGTAGATCTTGTGAGAGTGTCTTTCTGCCCTTTTAAACCTAAAATGGGAAGCTACAGCCGGTGTCTTACCTCCTCAGGGCAGCAACAGCAGCAACAGCACAGACTGTGGCCTCTTCGAGAGCATCAGCGTGGCCGGAGAGATGGAGCTTTCTCTGACCTACAACACCAACACCTCCTGTCTGGAGATCACAGTTGGCGCCTGCAGAAATCTCACCTACGGAGACGCTAAGAGGAAGAAGTGTCACCCGTAAGGATATTGACATAGCATTGTAAACAGTATGATTGTCTGATTCTCCATCAAAGCCTCAGCATCCTGTTATCTCTGTTATCTAGATATGTCAAACTCTACGTGCTGCCGGAAAAGAACGGCAAAATGAAGACGACAGTCAAGAAAAACTCGACGGATCCCGTTTATAATGAAGTTTTAAGGGTAAAAAGAAAAATGTTGGTGGTTGTGACAATCAGCTTTAACTATTAATTCACTATACTAATTAAATAGTTATCTGTCTGGTTTTTCACAGTATCACATAGAGCGCCGTCTGCTGTTTGGAAAGAGACTGCAGGCCTCTGTGTGGCATTCAGGAACCCTGAAAAGGAAGGCATTTCTCGGTGAGGTCCTCATCCCGCTGGACGGCTGGAGATTTGAGGACGAGGCCTCCCAGTGCTTCAACTGGTACCCGCTTTGTCCAAAGGTAATACAGAACAGAGGAAGGTGATGTTATAGATGAGGAGCAAAGTATTAAAGGTTGTCTACTGACACCCTTAGACTCCAGGAAACTACTGCACCTGTTCAAGAAATAGTCCAGCTCATAACCCTTCAGAAACCCCCAAATTGTAGTTTTTGTACATTTTTGTAATTTACAAATTGAATTTACAAATTAAACAACCAAGATTTAAAGTTCTTTTAGATTTATAGTTTCTAGAGTTGCTGTTTGGCGGATTTTGTTACATCTGAACAGAGGCAGGCTAGCTGTTCCCCTCTGTTTCCAGGCTTTATGCTAAGCTAAGCTAACCAGCTGCTGGCTGTAGCTTGACATGGTGTCAGTCGTCTTGTTGAATTCTCAGCATAGAAGCAAATTTGCCAAAAGTTTCGAACTATTAATTTAGTATAAAACATTAAAACATGAATAATTATATGGAGAAAAAATGCAGACAAGACACAAAATATCACCAAGAAACGGTGAAATAATGAAGTACATTTTAAAAGCTCAGTTATTTAATCCTTTACTGGTGTTAACTGCAGGTCGTTTTTAGCAGTTTTTGTATCAAAATGTCTTTTATCCAAACTTTCTTTTGTTTGTTTATTTTCCGAATGGCCTTTTCATTTCATAATGCTATTTTTCATCACAGTCAGGAAAGAACTAGTCATGTGACTAGCTGTCCACTCATTCAGACCAAAGCAACAAAAAAGAACATTTAAAAATTAAAAAATATAAAACTCTGTTTCTGTAAATAAATAAATTCAGAAGGATGAAATAACACAGAATGTGCTGAGTTTTCAAAAAATATTGGATTGCTTTATAATTTCATATATTTTAATATACATATGTATAGTTTGTATTTATTGCTATGATTATTTATTTAATGTCTTCTTTTTTATTAATACTGAACACATTAGGTCTCCATCGTCATCAGAGCGATTGTTTTTTTTATATGTACACAACTTATTTCCTATTACCATCAGACTGAGTGTCCAGAAGGGGGCGCTGTGGGGCGGGATGGAGGTGAACTGCTGGTCTGAGTCAAGTCCAGCTTCAACAACCAGGGTGAACTCCTGCTGCTCAGCTCCGTTAAATGTCTGCAACAACAACTTCTGTTCGCCAAATAATTTTATATCAATTTATTGTGGTAATAATGTAGAAATAACATTTTCACTTGATAAAACGTGTTGTTTATCCTTAAAATGTAATCAAAACACTACATAATGTCAGGTTTTGGAAAGAAATCAAAGCCGCCTTGTGTTTAACTTGCATTTTTTTGTTATTTATCTTTTTATTTTTGTCAATTTTGAACCTTTACTCAAACCATACAGAGCATTAATCCTTTAATCTAAAATAAAATATAAATATCACTAAAGCCTTTTTTGTCATCCTCAAAAAGCAACTTCGGATCAACTGATGTTGTGGGACTGTATAGCCCCCCTGAGATTACATATGTAATAATGGACTTTACGAATAGAATCCATTAATTTTGACTCATAATACTGTCAGCTAATAAATCAAAGATCTATTCTGTAGTATCGTGCAACTTCTGGTTTTGAACAGGTTATATTCAATACAGTAGATTATAATGTATTTTTGGGTGTGATTATCACGTGGTTTAATATGTTACAGATGTGCTACATGTGGTAATCAACAATTTAAGAGTAGTAGGAGAGTTCACTTTGAACTTTTCAAACAAATAAAATGATCTTTACAGCCTTACAGCAATAAATAAAAGCTCAGCTTTACAAAACATGAACTGTGTTTAAAATAAAACACCTCGCTCCACAGCCATCAGGTCTTGGATCTTTGATTATAGCACTAGGGCTCAGAAGAACGTTGATTTTGAACACCTCCATGACAGTCAGGCACTGTTAACACTGTGCCACATGGCAATGATCGACTCACTGTCCTTATCAAAGATGCGAAACACCCCTTTAATGCAAACACTGGTCAGAACACCTTCGTCAGAGTGTAAATATGCTCCATTGTAGCCCTGCATGACTCTTTGTGCGTGCATTTCAGTGTCTGCAGGCCTGCAAGGTGTGTTATGTGTGCTCTGGTGTGTGTTTATGAATGCATCTAAGAGTGTAGGTGTTTAATAGACATGAGGGTGTGTTTATATAGCTATTTGTGTGTGTGTGTGTTTGTTGTGTTTAGGTGTCTGACTCCGGGAGCAGGCAGACAGCTCATCCAGACAACACCCATTTCTGAGGGTGAGACTAGGCTGTTTGACAGACCAAACCTGGAGCTGTGGCCTCTTCTGCCCCTCAGAGGGACACCTGGGAGGGGCTCAGATAGACCCTGGTATCAGCAGGGATTTCCTTTATCACGTCCCAAATATCTATTTCTCTGGTAACTCCACCTGTCACATTGATAAGTGTGTAAACAATTAATAAATGGTTTATAACATGCCATAACTTAGTTGTAAGCAGACATATTATTCTAGTGTTATTAAGTATTATTAATAATTATATTATTATTAAGTATTATTATTAAGTATTCTCACACTGTGAAGCATTTGTATCAGTTATCGAATGAGCGACAATAATATAACATGCAGTTGTAATCATGATATTATATATGAGCACGGAAATATAATGTATTTATTTGATGTTATTAAAATTATTACATTTATTAATAAAGTATTTATTCATAAATTGACATGAGACTTGAGGTTCCTTGTGCTAATGAAGGCCACGACATGCTGCTGACAAATCTGGGAGAGATCTAGTGAGCAGAACTCGCAGTATTTTTTGATGGCCACTTTTGAAGACCCCCATATTTGCCCAAATTTACAGCACATATGATCAGGTTTACAGCCTGATACAAAAAAAACAGGTAAAGTTATGCTGCTTTGAGTGACAGCTAGCTATCTAGCTAGAGCTGTAGACCTTTTTCCACTATATGCCACTATGAACGACTCCTTTTATATTATTATTTTATATTAATTGCTTTGATATTACTATTACAATTTATATTATGTATTTATTTGATCCGTTGTTGATATACAAATATTGATCACGGCAACTTTAAACTGTTTCAGAGGTCAAGTGAGTGAAGCTTCAAGCTCCATGAACATTTCTAAAGACTTTTAAACCTGCCTGTGAGTGATTAGTATGTTCATATGCTTTATAACACACTGAACTGAAAAGGAATTTTTCATATATCTAATATTAATTTTTCAACATTTTGTGAAATATAATCTTTCTTCTTCTAGTGCAGCGCAGGTGTTATGCCTTGTGTGTCTTTTTGTTTATCAGTTCATCTGGTTGCCATTCCCCTGGGAATTCATGAAGTCTTATTGATATAATTTATTTGAGTATAGTTTTATTTTGTGTGATTAAACTGAATTTGGGTATGAGTTGAGGTATGATACTCGAGTAAAATACAAGTAGCTCGAAATTGTACGACAGAGTAAACAATTTAAGTGTTTATATACTGCCTATAGTCACAAAATAAGGGGGGTTAAAGTGTGTTACCATTTCTAGGCTACTCTTCACCATTCAAATTTAATTTCCTCTCCAAAAGTGTTTTGAGGGTCAAACAGCTAAACATCCATGCAAATTAAATTCCTTGAAGACACTGGGATGATATTTGTCACCCATGACATTGGGAGCCACACCCGCCTTGTCACAGGAAGTGGTTTGAGTTATTTCAGAGTGAGCTCTCCAGGCTCTCTCACTCTCGTCGGCGTTTCCTTCCATACGAGGCCTTTCTAGTCTCCGTGTAAGCGTGCAGCGTGTGAAAGACATGCTCAATCTTTGGTTTCACAGTGCCATGAACAACAAAAAAATGTTCCTGTGGAAGAAGTGGTGATGTCACTGACCTGGAATTCTCTGTTAACCCCATCTTGTCCAGGGTCACCATGACAACAGGTGTGACATCACCTCATGATGACGTTCCAACGTCTCTGCCCGCTGACAGACTCAACACATAAACATGCTGTTTGCAGCTCAGTATATTGTAATAACTGTGAGCTCGCAATGATTCATTCATTCAAACATACTAATGTGTAATCATAGTTTTTTTTTTATTGTCAATATGTTGAACACGTCATTATAAAATCCTGCTCATATACAAAGGCCAGCAGAGCTGTGTTTCCATTACAGTGTCAGTAGATGCTACTCTAGTCCATGTCCAGAGAAAGGAGAGCAAGATGCTGTTTTTATACTGGCTGGATCAGTCCGTTGTGACCAAGCTGCAAAGTGAAAACTCTTTATAAAGTCCTCAACTGTCATCTTCACCTCAGTGGAGGTCTAACACTAAAATAGGTAAAAGTTTTCAAAGTCCTTATTTCTTGGATTATGCACCTTGGCTAAGAAGTGAGGACCAACTGTCTGGGAGAGAAAGGCCACTCGGGAGGGTAAAAGCACATAAACACATGCTCATCTCTCACCCGACACAGAACAGAGTAATAAAATATATTAAACCTAAGTGTCCCCATCAACATCAACAGTGCTCTGAGGACAAAGACATTCCTTCATGCTGTGAACTGCACGGCAAAATGAAAATGAATCAAAAGTACCTAAAAAGATAGCAATCTCCTCAACTGATTCAATGGCATGCAACTGGATATTTCCTACAATAAAAAATAATAATTTACAGTTAAATCTCTTTAATTTAGTGATTTGAAGGATATCATATTGGAACTGCTATCATTTTGGTCAATATATATAAAACCTTTGAGATATTAAATGTTTTCTTTATCATTAGTAGATAGCAAAATAGCAAAAATATACAAACCAAGATGAAATACCCTTTTTAATGTCCCATATACAATATAAATATCAATAACTAGATATGATTTTAAACTACTGTATAGCAATATTAAACATAAATGGAAGTGTTCAAATATAATGGAAAACAAAAACGACATACACCCCCCCCCCCCTTTCTGAGTGGTCGCCATAAACAACAGACTGTCCTTTTCTTCCTACACAACAAAAAGACAGACATCAAAACGAAGCAAAGGCTTTAATTACATATCGTATGTGCACATCATGAAATAAAAAATAAAATTACTGCTTCATCTCACCTCCGGATAAAAACGATAATGATTTGGTTGGTGACTTGATCCAAATTACACACATTCAAATACACAAATAAGACCTGAAACACTAAGAGGACAAAGGTTTTGGCACTAAGTTTTCTTCAAAGGATTTGCAAAGCCCTGCATACCGCCAGACAAACTCATGACAGGAGTGTGTCTCTCTGTAAGGGATGCTTCTGCTGTGCTTATTACTGCTCCAGTTAAGTCTGCAACTGCTATGTGTTATTACATGAGTTTGTGTGTGTGTCGATGTGTGTCGGCAGAGGAGCGAGATGTAGTGACCATTCAGAAAGGGTGGCTGGCTGAGGGCCGAAGGCTTTTTATAAGGCCTCAAACTCGTCAATCCTCTGCTTGGTGTTGCCCTGCCTGATCTGTCGCAGGGTCTTGTATTTGTCTCGGCCGGCCCGGACATTCTCACTGTGAAGAAGGTCATTTTGGGTGTTCTTGGTTTCGTCACGCGCCTGAGCCAGCTCTGAGGTCAACGCCTGAGGGCAGAGAAGGAGAAGAGGCATGAGATACAATTCTAACATTAAATCCCACCATATTAGCACCACTGTGTCTTGTTCACTCATTCACTGTTCCCTATATAAAAGACAGTAGTTTACTCTATGGTGCCATGGAAATACAACACGAATTCACAGAGAACACTGGCACACTGATAATTAAGATACTCTCATCATTGTCAACTATGCATTCTCACCTAACCTGTTAAAGCCTAGCCTGTTAAACAAACTCTGGTGCCTTCGCCCATTTAATTTGATTCATTTCAAAGCAGATCGGACTCATTGCAGGATTTTTCAAGCATATGCATTTGATTTCTAGCTAAGCTAAGCTACCGTTAAATCCATTTGCTGATTGTGAAATATTAGAAAGCGATGTCCTCATTCGTATAAGCGATGTATAGCATATATTTACGTATGTGTGATCATTTGCAGTTTCTGTTTCTTCTCCTGTTTAGATCCATTCATATTAATACACAACAGGTCTAACTGTGGTCTTGACTAACGATCCTCATGACCAGTTATCTGTTTGTGACCTCTTTGTGACACAGAGAAGACAAACACGCTGTAAGACATTACTTGTATTAGGCTAAAGAGTGACAGATATCTGGATCATTGACTGAGTGGGGTGTTGATTTTCTATCCTAACCTTCAGCTGTTTCTGGACGCGTTCGTTTTTCTCGGCCTCGGTGAGACGATCCTCCTCATTGCGGTGATCGTTGATGCCTTCGGTCTGCAGGTCGGCGCTGTGCGTGCTGTTGTTCTCCTCGCTGTCGCTATTGTCGTCCAGGTGGTCGTACATGGGGGGAGGGGGAGGCGGAGGGGGCACCGTCATCACCATGTGCAGCTCCTCTTTGGTCTTTAGCAGATCGTCCTGGGCCTCCATTGCCTGGCAAGAAGAGAGGAGTTAATACAGAAGGCCAGTCGATTTACTCTTACTTGTTTCTGAACTGTGGTAGAAAGTCTGATTTATTCCTCCCTCTCCCACATGTGTGTTTCCCTTTATTGATTTGTTTTAGATTTAAAATCACAAGCACCAAAAGCTCTGAAAGAACCTCCCTCAGTAACCTGTACACTGCAGTTTGCCCTCACCTTGAGCTGCCATGTGTTGGCCTCCTCCTCTTTGCGTTTCTTGGCCTCTTCGAGCAAGGTGATCCTGGACGTGTGCTCTGCCAGCTCTGCAGTCTGGAACAAAACGACAGGAGATACATTTATTTAGGAGTCCAGGTATAATACATAAAGATATCGCTCTCAAAGTATCAGACAAGTGCAAATGATCAAAATGCACAAAGAGAGAGACTCTTGCTTGTCATTGTTTGAATCGTGTATGTTTGTTTAAAGCGAGCTCAACTGTGGCACATTTTCAGTCACAAATGTTTCACTCAGCAGGTGAGTGACATCTGAGCTATGCACAAACAACACTGGGTGCATGTGAGCGTTTATTCATCAAATCCATCGGCAAAACAAAACAAAACAAACTCGTCTAACAGAGAGCATCAGGAAAACTATTTAAACCTTTAGTCAAGTTTACATCCAAATTTAGTGCAAATTTCAACTGAATGTCCAGAAACTTGGCAAAAGAAAAATCAGCAAAAGAAAAAGAAAATGAATGCACTTTTTCTATGCAAATTGAGCATAAAAAACAGATGGATTGAGAATTATTTATGGTGACCACTTCTTAACAGCTTAAAAAAGGCAATAATTAATATGCAAACTGCCACTCTTGTACTAAAGAATCGCTTTTAAAAGACTGACTTTTGTGAAATTGTTATGTGAAAGGCTGGAAAACTGGTCACTCAGTGTATTATCAATCAGTGACCACAACTCCTACACGCTTTTCAGTCACAGTCAGTGGAAGTTGCACAGAGACTTAAGCGCCTTAATAGGGTTTAAGTATAAAGGATGTCACCACAGCAGGTGTCGGTCTGATAAAACTGTGCTGGTGCTTCTGGCTGAATGTGGAACCACAGATTTACTGTCCAGGCTGTTAAAAGCGAACAAGGGAGCGGTGCACAGTCCTGTGGGTGGTCCACAGCCGAGCAGCTCAGGGGTGAGGGAGCGGTTAGTCTGAACTAACTGGGTGTGGTCCAGCTGGTCACTACAAAGTGGTTTTGTCTGGAGCTACAGTAGCCAGGCACTGCTGAAAAACCCCATCCTACAATGTGCCTGGTACAGACCGGGAAAACACAACAGCTAAGTGTAGAGAAAACCTGGAGAAAAGGTTTGAGTTTTTGTTATCCTGCTATCAGGGTGCCAACTTTTGAGATTTTATTGACAGACCTGTCAGTCTTTTCGTTGTCCCACTGCTGACTCTTTTGTGTTTCTAAAGTTTAAATGAAGTGTAGTGTCATCACAATACTGACCAGCTGCTCCTTACTCTTCATCTGGGCATCAGCCAGGCGGGCCAGCTCCTCTTTAGCCAGCAGGGCCGCCTGACGCTCTGCCTCCAGACGAGCTGCCTCCTCCTCCGCTCTCCTCCGCTCCTGCTCCAGCATGGTGGCTCTCTGGAGCTGGTCCTGAAGATCTAAAATAAAGAAGGGAGGGAGAGAAAAAGAGGTGTGAGACAAATGCTACGCTGCCGCACACAGAAATTTCCCTAAAATTATCATAGATTGCCTCATGACCACAGACTAAGAGCATTAGAAGATATCCACAAATTGCTGTGTATTATTTAACAGTAGCTGATATACAAATCTGTGTGCTGTGATCTAGAGAACAAACGATTTCTGAAAACATAACACCAAACACAGATGAATGAGCAGGAAACGGAAATTAATGTTAATCATTACAAAAGAGGAAGCCACAGAGTCACTTTATTATCAGTTTTATTAGCCTGCTACCTTTCTGTATGTAATTTCGCAACAAGAAGTGCTTCTGAAGGTCGCAAGCAGAAACATGGAAAACTAGAAGAGTCAAACCTCACAAATCTTTTTTTTTTTCTGGTTTAGACACTACATTTACCCACATGCACACTCACACTCTTTGTATTCTCAGGGTTAAGAGACATATGAGCCACTGAAAGCCCCCCAGGGTCCCTCAGTGAAGTAACCCCCTCACCTTTCTCTGCCTTCTTGGTCTTCTCCTCAAACTGGTAGAGCCTCATCATCAGATCCTGCTTCTCTTGCTCTATCTGCTCCTTCTCTTTCTCGATGGCCTCTCTCATTTTCTTCTCTTTCTCCAGCTTCTCTCTGCAGATAAGACACAGCTGCCGTGAGCCAACAAAGGGAGCTGACATAGTTGATGCATGGCTACGGCTGACAAACAACAGTCGGCCAGCCGGCACACACGCTCAAGCCCACATTCACACCTTGGATGCACAAGCTGCTCTATTGCCATTCAAAAAAATTAAAACATCTCTGCATCTGTCATGGTCACACAGAGGATATTAAACGTCTATTTGCAGGTGAAGTCTTTGGCATGAAAAGAGTTGCTAGAAAAGGATGCTTTAAAGAATTCTACCAATATTAGGGTTGCAACATTAAAACATGTTTTTAACATTTTTTTCAATATCCATCAATTGACTAATTGTTTGGTGAATAAAATGTTAGAAAATAGTGAAAAATACTCTTCAAATGTTCCCAAAATGAATTTAAATATTCAAATCGCTTATTTTGTTCAAACCCCCCCAAATCTTCAAGTTACTATTGGAAAAAACACATTTGATAAGTGAATTTATGCCATTTTTCTTAAGAATGAATAAACAATTAATTATCAAAATAGTTAATAGAGTAATCGATTAATTGACTAATCATTTCAGCCCTAAACATATTCTTATGTGAGTTCTTGTCTAAGGCTGCATGATGAGAGACGTGAGACTCTTTGCTTTAACGATCGATTTCATTATTATAGAGATTTGCTGTAGATTAATTTTCTGTCAATCGACTCATTGAGTGACTAATCGCTTCAGCTCTGGAGAAGAGCAGCATATCCTCACATTTGAAAATGCTGACTAAGCAAATTTTTAGCGTATTTTTTTTCCCTCCTCAATAAATGATTTAAACAATTAGTCGATTATCAAAATGTTTGGGGATTGATTTTCTGTTAATGGACAGAGAAATTAATCCCTTAAGCACCAACATTATGAACCAAAGCCCCAAAAATGATATTACTAAAGTCATTGTACAGTATCTATGAATAATTCAAAGTGTATTTACCACACATACTACAAAAGAGTCGCAGGCTTTTTTTGGTTTACTGTATTTGTTGCTTATTTAGAGTCTATTAGCTTTTTTTTTTACACTACATGCACACTTTGCACTGGCTTCTTTTGTCAAAGAATTGATTATAGTCGAATAATCATGCACTTTTAGCCTTGTATTTACATTGATACAGTACTTCTTTTTTTTTAATCATGTAAAAGTTTAATGTAAGTTTGTCAGGGGACTATATATTTCTGTTGGACAGCCGGGCTGTACATTTTACTTTAGCTGCAGCAACAGCCTGATATCTCCCTTAGGGTTTAAAAAAGTCTACATTAACCATCTTAAGGGACTCGCAAGCCATCTTATAACCATGTTTGGACACCAGCCCAGCCCCTCTCACGAGATACTGACCACTGTGAGCTACTGTGTGTGAACCCGAACTCTGTCTGCTGGGGCCTGGTGATCTAAGGGTTCTCCCACTGGTATTTAGTGTGTTGTCTGCTCTACGTTACATCACCATGTTTGAACAGCTGTACGGAACAGACTGTGGGCCAGCAGCTGTAGCTGAGACCGGGGTCAACATCCATTCACTTTCAGTTCAGCCAATTCAGGAAGCAGATTTCCCGTACTTTAAAAGGAATGCCGCATTATTACCCAGTGAATGGTTTCACTTGACATGTTGAACCGCATGAATTGAAAGTGGCTGTGAATAGTATCTGCCATTAGTGAAGCTGGTTGAGACAGAAGGAAGAGAAACTATTTATAAGTCCTCTGCTGGCCTTAATCTACGTAATGGAGCACCGTCTCATGTTGTTATCAAAAGAGTGCATTCTTTTAAATAAAGCAGAGGTGAATGGCTTCAGATTTTGGACTGTTTGTTGGACAAAACAAGACATGTGAAGGTGTAACCTTTCTGACTTTTTACAGAACGAATGATTAATCGATTCATAAAGAAAACAATCTGCAAATTAATCAATAACAAACATAATCATTAGTTGCAACATAAACTCTTGGTAGTTCAAATAATACAGTTTCAAGATGCAATGTCAAAAATATGGCCGGACAATATGGTGGAAACTATCTCGATATTAATAATATGAATGTTTTCCAAAATTGTTATATCATAAAACATGCGTTACTGTTTTCAGTTTTAAATTATATATTTTTTTCCTCATCAAATTCAATATCACAAAATTCTAAAAGTTAGAATTACAATTGCACATAAAATGATCAGACTAATCAGACTCTTTTGCTTGTGTAAAACAAAACTTTAACTCGGACTCTTTAACTTTATCACTTTGTCATTTTTTAATTACAGCTAGCTCAGAACCAGTAATTTGATCATATAAGAATATAATATTCTATAAACAGTAATATTAAATTATTACGGTTCAAAAACCAACTAATCAAAATCTATAAATCTTTTTAGCCCAAGAACAGAACAGAGAGCATTCCAAGAACAGAAATTATGCCTAAAATCATAACTTTAAAGAAGGTTTTTATCCATGTCAGAACTCATTTTGGCGTAGTGTTACTATTTTAAAGTGGAGTACTGATTTTGGAAGGAATTTCCAAATGTTTGCAGGTGTCTGCGTACCTCTCCTTATGCTTCAGTTGCTTCTCCTCTCGGGCCTGGGCCTTCATCTGCTGCACCTCAATCGTGTCCGGCTTGCGGCGACGCATGTACAGCTCGTGGTTGCCCATGCACAGCTGCAGGATGCGCTTGTTTATGCGCAGTCTCGGTGCATAAAACACAAAGTCCTAAAATTGTGAAGAAGAAACAGACAGGAGGGGTAAGGAAGAGAGGAAACGTGAACAAACAGCCAGGTGAATAAACTGTTCAGCTGCCTGTTCATTGTGCTTTGCTGATAAAGGACAAAGACTTAAGTAGTGGGTCTAAGCAGGTGCAGGGAAACTTCTAATACAGATTACTGCTATAAACAGTATTATAGACTGCTCCACTTGTAATGAAAGGTAAAAAAGCCTGACCTAGACAGATAAGATATGTATTTTTGTGAGCGTTTGGGGTCCATCACTAATAGCATTTCCTAGACAGTAGCCCTGGATGTTCTGTATGCTAGATCAGAGTGAGGATACACAGTATCTAATGGTTTTTCTCTTCTACAGAGAAATGTCAGGTTTAGAAATGTCAGTGCATGTAAACTCTAAATGGGGGCTGATGCTACTGAGGTGTTACTCACCGGAGACTTTTTATCAATGGGCTTGATGATGAACTTCTTATCGTTGAAGGAAATGTTTCTGATCTCACTCCAGGGGAAGCCAATCTTTGGGGTCAGTCTGAGGAAGTGACCACACAAATATTGACGTTATACGCCGATACTAAATTATAACAACTTGTCATCTTTTGATCCATTTTGACAGACAAAAAACATAATAAGAATACATGTTGTAACCCTGACATTATTTGCAATGGCTACACAATCAGCCAAATTATACAAAAGCACAATGTTCATAGCTATGTGGACAACTCACACCTGTACATGTCACTTTAAATCATTTAACCAAAAATATTAACAAACCAAAATATTAAAATTAAAATCATCTGTTTGAGATTATATGAGGACAAAACTTAGGACAAAATTACTGTGCTTATCCTAAAAGAGACAAAATTATATATGACTTAAAACAAAACAGATTCAATATAAGGCAAAACGTTTGGGTGTCATCATAGACAAATGTTGTAAATGTTAGACCATATCCTACTCTTTCGGATGCAAAGAAACTGATTCATGCTTTAGTTTTTTCTCTCTGGACTATTGCAATGCTCTGCATTATCAAAGAAATCAGTTAATATATTTTAGCTTGAAAAAAATGCAGCTGACTCATTAAATGACCCACAGTTAAAACAAAGAAGAAAAACCTCTTAAAGTGAGTCTTTCAAAAAATCAAATCTCACCTTTTTAATCTTGATTTAAAGTTAGCCTGCATCCTTTTTCGCTTTTAGTGACTCTTTAGTAAATCAATTTTATCTAAAGCACTGCATTAAATGTATGAAAGGTGCTATCCAATAAACGCCAAATATAAATACCAAATTATCTCAGGTTTCACCTTCAGAAATGACAGAATTTGCTGATTTTCTTTGTCGTATTTGACAGTATATTCAATCTATTTATCAATATAATCTATTTATCAAGAAACTACTTGTCAGATTAATCAATAACGAAAATAATCATTAGTTGCAGGCCTCTTTATTATAGTAATACAGATTTTTATGTAAACATAATCAAACACCAAACACTTTCAGACAAGTCATGTATTTCAATCAATGCAGTGCTACATATTGTCGTGTTAGAATAAAGCTCTCTCTGGATGACAGTAAACATGGATTTCTGTATCCACTGGTTCAGTATGAGGGAAGAATCTAGGGTGTGGTTCAGTGACAAACTGAACGGATGCCAGACTCATTCAGCACAATACAAAGTAGCATTGTAAACACTGCCGGTAGTGTTGTAATCTAGAAAGGCAGCCATCCACCTAGCAGTCACCTAACAGTGAAACTGTACTGACTGAACTGGAATTTCACTTTATTACTGACCCTGACACATACATAAGGAATTGAGAAAACAATGTGGAAGTTATCGAAGAGATTGAATATTTCTATCAATGTCTTGTGGTATATTGAGCTGTGCTTTATCAATGGACCCAT
Organism: Hollardia meadi; assembly: GCA_037974645.1. NCBI lineage: Eukaryota > Metazoa > Chordata > Actinopteri > Tetraodontiformes > Triacanthodidae > Hollardia > Hollardia meadi. The sequence goes on from JBBPCS010000238.1 coordinate 9,289,611, forward strand.
GTTTGTAAATGACAGACACTGTGGTTGTTGAAAATGTAGCTGCATGTCATATGGCTCTCTAATAATAAGAAAATACTAGTTGGGCTGAAACGAACATTTTCCAATATTGATAATGTATCCATTTGATCAAATAATTAATTAATTGTTTGATATAATAAAAATTGTTTTTGCTAGAAAAAACAATTGAACAATAATAAAAATAGATGCAGATGCCGATAGTTACTAGTGTGTCAAAAAACATCCGTAAAACATATTTTTTGGGTTCAGATACTGATCATTTTGGTTACTAGATACCAAAGTTACAACCACGTCATTATAAAATGCTAAAAAGAAAAATAATTGTTAACACGTTTCTGATTTCAGATGGAAATCAGTAGTACACTTTTTCAAGAGTCAAAAGTGAATCTGATGTCTGACTGGTCTTACTGTGTGTATGTGGGTGTTTGACTAGGATGGTTGCCAAGATGAAACCTTGGCTTAAGAAAACCTCTAAAAACTCTGTTCTGTGAAATGAGCAGTGCTGTGTTTTCAACAGAGCAGCAGAGCACAAGAAGTTAAACCAGCACCAGAATATGCCTCGGCAAAGCCTTGACTGCACTGCTGCATTGTGGGCCAGCTGCCCCCAATGGAAAAACAGTGTTGTAGGTTAGCCTCACATTCTTAAGTGCCGCACAGCTTGAAAAACCAGTCGGCGTAGCCATGGTTACTGCAGGGCACCGTGGAGGAGAGGCATTTCTTGCTGATCCCAGCGAGCACATAAAGAGACAGACTCACACAAGGACACAAGGGCCCGGTACGTTCTTTAACAATGTCTTTCTTCCTCTTGTTGGAGGTTTAGATTCCACAGAGAAATGAGGCTAAATGAGAGATTTGGTGAACTTTAACACAATAGCAGATACAGTAATCTAATCATTTAGACTTGAAGAAACTCTTGAGCTGAAACCTTGCCCCGTCACCTACTCTGCTGTATTCATTTCTTACGCCAAGATAGACATGGTACTGCTCACAATAGACACCCACATTAAAGCTTACACAGTGCAGCCAGTTTAATATGAGAAGAGGTACAATCTGGCAGTGAACAAGAACACTCAGCCAGAGTACAGTAAGGCTGGAGGGATTTCTAGCACAGGGTCAATGAATGAAAGGCAAGTCACCTGGGATGAAGTGCTCCTTTAGCACAGTGCACTTCACTCCAGTAACCCAACAGAGCTTATTTCACCAAAAGGAGGGTGATTACGTCCCAAAGTGCCTTGCCCTATAAACTAAGTGGCAATCACAGGAAAGACCAGGCTGTATTCTGCCAACACCCTCCCACAGATATCAAAATTGTAAGCACGATTGCCAAACAACGAAAAACAATCAATAGGTCGTGATTAAGACATGGCCCAGCAGGTATATCTCTGTGTTACAAATTTGAGGCTTCAGCCAGATCTAAGCCAGGGGTAGTTTTTATAATTCAGCAGTATGTAGAGTAGTAATTGTACCTCTAAAGGCACACGTGTTTACAAGAGAGAATGACACACTCACTCAAAGCAAGCACAATCATATGTAGGACAGGCACACATTTTAAACCATATTATATGACAAAAAACCACAAAACCTCCAGACAAAAACAGATTTTTTCAACTCAGTGAATCATATAATGTTACAGCACTACTGAAAAGACATATACGGTTAAAGCAAACTGCTGAGTTTTAATGTTCAACAGTGTTAGGTAGCGGTACTTTTAAAAATAACTTGTTAAGTTACAAGATTACAGACGTTAGAAAATATGTTACAGTATTACCGACTGAGTAAAGTTACTTGTTGGAGTACTTTTGCGTTACCAAAAATGACAACCCCTTTGGGATTTGGTTGCAGTTGGGGGATGTGGTCATGTGGCGATCACCTTCGTATATAGTCTAATAAATAAGCAAAATACACTCACAAAATGTGAAGAAAGGAGATATAATCTTACACCTAGGCCTGTTTGCCTTACTGAACAGAAAAATACCACCGTGAACCTTCTGAATTCAAGTTTCTCTCTTTCACCAAACTAAGACGAGCTTAATCGCCTTCTTAACTCATAGTAAAACACACTTTACTCAAACAAGACATAAACGAAATAAAACTCACCAAAACCATCCTGTTTTGTCTTTCCACTTTACCACCACTCAACAATCTGGAAACTTGGTTGAAATAAATCCCAACTTCATCGAGTTAGAAGTGAAAATATGCTTGCTCCACATGCTGTTTTTACCTGTGCTAACGCTTGGACAGTAAACTGGGCAATGGCATATAGGCACAGTCTACGCCAGCCTCTATGAACACAATAAAACACAAGCTCCAAATACAGTGCTTACTTGTCGTCCTTCTCATAAATGTTGAGTCCCAGGGCATCCACTCCCAGCCACAGCTCCGTTCCCTTCTTATTCTTGATGTCAAAGTAGTTGACTCCATACATTTCCAGGTCTTGGGCAATCTTTAGGTACTCCAGCATAGCATCCTCTCTGCAGGGATGGACAGAGGACAGCATTGACAACAATTGTTAAATGCATTCTTAGAGTGCATTAACTCAATGATCGACACATTATTTAAGACACACACTCACTTTAACGTCCCACTGTGCTCCTCATGCCACACCTGAATCCTCTCCTCCCACTGTTCTCTGGATAACTTGTGCTGCTCCAGGACTCTATGGAAAGAGAGAAGAAAGTAGCAGAGATCAGCTACAAGCATTAACTAACAGGCAAAATAATATGACGGTTTGATAAATAACATTATGGTCTCTATTTTCATGCAAAATTTGCAATGTGAAAGTACAATTTGGAGTCAAGATTGATGGATTTTGCGCATATTCAGACATTCAAATACACCCACATGTTCAAAAGTCCAATAAACCCCATGTGCACTTCCTGTAGACAGGAAGTCTACAATAAACTCATCAACTTCTGCACTTCACATCAAACTAGCTGCTAATGCTATCCTGCACATGTTCTTACTTTGTGCAGTGCAAATCAATAGCAATGCCAGGAGATTGTGACAACCTCAGGACACATGGGACAGACACAATGACCTACAGGCTTTCAATGTGTTCAGATACATTAATTAGAGACATCATCATGTCCTTGGCTTCATATATGAGCAGCTGCTTTTTCACACATCCAAATCTTTGCTTGTTCCTGACTCCTACAGAGGATGAGATGCGCACTCGACTCTATAATATCTCACCTGTGTGGCAGCAGGCGTTCAGACAGCAGGTATCCAGGCCGGTGGACTTCTTTGTTGTAGTCTCCAAACTTGGCATGACCAGAGTAGGAGGCCAGCAGTACGGCTGTCTCTGGTGGACAGTAAACCTCATCGCTCAAAATGCCCTCCTTCACCTGCAAGAAGAAAAGCTTCTGGGTGATGTCCTGGATCAGCTCCTCAGACACATCCTCTGGAAAGAACTTGGCCCGAAACTTGAACTGCAGCGGGTTCTCCTTCTTAACGTCCTGGGACGACACCTGGGGAGGAAATACAACACAGTAAAACATCTAATATCGTTCCTTTTGGACAAAGCCAAGCAAGCCGTTTGCCCCCGTTTCCACTATACTGTACATGCTACGCTAAGCTAACCGGCTGTTAGCTCCATATATTGGCAACATCTTCTTATCCAACTCTTGGCAAGAAAGTGAATATGTGTTCCCACACTATTCCTAGAATGTCAACCAGCTGGAGCAGCTGGGCTGTACTAAGTTGAGTATTATCAGTTGTATATAGAGCGTAAGTGAAGACGTTCACATTTGACAGCCAGGATTAAAGAGTTGGGTCTACAGCTGCGATAACTTTCGATGTGATTTGGCTCTCTATAAATGAAACTGAAAATTGATATAATCATTTGGGAATCATCCTTAAGTATTAGAATATAGTTTCTTTATTTTTTCCAAATATGAAGTATAAATCATGTCTCTTTCAAACCTTTAAACCTTTATTATCTTCTACGAAAGAATCAACATTAGCGACAAACAAAAATGCTCTGCGTTAATGTTTAATACATTACAAAACATCTCATAGTTCCTCAGTTTCATGGGTGTAGTGCCCTTACCAAAAGGAGATCTACCACTCTCATTTTGTGGAAATACACTTCAATAACTCCAAGCTATATTATGTGTTTACACAATGTGCCTCTTCCTCTAATTTCAAAACAGGAACCAAGCGGTCTTGATGGAGAGAATGGGGCTGGGAATATTCCAGTTTGAGAGAGGCATTGTGCTGACGAGCTGCAGCGTCAGCACACAGTGTACAGTTTACTGCTGCTGACTGAGGCAAGTGTAACCCTTGCCTCTCTCACTTACTAATGTTTATTATTTATTTCAGTCAGGAAGGCATTCATCAGAAAAAATCTCTTCAATCCCATTCAATGGAAACAATCTTAAACTCACTCACTATAGACACAAAAAGAATCAAAATTGATGCGACAGAACCAGTGATATCTTTTTTTTTCCATTTCACGCATTCTTCGTTGTTGTAAAAACCTGGCGCCTAAACTACCCACAATGCAATGCAACCACCGACAGTTCTGTTAGAGATTTTATTGTGTTGTGCTAGTAACAATGTAGCCTCAAGCTAACTTCAGACCTTTTGGACTTTTTGTTTTTTCACACTTGTAGTCTTCAGAGACCTGTTGACAAACTTTGTGTAAAATCGAGTCAAGTTCTTCAAGAAACTACTAATGCAGAAGCAACTGGTCTAAAAAGCTGCAGGGGTTGGTAGATTATATGAAAACTTTGATAACAACAAAATCTTGAATATCTGAAATTCTTCTTATTTACAGCCATGACTTCATACCTCTGGCTGTTTCACTAAAACAGTTAGTGAAGGTGCAGTAACCTGTGTTTACTCAGAGACACCATAGGAGAACTGAGGCAGTGCGCTGGTTCACAAAGAGTTCACACTCTTTTGTCAAATAAACCACCTCCAGATGACAACATGAGGGGATCTGACCCCACAGCACAGACAGAACGCAGCAAAATTAGCTGGAAGCCATAATAAAGCATGTGAGTATATACTATACAAACTGCAATATAAATACAGTGGCTACTGATTGACTAAAAAGCAAACACTGAGCTCTGATTGTATCGTCAAACCAAAGAATGCATTCTTTCTCTATTGTTCATAGAATTTGACTCCATAGGGACTGGTGACCAGTTGGGACACACTTGAGACATAGAGTGAAGTAACCATGTAGGAATGCAGGTGGCAGGTACAATGAAATGATAGTGGAATTTCACTCTATTGAAAATATTGACATCGATACCTTTGAAAGCAAACCATACAACTTGTGTGGTTTAATTCTTAACAGTATTTACAATTATAATAATTCATGATTGTAGAATGATTATAAACTGTGGAAAGGTTTTCCCCCAATCCAATATTATGAGACAAAACAAACACAAATATGTCTTTTTAAAGCTGGATCTTACCTTTTTGTCCAGTTTTAGCCAAGTATAGTAACCTTTGCCGTCCATATACTGAAGTCCAAAGTACCAGACCTCACGTAAGCCGATGGTTCTCACCACCTACAGAGAAAAGGATTTACTGAGTCTTAGAATACAGTGGGGCTACAGCAAATCCTGACATGTAGAAGCTGAAACCTGAGATGTTAACTGTTAGTCAATTATCAAAATGGCTGGTGATTATTTTTTGATCGTCTAATGGTCAGGGTTTGTACTTTTTAACGCTCCAAAAACACAAAAGGCACAAAGATTAATTTAAAAAGTAAATGAACAGACTCCAGATAATACTATTTTCCATAGACCTCGTCATAGATTAAAGGCAAGGACCTTCTAATGGGAAAATAGTTCCAGTTTGTCAGGGCAGGCACGTGATTTGGTTTAAGGCAGTGATATAATATTAATTTTTAAAATGAGATGCAGGAATTTCACTTGATTTAACCAGATGTAAGACTGGATTACTTTAAAGAATTCACAACCTGCCCTTCCAGGGAAATGAGATGACGATATAAATGTAGAAGTCAATACAAAGATAGAAAGATCACACCTCAAAAATCAATGAGGTAATTTTTTCCAATAAAAGTAAATGATTCGTTGATGGTTTTCTTCCAGCAGGGCGAGGAGTCATGAAAAGGCCTTTGAAGGATTTACAGACGCTGGCAAGGCCTGAAGAATCTAACCTTATGGAGAAACACTCCGGTACCAGACTAATCTGCTGAATAGCCCTCATAGTATTACACATTCCCAGGCCTGAGTATGGACTTGGCTGCAGGTATGATACAATCCAGTCGACGACTGCCAGGACAAATAAAAGTAGTATATATGATGGACTCTGGACAGGGAGATGGTCCCATGGAGGGATACCATTATAAGTGAGACTCAGCTGATCCTTAATAGTAGTAGTCCTGGCCTTTTCCAGACTATGCATCTTAATATTGGCACTGGGGCTGATTTTTATTATCAATCAGTCTACTGATTACTTTCTCAATTAATCAATTAAACGTTTGTTCTATAAAATGTCAGAAAATGGTGAAAATGTTTTTCTTTTCCTCACCAAAACCCCTAAATCTCAATTATATGTGTTTTTCTATCATGTTGGACAAAGAAAATGATACATTCTCATAGCTGACAAGCTAAGTTTTTGCATTTATGCTTGAAAAATGACAATTATCAAAATAGTTGCAGATTATTTTTCTGAATCATTAATATTCTGAAATCAGCTTTGTCATTTCAGCTCTAATTGCCACCTTTATTTGAGACTTTGTGAGACTAAAGGCTTTCATTGAAGATCAAAGCTTATTAGGCTAATGTAGTGAGTGAAAGAGAGTGAAATTGAACATATTTAGAACCAAATTAAAATATCAGCATATTTCCTAATGATCAGATTTTGCAATAACACTTTTCTAAATTGAGTGTTTTCTCTACTTGCATCTGAAGTAACACTTAGCTTACATCTCTGTCTGTTGCCACAGTACACCATAGCCAGTGAGGGCTGATCTTTAACAAAGTGGTCCTATTGTTTTAACAGCGAGGAGGAGGGAGGGCGCGCTGCATGACCAGCATCCTGTCTCTGACTCCAGGAACAGACTGAGAAGCTTGGAGCAAGTTTGTTATAACTTTCTGGCAAAACTGCAACAGCCCAAACTCATCATTAATGTCTAACAAGCAGATTACAAACCACACTGGAAACACCTTTTCACACCAGCAATTTGAAGAATTTTCTTCAGCTGAGGCAGAAAGTGAAAACCCAGTTATAGATCTGGAATGATCACTTGTGCTGCAGGAGGAGCTACCATTTTCCACTGGCCTCTGAAAAACCTCAACGACCAGAGGCTCTTTATGGCGTTCAGAGAGGCAGAGCATTTTCCAACAGCACCATATAGGAATTCATCGTTTTTGTGTGTATGTGTGTGTGCCGTTAAGTGGGGCAATCTCTGTGTCGGACCCTTTTTGAAAGCATTACTGCAAAATTCCCCACCCAGTCACCAGTTGAGGTGTTTAGTTGCCTGGGTGAAGTTTGAATCAACACGCTGGCACTCCGGCCAAGCCCATTCCCACTTATAAGCTCCAGCCTAGGTTAAAATTAAATTCAAACTCCCCCTCTCCTACTGGTCAACACAAAATACAGGGCAGGCTGACCTGTGGGAGTAAAAATTAATGGTTTTGGTTCAGAGACGTTTTTTGATGGATTGTATTTAGAGCAACAACTACAAGCACTAGAGGGGGCCTGAAATGAGAGAGCACTAAACCCTAACCCTGCATCTCACCTGTAATGAAACTCTTAAGTCCTCAGAAAACAATCAGGCCTTTCATGGTGGTTCTGCTTTGAGGTCTACAGAATGAGAGGCAAAGAAACAGAGTGGGCCACAGATACCTGAATAATTTTCTCAGGGGATAAGCTACTGTGGAGAGGCTTAGTACAACTTCGGCACTGTCAGGGAGGTAGCAATTTTCAAGGGCAAGTTTGCCAACCTTTATTGTACTTAACTTCAAATAGATAAACAACTAGCTTTAATAACATGCTGTAAACGTTCTGAACACCTGCAGCCAAAGAAAACTAAAAATAATAGAGTTCATTAGAGGAGGATTAAATATGAATCTGGAGACACAGGTTTTGTAGAGTGACATCGCAGCAGGTTGGTTTGGCAGGATGCCTTGACCTGGGTCAATGGGTTGCCAAGTCGTTCCAACAAGCATCTGCTTCTAACACCTCAGACATTTGTTCTAAGTAAGATTACTGAAAACAGATTGCTCCAATGCAAAACTCAGGGTTTCTGCAGGGTTCACCAAATTAAATTGCAGGCTTTTTAAGACCATTTTAACACCACATAGTCTGTTTCACAGTAATAAAGTCCAAAGTGTGCAAAAGTTGAGGTGCCGCGCAACAGTTAGCATGATTTAACTGCAGCCTCGTCTTACGGTAATGTGATAAGAGGGTGAAAGTTTTTCTGCATGTCTACAGGAGCTCCTGGCCTGTGGTGGGAGGGAGGAATGCCACTAGGCTGAAGCAGCATTAAACACTGCATCCTCTGGGCTGAATAACGAGGCTGAAGTCCTCCAGTGACTGAGGAGGGGAAGGGAGGAGTTCACCCACTCAGGCTCCAAACAGGCACAAGCACAAAGACTGTGTTTCGAGGTGGGGAATGGCGGTAGGGGGGTGCTGTGGGTACTGGCCCAAAGGAAATGCGTCCACCAGACCAGACATTTATTGTAACTAAACGGTAAACAAAGTATTGCAAAGCCAGTTTTTAAAGTCCAATATCAAATAGTTCTGCGACAATACTACAGCAAAGAAGAATCACGCAACTTGTTCCCTCTCTTGACTTGGAACAGCTTTGCAGCAACTTTTGAATGCGGCTTTGACATGTGGGTTGGGTATGTTAGTGAACTAGTTTCACATTTTGCCACCTGTCATTCAAATTATTCAGACTTGGACTCAGTTCAAGACACTGTTGACTTGTTTCAAATGTTGCAATGTTTTCAGCTGTTTAACATCAATCCTCCTCCTGCTTTTAACCAATCCTAACCAGTTCTCAAGAGCTGAAGCAACAACTTAAATCCTTTCGAGACCACATTAATGCAGGAGAGAGCATCTTGAGCTTGGGTGACAGGTTCTGAACATGGCAAAAACACTGAGGACAGACAAAACATACCAGTATATCTAAAGTAAACCACGTTTAATTGCAGCTCAAGGCAAAATGAAACCGGCAGCCGTGTACAGTCATATGGAAGTGAAACTTAAGGAGGGTGTGTTGGGGAGTGGCAGAGGTTTCAAAGAAAGAGTTTCAGAACGGCATGACAGGGACTAAGGCTATGATCAGCGCTGACCACATGGGCCACACCAGGCCTCACACTCGCCTCTGAAATGAGCTCACTGCTGTTACTCAGCATTTCCAGACAAGCTGTCTAACACTGTGTGAGTACGTATGTGCCTTTCCAGCTGATTACTGCCAAAGCACCAGTTTAAACTAAATCAAGCTGCTGATAGACTTCAGGGACACGACCACTTAAGCTAAATGTCATCCAAACGCTGAGAAGGGCTGCTCAGACTTGAGACAAGGTGTGAGGCTATGTAGGCCATTTCCCATGCTCAAATTGGTAAATTGTGTCTTGCACTAAAATAGAGCACTGAACCGTCTCTGACACCATCACAGGGAATGAGTGGTTATCTGTACACAGCCCACTGAGAGCCATTCTAACAAGTAGGTGGGGAAATCCACCAACACCTATAAATAGAAAGATGTCAAAGGCGAATATCTGGGCCCTCAACCATTTCCTCATTTAACAAAACCACAAACTGCTGCTTTATTTGTAATAAATAAATAAATAAATAAATGTCATAAGTGCTGACTTGGTCAAAAGACATCCATACACAAGGAGTGACCAGGGTTCATTCTAGTTACTTTTGGGGATATTGTGCTTAACATAATTGTATTCATAAATATCTTTTTGACTAAAATGTTCTGTACAGTGCTGCTGACATGAAGAGTGAATCCCCTGACACACAGTTGGCTACACTTGCAATTGAAAAACAAGTTATACAGGAAGTGGCTAAAACAATGCCTTTCCTCCCAAGGTGCTGTCATAGAGGCTCAGAGGAGCTCAAGCTAATGACATGTCATCTACAATTGGATTCTAGGCACTGAGCTTCACAATAGTATTTTACCACGCGAGGACAAGCGCAAATTCAAAGACAAGTCCGCACATAACAATACTGTAAGTGACCATTGATAGGAATCACAAGGGTCAAGTACAAAATACCATTCAACATAAGGCCACTTCTAGTTGTTACATAACCACATCCGCTGTAATGGACAAACAATACACTAACTTCAACATTCAATACCCATCTGATGAAAGAGCTACGAACAATCAGAAGTCAAATAATAGTGGCACTCCTTTAGGAAAATAAAACAAGTGTGTTCCAATTTTTTATTTATTTAAGTCAGACAACATGCTTTTACTAAATAACCATATATGATAAGATTTAATAAGAAAATGTGAGTAAGATTTCATAAAATTGTGCCAGAGACCATAGGGACGAGGGGATCATTCCAATAATCATGTCATTCTAATCATTAAGAATCAGTAAATAGATTAGCTCGAGTCCATGATAAACAAGTGTTGTATACTAGTTAGCTTCAACTACAAAAGCAAATTCTTTATGGTTCCATTACTGTGGCCACACCTTTGACTCTGCACTGACACTTTAACTTCCTCACAGACTTCATCCAAGGCTGCCATCAATCATTAGTTTCCTCAAGTTGTCTGTATACATACTGCAAGTTTTCATTACAGAAAATGATTTATAATAATCCTTGAACCTCCTCACTGGGGAAGACAGAGGCAGAGAGCTTTGGAGGGATTATAATAAGGGCAGACACTTTCTCCTAACACAGATCTCTCAGTGACGTCAGTCTAGATGATGACAATGGTTGTAGCAGTGTGTAGAAGGTTTAAGAACAACTTTATTCTGACAAGGGTTTGTGCACCAGAATATTTTATAGACTGTTAAGTGTAATCAAAAACCTGATGAAGGCCTGAGGACAGAACCGTTGTCAATTATAACATAAGTAAACATTTCTTGTTTTTTTTATGTAAAAAAAGAACATTCAAAGAAATCATCCAACATATTGGTACATTTGGTTATTTTCTTTCTTACAGAGACTTAAATGAGATGATCGATATCACTCTTATGTTTGCGCATTAAATATTTAGCTGGAACCGGCAGTTAATTTGCTTAGCTTAGCATAAAGACTGCAATCAGGGGGTTAACAGCTTTATCCAAAGCTAACAAAATGCACAAGCATCTCTAAAACTCACTAATTAACATGTTAAGTTTAGTTTAATCTATACAAAAATCCAGTGTAAAAATGACGATTAACTTTGATTTTCTAGAAAGAAGAATAAAGAAAGAAGAACTCTCTGGAGTCTCCGCTAGTTGCAGGCAAATAGCCCCTGAAGAGAAAGTCCTGCACAAAATCACCATAAAACCACAACTTGTCGATTTTACACTTCCCTTTCTACATAGATGAAACAAACAAGAAGTGTTAATTAGTGAGCTTTGGTGGTGTTGGGAGATGGCTATATTAACTTTGGGTGTAGCTAGGCTAGCTATTTTTCTCTGTTTCCAGTCTTTGAGCTAAGATTAAGCTAATAGGCTTCTGGCTCCAGCTTCTTATTTGCCATACAGACATCAAAGTGGTATCAATATTCTCATCTAAATGTCGAACTCTAACTCTGCAAATTACTTATTGTATATGTACTGCATATGTACATGTATATCAGATTTTAAAAATACCACAGACCCCTATTAGCAAACTTTTACTGATCCTTTCTATGACAATGACTTTATTAAAAAAACTCTATTCCTAATTCCTTAGTGACAAAGTGATATTGATAAGGTGTTTATAGGTCACAGCACTGATGCTTGAGGTCAATGTAGAACTGATATGTACCTGGTCAAACAGCTGCTTGCCTGTGGTGCTGGGCTGGATGGCAAACTCCAGCTCAGCGTCCATGGTGGTGACGCGAACATTGACCTGTGGAAAAACATGAGAAAGCGGGAGTTCAAAAGCTGACCCACAGCAACAGAGAGGTTCTCATGCGTAAGGACCAATACGTAGTAAAGCATGCAGAGCAGTGTGTGTATGTGTGTGTGTGGTAAGGGGGTGTATTTGCAGAGTAAACACATGGAGCTCTGTGTTTATCTCTGCTTTCTCAAAGCCAGACAGGCTGATTGAAGGGAATTCTGCTGCAAATCTGACATGTTTTTGGTAAGAACACTCAGTGACTGTTTTAACTTTTGATTGTAAGGAACATACGAGTATTAGGAAGTGGCACGTTGAACCCTAATTCCACTTAAAATTCACCAAGCTAAAAAAGAGTCACCAAGGATGTTATTCTGGTTATTCTAGACTGAAGAGAGGACTAAAATATGGCAGCAACTTTAGTCATTTACTCCCATTTGCAGAATGTCTTTCAGTTCTCTGGTTAATGATTGAGCACAATGGCCTGTGCATACAAAAAAAAGATGGTTCATCTTACTGAAACCCGCTTCATGTGCAGGGAATTTTTCTGTCCACTTACAGGGATCCACCCCAGTGATTAATGTGCGTTTTCGAAGACATTACAAACAGCATGACCGATGAGCTGCACAGAATAATGAGAACTGACGTCAATCGAGTCCATAAAGGAGATAAACAATATTATGTATTGTCATTTTGGCTAGTAATCAGCAAACAGGATCTGAATTTCACAGAAAGACCATGCAACAATGCACAAATATTTACAATAGCTTCTTTGAGGTAATGCACATTCTGACTCTCTTTTCTGTGGGTATAATGTTGAATGTCTCTGGTATTTGTGGGGGTTATGAAAAGACACAGAGTATTGGCTGAACTTATTAATGCGAAGACAGAGAAGGTCTGCTAACAGAGCCCTCCAGTGACATCTTTCATCTCCAGCCCATTGTGATTAGCACTGAGGCTCAGCGGTGAATAAATTCAATGACGCCCACTGGAAACTGGATGTCTGGGTTGCAGCAGTAACTATCTGGTGACTCAGAGATCCGCTGATTTCTATGAAGCTACACAGGCTGAGCAACTAACTGACAGGCTTAAATCCTAACAGACAGGCAAATCCAATCACAGCATTGGATGATAAGCGCCTCACGACGCTGGTGTCCAGGATATTGTAAGAGCACAGTAGTCTAGACAGTGGATATTAAAGGATGACCCCCTTTTTTCATCAATGTGTCTGCCGCTTTGAAGTAGGATTAGCAGAACTGACTCACTAAAACTCCTGATTTGTGGCAAGGTAAACTTTGCTTTACCAAAAACTAAAAGTTATGGAGCATTCAGAACCGCGTAGAGTTTGTAGGTCTGTCCCCGTAAGGCCACATGTGCACACAACTTGAAACTTATGCAGCCAACTGTCCAACTTGTACCAGCTTCAAGTCACAGCTAAAAAGCAGGGGAAGGAGGCAGGGAAACGCTGCATTTACTTTACACAGCAAAACAAAGATCCCTTTTCAGCTGCAGTGCCCCAGCAGTCCCTCACTATCATCATCTACATTCTAGTGGAGCCAGTTTACCAAAAACAACCACATAATACTGCAACATAAGTGATCAGACACTGCGCTAATAAGTTTATATTTTCACTTTTTTAAAATTATTGTATGATTTGGTAGTAACGGCTCTGACGGATTCAGGATGCTTCTCTCAACATCACAGTCTTTATGTACAGCAGTTGCCGATGGAGCACCAAGAAAAAACACACCCGAACCAGCAGAGAATGGAATATATGAATGTGTGGAGCAGACAAGCCAACAGAAACCACTGAGTGAGTGATATCTGATCTCAAAGTAAGTCCTCAAACGGTAACTCACAATAAACTGAGGCCATTCAGAGCGGTAAAGAAAACATGACACATATGCTAAAAATATACTGGGCGAAGACCCAGAGCTCCACAATGAGCAACTTTAGTCGGAGGAAAGTACAGGCGTTCAAATTAACCATATAAAGCCCTGCTTCACAAGTCATTACAGTAAATACTGACTCAATCCTTTTAACTGAAGGAGCATTGGTTCCTGCATCTAACTTGCTAAAAATGAATGAGTGCATTCACATTTTCATACTCTTGGCGAAAGTTTAAAAACTTTGGTAACCAAGAAACAATAATAACAACAACACAAGCTCGATGGTAACACAGGCAATGCAGTAGAGAAAGTAGATCACAGTATTGAGGACTGAAAGTTAGTATTTACACATGTGATCAACATTGTGCAGGATTTCTTACTTTGAAACATTTTTATTACATTAAAAATAAACTTTTGAAAGGCTTGTTTGTCATTTGGGGAAATAAGCTTATGCCAAGAGTTAGATGTGAAGATTGATACCACTCTCACATCTGTACGGTAAATACTGTATGTAGCTACAGCCAGTTAGCTTAGCATATAAACTGGAAGCGGCTGGCATGGCTCTGTAGTAACTTAAACCCACCTACTTACACCTCTAAAGCTCACTAATTAACATGTTATAATTTGCATAAAACCTTGTAAGTTGACAGTTAGTCGTTCTACAAGGGATTTTATATAACGTGTTTATTAGTGAGCTTTCAAGATTCTACTTGCTTTAGACAGGGCAAGGCTGTTTCCAGCAGTTTCTAGCCTTTATGCTAAAGCTAAGCTAACAGTCTCCTGGCTCTAGCTATACATATTTAGCAAACAGAAGTGAGTGGTATTGATCTTCTCAACCCTAGTAAAACTATATCACAGTATCCATACAGAAGACAGACAATTTATCATGTTAACCCCTTTTGTCTTCAACATCAAGGTCCCAAATACAAATTAGCAAATATGAAGAGAAAGACACAAAACCAGTTAAGACAAAAACAACTCAAGCAAAGATCAGTCACCTCTAACAATCACTTAAAATATATCCCAGATCCACCACCCTGATAATCCACAGAACATCTACAAAGGTAAATTTATAGGTAGAGCTCATAAGATTGATAGATTTCAAAATTTGTTAATAGATAGAAAAGGGTGCTATTCTGTAAGTGAATCAATCAAGCCGTTCCTCAAGAATGTCAAATATTTCCTAGTTCCAACCCCTAAAGTACAAGGACACACCGTCCTTCTCTGCCTCATAAAATCAGGTATGGGATATCCTTCCTCCAGACTTGTCAATGGTGAGGTTAAGGAACTGCTCAGGGTTAAGTTAAAGAAATGAGGTGGTCATCACCTCAGTAGTTAAAGTGTGAATAGACGGCACTGCATTCTTCAGTGAGGACCATTCAATATTTAACCCTCAGCATAATTTGCAGGGCTTTACTAGAGTCTTTTGCAATAAGAGTCACCATAGGGATTCCACTGAAATGGTCTGAGAGTAATATAGTCATAAAAGATAGTGTTACAGTCTAGAGGAGTGGTACACTGAGAGGACAGGCCCAGTTATTGAGGTTTTAGAAAGAGAAATATCTTGTGTATTTTCACAGAATCAAAACTTAAAGTCCACATGAAACGGAAGGCATAGTGCTATTTGTTTCCTGTATAAACGGTCAGGTAGGGAGTAGGTAGTTTTAAAGGAGCCAATGGCGTTAGCACTGAATGTGCGTCATGCCCCCCATCATGCAGTTAGATGTCCAACTTGCTGACTGGCTGACTGGGAGCTCTCAGTGAACACGGCCGATTAAATGTTAAAAGGACTTTTGAATCATGACCCAAGTGGGACCGAATGGGCCATTTTGACGACAGGGAATACAGTAGAAAGATGGTTTTCTTGCTGGGTTTGACTCCTGGCAAACAGAGGCTGAGTTAGCTAATGGTACCTGTACATGACTAACTGAGCTAGCGGTAATTATCTATCAGCAGCTACACCAAGTCACTTTTCATCAGGAAATTCTGTAAACCACTTTGGTACTGGATTCCCTGATGGCAAACTGGCCTCAGTTTTTTTCGGAGGCTGTGTCCATGTTTACTCCTTGTTGGCTCCTTGGCATCAATTAGCGGTTACTTCAACAAAATTGAAGCCATCTTTTCATCAGGAAACTCCATAAATGACTGAGAGTTCAGGCAGAGCAGTCGAAGGACATCGGAGGGAAAACCAGAAAATATTTTGTCCATAAAATATGATCCAGTTTCACCCAAATCAGTGAGTAAAGTTGTGCTTTTGCACAGTAATCAGTGAGGTCCGATGCCAGAAACACTCCACTCTGGCTGCACCCTTCTGACAAGAAATGTTATGCTAGCTCTTACATCCCGTTGAAGATTGATTGATGTTTGAATGTCATGATATTTTTGGTTGAAAATGGTTGGTACTAGCTGATGGAAGAAAACTTCAGATTTACCAGAAGAAAAAATTATTTAGGCACGTATTGTTAAATAGGGGCACCATACGACCGTGGATGTGATTTTAAAAAGGTTAAAAAGACATTTTTCATTTCAGCTCGACCTTAACGGACCTGTAACCATTTATGGATTTGTGAATCAGGCCTCATGGGTGTTCCCGGTATTATTGAGTTATCAATTATTTAAAAGAACAAACACTAATAATAGGACCGTATATGAAAAGGAAACACCCATCCATGTTGATCGTGGCCTCACCTTGGACGGTTTGTGTCACAGGGCTGTGGAGGAAACAGGATTCTCGGAGAGCCAAGGAGGACTATCGTTTACTTCTGACAATGTGAAACATTCGTCACACAAGCATCAATACAGGAGACTTCACTACTCTGGTCCAACATTCTGGACCATGCTGGCTGTCTTGGTCCTTTGTAATAAAAAAAAAATTGTTTCTCTGAAATAATTCAGACTGCCTGTGTGTTTCTGTGCCAGTTACCGTCAAAATTGATCTTCCCTTTTTCCAGGACAACAGTGACTTTATGAGTAAATTCCTAAACTTTGAATAAGGCTTTTATTTTGCTTTGCTCCTTAGGGGGTTCTGGGTATTTTCTGCACAAAAACAGAATGAATACAGCTGGTTTTACAAGGTAAGACTTGAATTTATGTATTGAATATCTCTCATCCAACTTATACATATCATGCTTTAATGTGACACCATACAAATGGGTAGAGAAATTAAACTACAGCTGCAACATTTGATCAACTAAAAGATAATTAAACTATTTTGATAATCAATTAATCGTTTCAGTCACTTTAAAAAAAAAAAAAAAGCAAAATACAAGAGTGTGCTTTTCTTTGTCATATACAAAAGTAAATTGAATATCTTCCTGATTTTAACAGTCGGAAAAAACAAGCAAACTGAAGGCATCACTGTGAGCTTTAAGAAAGTTTTTTCACAATTTTTTTTGGTGTATGCGCTAACAACTACTGAATTAACGGAGAAAATAATCTGCAGATTAAGAGAATACTTGATAAAGAGAATGATCATTAATTCCAGCTTTAATTTAAACATGCCGTTTGTGGCATAAGGCTTATCCGACTGCAGCTTTGGGTGCCATTTCCATCCATTCCTCCACCTGCTGCCTCCCCCACTTGTAATATAGTTCTGGCTACAGGGTTGAGCCATTGACACTCTTCAAAGGAGTAATCTAATTACAAAATTCTCGTGGAAATCAAAATGTAAACCCTTACTTATGTATCCAACCAATCTTAAAAGTGTGACTTAGCATTTGTAGAATTAATTTGAGAGTATGATGTTGTCTGGAGGAAAAACTTTTTGTTTTGTTTTTTTAAAAAGGAAAAACTTTTTTAATACAGATTTAGTGTAACCTTAGTCAAGGTTTGTGTAATTTTCTTTATATCATGGAAAAGAAAACATTCTGACATTATTGTCCAAAAAGGCCGTTTTGTGGCAACTGGTCTCGGCGTGCTGCTGCTATCAGACAGTAATGACATCATTTCCACAGTGTCGCTCATGACAACCATGAGGCCATTCTAAACAAACCGACAACACTCTTTATGACACTAACCGGGGCTTTAGTCATTGTCATCACAATATGCTGCGCTGTTCAACAGCAACCCGTCTCTGTCATGATCTGAGCAGTAAATTTGTCTCGGTTTTATCTTTTTTTTTTTACTAAATATTAGATGTGTTGTTCGTTAGACTTTAGTAAATGTATGTTTTAGGCATCTTTAGGCGACTTTATATTCTACTTTTAAATAAAGAACAGAGGATAGAAGAAAAAAAAGCTTTGTTCAGTGGTTGAAAAAATCTGTCTCACTCATATCCTGATGTCTAACAAATTTCCATCACATTTTCCTTAATATTGTAAAACGCTCACAGGCTGTTATATGAGAAATTTCCAAAGAGTGAGCTGAGGGAGGGACATGTGCCATGTGTGAATGTACAGTATGTAAAAGCTGGGGTGGGGCAAATCAGCCAAGACTAATAGAAGGCAAAAACCTGTTCAAATATTTAGGAAAGCTTCATGATATTAATGTCTTTTTTCACCTTTTCTTTTGCTTTCCTGTTGAAATGTCACTGATACTGTAAATGATGTAAGTCACAGTTTCATGTTTTTTTTTTACCTAGACTCCAAGATGACTGAGAACACAACATTAAGTGTGTGTGTGTGTGTGTGTGGGGGGGGGGGGCAACCCCCAAATTGTAGCTTGAAAAATAACTTTAAAAAACCAAGAGAGAACCCTGTATTCATCACAAACTCCTGAGGATGTAAACAAGACATTTTCCACCCCACCCGCACCCCTTGTTTATGATGTTGTACATCATTAAAGAGACTGTTTTCAAAGATATATATCCTGTGACTATGATTGCCCACACTGTGACAATGAAACAGTGGATGATGCTCACTGAAACATATAGGGCACCCCCAGGATACGAAAAGAGCATGTGATGCGAGTGAACACAGACCCTACTGATATTTTAATCTTCTATGACAGAATGGAAATATGGCATAATTTTATACTGGTTGTCATTCAGTCTCTAAATGTATTCCTGTTTAGTTCAAGTCCCCCATTTTTCTTTCTGAATTATTCACTGAGAGTTTTAAAGAAGTTACATGATAAACACATGAAATTAAATGGACATGTTTAACAGTGATCACTCAGTTGAGGAAACCATTCTGAAAGCATCACTTTAACACTTTTTCCTCCTCCAAATTATTGACAAAAGTCACGCCATTTATAACCAAACGTAACCTTTCACCTCTCAGATCTTAACAAAACGATTTTAAATGAATTTAGGAAGTTTAATCTTCCATTAAGGCTACCTGTCACCTTTCAGTTAAGACTGACTAGCTAGAAAGCAGTGATACAACCAGCAGTGACTGAAAATATCAATAACTTAAACCAGTTACTTACCGCTTTCGGCATTTTAACCCTGTTCCTTGCTTTGTGCGAGGAGCCGCTGGATTAAAAAAAAAAGTGTTTCCCAAGAAGATACGTGCTCTCCGTGTGACTGTAGTTCTCACTGTACCTTCCTGGAAAGAGAGAAAGAGGAGAAACGAGTTTCAGTGACTTCGGCGTTACTTAAACCCGGGTGAGAGCAGCTCGGAACTCCTGCAGGCGATAGTCATCAGGATGAATCACCGCGACAAAAACCAACAAGCTAACAGCGTCTAGCGAGGACGCAGGTAGTTACGCAATGTGGACTTCAAAATAAGACCACGAGTCTAATCGCCACTAATCATTTGTATTTTAAAATTTATCCGTAGCATATATAGCCTATAGATTCAAGTAAACTCGACAACTTAGTAGCTATAAACATTGTTCTACACATACATAAAGCCGACTAACTATGTAAGAGACACAATTATATTCTAAGGTTTGATAGACCCAAACAGAGATCTTCACATTGCTTGGTGTGTCCAACCATCAGCGCAAAATCCCAAAATATTAAATTTACAATAACATAAAACAGAGGAAACCATAAATCCTATAATTCAAATAAGCAGGGACAAGCAGAGGTTTGGTATTTAGCTTGATTTAAGACCTTTTGGCTGCATCTCATGATTATTTTACTTTTTGATTAGTTTCAAGTATGGTTTTGTTAAATTTAAAACTAATTTAGCCTATAAAACATCTAAATGTACTGAAAAATCTATAAGCTCTCAAAGCCCATAATGATATTTTAAAGTGTCTTGTTTGGCCAACAGTTCAAAACCCAAAGACACTTAACTTACAATAGCATTTATTTAACAAGGGAAAGCAGCAAATTCTCACATTTGAGATGCTAAACTATGAAAATGTTTGGCATTTGTGCTCAATATAGATCTATCTTTTCATGTAAAGCATCTACCTAGAAAAGCGCTATATAAATAAAATGTATTATTATTATTATTATTTATGCAATTATCTACAAATCAACTAGAATTTGGTCACAGTACTTCTGAGTATAACATTGCTGAAATAAATAATTTTGCAGTAGACTAATTTAAGACCTACGATGTATCTATAATTTTGTAAAAAAAATTAAAAAAAAATAATTAAAAAAAAGCCATCAAGTATCATTTATTAATCGTCATTTCTTAAAATAGTATATATTGCAGCCCAACCCTTTTATTTACGCTTAATGGTTTTATTCTGAAAAACGCGACCGGAAGTGCTACGTTCCCATTCTACCTTAGCACCTAACTTGATCATTTAACCACGCAGGTTAAATATGGTACTCACAAGCCTCACCCACTAGCTAAATGTTTACAGTTAAAATCTCCACCCTGCTCCGTTTTAGCCTTTTATTTTGACGCCGTCGTTTGCTGACAAACCCACACCACGACGCGGATTAATGGCAGCCATTTACACCAATTCTAGTCTGTATCGCTTAATAAAGTCGCTTCAAGAGGCAAATAAACAATGTTCCATCACCCTAAGATAACTATCAATGGTCAGATACACTAACACAGTCGCACATAACCTTCTGGGGTTGCTCGAGGGTAAAGATGTGATGGTTTTTCAGGGTATACGGGCGGGGAATGGGTACACACCCACAGCGACGGGGAAACGATTCAAACCCAGCACACGAGAAACTCAAATATTTCATTATGAAACAAAATCATAAACCTGTAAAAAAAAAAACAACAACAATCAACCTCAGAGTGTTTAAACCGAAGCTGTAATAATGTTCCTCTGTGTGCGGGAGCTTCGTTTGTGCTGCGTTCAACCACATCCTCACTATAATCCCACAGACACCTGTTGTGAGATTTTCCTTCTTTGTGCAGCGCAGCAGAAAGTGCGAAAAAGTGTGTTTTTGCGCAGTTCAGAGCTCACTGAACTGCAGGCTTCGGTCAGTACAGCAGACAGGTTGTCTACTTACTCAGAGTCTCACCGGAGCTGATGAGGTGATGATTGTTCAGAGGTCCGGAGCTCCCCTCCCTCTGTTCACCCAGGCGCAATATGGCGCTCATCCATTCCGCTGCGCCGCCTGGTCGATCCTGTTCCTGCTGTCACCGGTAGGCTGGAGGAGCGCTAGTTCACAACCCTGTGTTCGGGGACCATTACGGGGCTCTGAGGGGCTTCTCCGCAAAACACAAAAAGACAGTTTCATTATTGCAAAGGGACACGAACACCTACAATAAGGTAGTTTGTAGTCTTGAATCTAGAAACCACAAGTCAGAGACATATGTTTGGGGGATCTTTGACAATGGAAACTATAAGACTTGCATCACCTAGATGGGTTTATGGGAAAACCCAAAAGTCAAAGAGATCCTGAATGCAACCTAAATGAAGCATTATATGCCATCATGGAAACATGCTGTTGCAACAGTGCTTAATACTAAAAGTCAATAAAGGCTATGGCTAATATCTGGTAACGTATTTGCACTCTGTGATGATGGGATTGGTGGTTTTGACATGATCGTTTCCTCACATCAAAGATAAACAGTATACAATTAATGTGTCAAAATTAAAATCTACAGTAGGCTATATTTTTACTGTATGTAGGCCTATAATTTCCCATAATCAATCAATAATCAATGTCACATCGCCTAATCGCTGAACCTTTTCTACACAATCTCAAATCAACTCAAACTTTTCAGCCGTATTGTTTGATTTTATTTGTATATCTGCTTTTAAAATCTATTTTTATGAGTAAAATGTTGCTTTGATACAAACATTTATATCTTTACATCTTTATTTACCGCTTCATTATCTGAGTACTATTTTATTAGTGATGTTTGAATCACAAAAAAATGTGTGTGTGTGTGTGTGTGTGTGTGTGTGTGTGTGTGGGCGTGCGTGCGTGCGTGCGTGTGTGTTCTATCATCAAACACACAATTTTGTATGTTGTTGTACTTTAAAACTTTAAAATGTTGTAAAACTTTAAATGACTTCTATTAGTGTATGTCACTTTTGCTGAGATACCTACATGAATGAGAATAACTGCTACAACTTATGTCTCTGCTGGATAAATATATTTAAAACTCATCTGTCAGCTATGTGTCATGAGTACTGATCCATCACAGCACAAACTTTTTTCCACGCAGCGCGTCATCCGCCTGCTGTGAACCAAGGAAGTGCTGCCAAGCGAGAGGGGAGGAGTCATAGGTGAGCCGACCAATGAGATGACGGGATTAAAATAGAGCCGTATATATCGGAGGTTAGACCTACTTCCCATCATAATACGAAACCAAAGAGTGATGTGACAAACCTCTTTGTACCACCTGAACTGTCACTACTACCATCACCATGACTCTTTATAACTTCAATAGTGTTTGAGCCTATAAAAAGTAAAACATGTTAAGTGTTTGATACATACTTTGTTTTGTTTGGAATTTGGATTTACACGGAACTCTGAAACAAACACCAAGTTTTTGTTTGGGCAGGGAGATAAATTTAGCCGAGTCCGTCTGAGCAATGCAAAACATTGTTGAATTTGCTTATTGGAGTATCTGAATGAACTGTCTGCAAAGCGATGATGCAAATAAATAAACTCACAGGGAAGGCACTTTGAATGGAGTTTCCTTTAAATCTGTTGTTCACCTGCTCTGTGACTAATGTCTTCTTTTATTCATTTTTTTAGGGTAAACGTTTTCTGTGGTGGTTGATTTGAAAACCCAGTTCACAGGCAGGAACTTTATTCTAATAAGTATAATATAATATAATACGTATATAGACAATATGGACATGAATGCCTGAAAGAAAAATGTTTGGAGTGGTTATCAGAACAATGAGGGAAATGATAAAAATAAGTTGCACCGGAAAACATCAAGGAGCAGCAACATTGTAGTGTTTAAGAACATCACATCTTTGACTGGCAGCGAAATGGGAGGCAAATCCCTGTATTGATTACTGACCAAGTCTTTTTATACTAGTTTTATTGGTTTTGCAAAGACTGAAACTTCACGATAACTTGGTATTCAGTTGAAGAAAATAAAAGTTGACTTTTCTGAGAACCTCTAAAGTAGCCCCATTTGATGTTATGACTGGACAGTTGTGGGTTTTTGGAAATACTAGCCACATAATATTCACCTAAAATTCTCCAACTGCTGCCCGCAACTGCAGCATGGAGATGAAAGCTTAAATTTTTTTGTCAAACTGCTTTCTAATGTCAAGAATTAACCCTTCAGCTCTATGAAATATGTCATCATGCTTCATTCATTAACAGCCACAAACCTTTTATTGTAACAATCTACTGCCATTGAGCCAATTAAATACTTACCTTCACAAAACCAGCTGTTTTAAACACTGAAAACTGTGTTGAGGTCAACTCTCAAAAGGAGAGTGCAGACACACAACCTGCATGCACTATTATGTTCTCAAAGAGACAAGGCATTGTAGTGTCGCTCCTGAAAACAAAACAACTTTTATTTTGAAGAATACATTATCGCCGGGTCTCTCTACATGTTAGATGTCTGTGTCTCCAGCTCTTTGAACCTCTCCAGTCTCTTCTGGGTGATATCATGGATGATAGCTGGAAGAGAGGATGGAGACGTTTCAGTCACCGCTCTGTGAACAATGTTTGACATTAATGACATGTACTGTTTAAAAAGAGCCACTAGATGGAGCTCCAACGATGTCCTCCAATGACCCTGGAGGAGGTGAAAAATCTTTTAATCCATCAGGGATGATATCATGCGCCTCTAGAATTATGTCGATTAGACTCCAAACAACTAAGGAGAGGGTTACGTTGACACCTGTCATCTTTGTGTTTTAGCAGGAATGCTCAAATAGTTTCGGAAGACAGACTTTGTGGTGACCCCTATCTGGGGTTTTATCCAAGACTATTGAGGTCTCTTGTTTGCAGCGTAGGATTTGTGTACTACTTTGTCAAAAAATCCAACCTGGACATGGATTAAAGAAAGTAGGTTTGCAAAATGAAGAGCATTGCTCAGCTTTAGCAGAGAAACGTCTTCTTAACAACTGAAAAAAAAAATATCATGTGTCACTTACTGTCCAGCAGTTCTCTTGCTGTGTATCTCTTCTCCAAACTGTTGTTAACCTCAGCCATCAGCCAGGGGAAGAAATTAGTCTCAATATCTGTAAATCAGAACCAAAAAATACGATATGATAAAAGGCGAAACACTCATATCAAAACGGTATAAATGACTTCATCTGTTACATGAGACACAAATAATTTCTCCACTGGACTAGTGATGCCCTCATGTGTCAGAAAGGAGAACGTTTGAATGACATGGACGTTGGAGAGCATTGCAGCAGATCAGATGAAGGCTGACCTTTCTCCACGGGGTCATAAAAGTAGCCGTGGCTTCTCAGTGAGGTGAAGACTGCTGGTAGGAGGCCAGCCAAGTACTGCTGGGTGTACGCCCGGGCAGCGACCTTCTCTACAGTCTCTCTTTCTTCCTTCAACACCTCCCTCTGCTGGGCAATTCTACGCTCCTGAGGTCAGAAGAAACTTTTTTTTTTAAAACACAAACTTCTTTCTTTCTGAAGAGACAAAGAAGAGACCACAAACTACAGAAACTAAGGGTAAAAAGAAGACACTGTGGTGCACACACTTGTTTGATTGACAGGTGGTCTCTAGGAAAACCAGAGCAAAAGCAACACAGCTATAAGCACTTAGCAACACAATTAGTAACAGAAATAAACATCATACTGGTGTTCACTGAATTAAGCACCCAAAAGACTTCAAATCAAATATGTGCGACTAAATAAGTAAAAATTTAATTTTAAGTTAGAAAAAAAACATACTTAGTAATAAATGAATAAAAGTTTAATCCTCACAAAAATGCATCTAATCGGCTTCATCAGGACTTACTGAATACTGATTCATGCACATGATATGACCTTTTTGCAACACATGAATACAGAAATCTCTCTTGTGAAAGAACCAGCAGTGTGGTCATGTAGGGTCACGTTGCTTTGTAGTAAGAATGTCAGGAAATACGTTTTCAGCAGCCTGGTTTCAGACATCTGAATCGTTGCCCATGTCATTTTTAGAAAGATAATGAACTTAAATTAAGTATAATTTGCCTACTTTCTCCTCGCTGCGGCGCCTCTCCTGCTCCTGAAGCCGCTGCATCTCTGACAGCTCGTTATTTCGGAGCTCCTCAAAGGCTCTCTGCTGCGACCTCAGACAGGCCAGTTCCTCCTCCTCCATCACTTCCTCCAGAGACTGTTCTATTGTCTTACCCACCAGCACCTCCAACACTGGCTGCACCTCCCTGTCAAAGTCAAACAACTGCAGAGGATACTAGCAGTAAGGGGTGTTTGCATTGTGCGCTTCAAAACATTATGTTTAGTTTGATCAAACCTGCAAAGGTCCGTGCACATTCTTTGTCCTTAACATGCTACATGATAATGATATTTTAAACCAATTTAGAGTGAACTTCCATAAAGTTAGCGGACATGCAGAATAGCAGAAGCCACCAACGTATCCTGACAAAAAAAGGACCCTGTATTTCACAACTGCAACCAATGACCAATGTAGACTCTCTGTTCTTGATAATCCTTTTAAACTCTCAAACCCAAGTTTATAACACAAGATTTCTGTTACACTATGCAGTCCTTGGATTGCCTACCTCTCCCTCCTCTATCTGTGTTTCAGCATCTTTGCCAGTTTTGGCGGGTATGAAGAGCGGGGTTGCTGGTTTGTCCAGGAAAGCATCAGTCTGACACTCAATGTCTGCCGCCATTATAACATTGCTTAATTCCTCAAGATAAAGATCTGAAAAAATAAAGATCAGATTATTACAGACTGACTTTGGTCTCCAACCGCACATTTGACACATGCATAATGAATTTAATATACTACAGATGTAGAAGCTCTGAAGTAGACCGGAGTAATGTCTGACCTGTTTGGACATCAATGTGTTTTCTGCCCTGCAAGGCCTCAGGAGTCATGGGTCTGAACTGCTCCCTGGCACGTTTTCGACCAATGGCTCTCCTCCTGATCTCCTGTTGTCTTTGTATTTCAGCAGGGTCTGGCTGAGCCGTCTTTCAAAGGTGGACGATGATACACATTTTCAAGTTAAAGTGGTTGAAAACAAGGCAAACCAACCAGGGATCAAGCATCGTAAAATAGATGTTTTATACGCACAGTTGGAATGATGTGTTGGGCGTAAGTGTTTCCTCTGACAACACGACGGTCATACATAATGTTTCCATAATTGCTGTGTGTCCTACATTGTCAAGGACAAACACAGTGCAGTTATAGTTATGCATTCAACTCATTAACCAACACCTGTTAGCCTCAGAGGTGGCATGCATGAGATAGGTAGCATTCAATTGGCACATTTTTCAGCCGTTTTCTTCTGGTAACACAGCAATGGAGGAAGCTATCTAATAAATGTAGTGGAGTAAAAAGTACAATGATTGCCTGTGAGCTGTCATAGATTAACTATATAAGTATAAAGTACAATAAAATTTAAGTCAAGTAAAGTAAATATACTTATTTACTTTGTACTAGGCCTATAATTATAGTATTTCGTCAGCTGAATGGTTTGAGATATTTTGAGACATTTTCCTGCTAATATATCCTTGTTAGTATTATGACGTATATTAGCTATAGTAGCTAGCTCAATCTGTCTTCATTTAACTAGCTAGTTATACCAAAGCAACGTTAGCACTTTGCAGTTACACAACAAACGTTACTGTGGTTCAGACGGAGGTTCTCTGTATTTGGAGCGGTTCTCAACAGGTCTGGGGCGACTCGAGAAGGTGTAACTTCCGTTTGGGTCTCGTTGGCTGTGTGAAACAAAAGCCATTTTCAGGAGCCGTCAAGACACTGTAGTTGTAACAGTTAGCTAACGTAAGCGGTTAAAAATGCTAAGTTACTACAACCAGCAAGAGTAGATGAGGCAACGAACTGCTGTAGCAACCGTCTCCAGGAAGTATAATTTAACGGTAGTTACGTCACTTCCTCTAAAAACGTTTTTTTTTTTTTTAAACTTTATTTTACTACCACAACTACTACTACTAGCTTCCACTGCTATTATTTAAATTAGTAAATTAGAAATTATTTTTATTACTTTTTTCACTTTAATTATACTACTACAGTGTATTGTTGCTACTACTAGCTACTACTAGCCTACTTCTGCTTCCACTATTATTGTTGTTACTGTACTACCACTACTACATTAGTGGCAGTAGTAGTATTAATAGTAATGCTATTGCGACTACTACTGTCATGACAAATTGCTATCTACAACAGTTATTCCTATTAACTATTATTACTACTACCACTACTGCTGCTGCTGCCACTACTTGTTGTTTTAACACTCCTCCCACTACTTTTACCATTGCTGTCATCACACTACTGCTGTTGCCCCTACTGTTGCTACTGCGAATTACTACTGCGGCAAGCCATTTTAACATTTAGAAGCTAAACTGGATATATATTGCATCCGTAAGTCAGTTCTTCCTAGTCAAAAAGAACAATTCAGATATCCACAATGACATTCTTCCTGGGACAAATGACGCCACTTTTACCATTCATGTGTATGGGGTTTGTCTTTTGCAGTATCTGCAACTTAGTATTGACCAGGTGCAATTTCAGTTTCAGATATCTTCAATTTGTTTCTGCCTTCTCATATTGCCAGTTCAAGCTATCTTTACAATTAAGATTAAGATTATCTATTATAATTAATAATAATATATAATTTAGCATTGTAGCTCGAAGGCTTCACTTCATTTGTGGTGCAGGCTTGACATCTGTTGCCACGTCAGTGCACTCGCAAACCAAACTGTGCCCTTGAAAACAGATTTGTTTTGCTCACAGGCAGCATTGATATGTGGGCGGCGTAAGTACTTAGTAAAGGAAAGCAGAAACTTAACTCTAGATGACATTAACCACAGAGAACCTATTCAGCTCTATGAAAAGTCTGAAAGTGTCAAAGAAAAACAGGGCACCAAAATTTACACCAACCTGTATGTGAGAACAAAGGTGAGAGCTCTGTGGTCAGAGTGATGCCTGGCACATGTGTGTTTTCATATCAGAGTTTTCATGGCAAAGACCATTGTGACATACTTTTGCATGTCTGGTTTGTGGTATAACAGGACACACTAACTATTTATGTAACATCTCTGCATTAAAATGTCAAAAAATTAATTTATTATATAATTTGAGTTGTGTACTTACATTTTCCATAATTTTATTTAAGGTAATGATGGCTTTCATGTGGTTGCCTGTCAGTGGCGTCATATCCCCTTCTGCTTACCTTCTCCTGGGGAAGCACAGAAAACACCAGACCATGATCCCACGTGGTACTCCCTAAAAACTTGGTATTTCACCCAGGGCCACGCCTTACGTCCTGCGTCTTACAAAGTGTTGTGTGTGTGATGTGCATTCCCGCCGCCTCATATTGGGTCATTTTGTCACTTGTAACTTCAAACTTAAAAAAATAAAAAATAGTCAGAATTAACACAAACCCCAGTCCCCCGAATGAAGGTATGCAAGATCCATTTAGCCAACACAATTTACAAATCATTCAGACTTTGTCCCTCTTTTTACTTTCCCGTCTGACTCGGTGTGTTCACACAGAAAGTGAAGAGAATTTTTTCAGGATATTCTGACGGAAAACTCAAATCAAAGCACCAAATATACAAATTAAACAAGGTGCACGTGCTGAGACTGTCACAGAGCTCACCAAACCGCACACTGCTGCGTCGACTTGAAAAAACCATGCCCACCCCAGGTGAAATACCAAGATTTTAATGAGACCCGATCCCACGTTACTTGACAATATCATTAAACTACATCTTTTGTTATTGTTTAGATTGCTAGTACCGATATTACTAATACTAATACTACCACGACTACTATTACTATAATATATTACTACTAGTACTAGCAAATACTATTGCTACTCCTACTGACCCTAAGATCATTTTGCCATAGTTTTGCATATTCGATTTGTTTTACAATAGGCGAGTCTTCGAACAAGTGACGCATTTATCAAAGCTTTTATCATTATATATATAACATGTCCATGAAGACTATAATTTGTTCACAATACAAACAGCCAAACATAACCACAGCTGAAGGAGAGGACATTGTTGGAACTACGTCATGGGTTTTTTGATCTTTTTTTAATAAAAGGAATAATGAATGTCTATTCTGATGAGTGGTGGGGATGGATTCTCTGTCGTAATACTTTCTTCTTGGCTATATTGTGAGAGTGTTTATGCTTCAGCTTTCACAAATCAGTACGCATTATTAAAGGGTAAAACAGTTCAGCTTGCCACTGTGTGAGCCTTCTTTCATTAGTGTTGACTGTCAGCCACTAGATTATATAACCAGCAGGGTATACTTCCACACACTCATTGTTTGCAGTGCAGTACTTTTTTTTTTTCATTTTCCTAAGTTTAGGATAATTCTGGATAAAATAACGGGCCCTTAAACAATTTAATTCAATCTAATGCATGAGGCTGAAATAACCACTTTTATAGAGCTTGTTTATAGTAAACAGTATAACATGTATTGAATCTGGTCCTGGGTGCAAGACTGTTATTATGTAATCGAAAACCCCATACTGTGGTATGACGTGATAACAACTATCTCGATGACAACTGAGCAAACTCCATCTGCTGAGGAAGATTTGGCTGAAAACCTACGAAAAAAAACAAAACAAGTAAATTGAACTTGTAATAATATAATTTCTATCAAACTGTTATGTCCAAGGTTTAAAGGAATAGTTCACCCAAAAATAAAAGTTCAGTCATTATCTAGTCACCCCATGCCGATGGAAAGTTGGGTGTTTCTTTGTCCACAAAACATTTTTGGAGCTTCACAGCAGGACGGCGTTGCAGCTAAACAACTGAAGTAGATGGGGACTTGAAGGGATCCCAAATTGTTTTGTTTACACCCTATTTTAAGCCAAAATCCTTTTTTTCCACAAACATCTCCAAACATGCTCATAAAGTTTAAACTCACAGTAGGATGCAATAATTATCTTTAAACAACAGTCAGCTACCCATGTGCACATTGAAACATTTTTTGTGTGCTGCAATCATTCATCTTGATACCCTCATTTGTCTAATTCAGACTGCTGAAGCTTTATTTTAACTTAAGGATGTGTGAGCTGCACTTTTCCAGTTTCAAAATGATTTTCTTATTGGAATCTCTTTAAATAGTGTCCACTTAATGTCCAGCTTCCATAAACCCAGTGAGGAAAGAGATCAGATGATAAACATGTTAAGATGCATACCTGAGTAGCCGTCTGTTATCACCTTGCAGACAACGATGAACATACTGAGCAGCAGCGAGTGAGCAGAGAGTGCATTTGGGACTTTTACTCCCCCAGGTTTCACCTCTCTGACCATGCCCTGTTGGTAAAGGTTGTTGGGGCATATTCAGCCTGAAAAGAATACCTGCAGACACAACTCAGGGCTTTGAAAGTGCTGCCTGCCACCAAATATTTCTCTCTCCTAAAAGACACAAACATGCGTTAAATCAAAGATATGACAGTGCAGCACAAAGCTCTCTGTTGTCAAGGTGCAAAAACAACATAATCTGTCATCTTATACAACCATCAATTGAGAAAACATAATGATTAATTTTAGTAGGCTGCAATTTCTTAATTGCTAGACTGATCCAAATGTATCTCAAACAAGAAGTTATTAACATTATATGCACCGCGACATCAGTTCACACTGAGGGCCACTAATAACTGGACATCACGTTGAATACACTGGCATTCTATGTCTGTCATATTCAATGAGCCATCACAATGAGCTGAGCCATAACAGTGTACACTGATGAATGCTGGTCAATATGTTAATTGTGACCTCTGAATAAATAATTTTTAATTATAAATAAATATAATTTTTAATTCTAAATAAATACATAACTTAATTAGTTATTTGATGCTATAAAAAACGGGGTGAAATGTCATGATTGACAGCTGAGCCCTGCTTGCGATTGAGTCAGGCAAGTGTTTGGGCAGGAACTCGATACCACGGCTCAACCGCGCGACCACGAGACAAGATGGCAGCCCTCGTATGCAGGATATTTTGGCTTAATTTTTGTACGGCTGGGACAAAGTGGAGACACCTCGTCCCTCTTTATACAGTATATGTTAATGTGCCACTCGCATTGACTGTAAAATAAAGATGGATGACATGAGAGCTCCTTAAATGTGAAGCCAAAACATCCTGATCCCTGGTGGATGTCCGCAGTACAAGTCATAAACCCCTCCTCCTCCATGTTAACAGATGGGACATGGGCCAAACTAAAAACTAAAAGTACAAATATCAGTCAAATATTTTTTTTCACAAACATGGTTTCTGCAATTTACGTAGTTCTTATCAAGCTGATGTATGTTCAAGCGTTCATCTCTCTGATAAGTTTGGTTTTAATTGGTTATCTAATACTGTCAGAATTTAGGACATGCCTCTCCCCTTTCTTTTGTTTCCTGCCGTTCTCCTCTCCTTGTGTTACTTGTTTGTCCTCGTGTGTGTGTGTGTGTGTGTGTGTGTGTGTGTGTGTGTGTGTGTGGCTTCCTGGTCTCTCCTGCCATTCCACCTGCACACCTGTTTCTCATCTGCCAATCAACTCATCAAGACACTGCAGTTTAAAAGACCGGCTCATTCTTTCAGACTCTGCCAGATCGTTCAGTCACCTTTTTGTGGTAAAATGCCAGGCCAATCTGGTCTGTTTTTTTGCTCTTGTGTGTTTGTTTTTTTTGTATTTAACCTTTTTGCTCATGCTCCAGTTGTCATCCAGCCTGCTGCCCTGTTTGCCAGCCACGTCCAGCTACTCTTTCACCACCAGTTACCAGCTCAAGCTCCAACCAACTCCAACCAGTTTTCAGCCTCCTGGCCAGCTCTGAACCCCCAACTCCTTCCCTCTCTGCTGCCTTTGTTCCTGCCTCCTGGAAGGAGCACTCAAGGATCATCTCGCCCCCAGCCCAGCCCCACCAAACTCACCTTTTTCCTTGGAAATAAACCTTCTAAACCTTCCCTTGTTTCCTTTACTGTGTTCTGCTTTTGGGTTCAAATTAAAAATCTCCCATTGTTACAACAGATATAAAAAAAAAGGTTGGGAACCAGAGGACCAGCACCTCAGACCAAAACAAATGCCTTGTTTAGCCAGTTAAGTTGAAAAAAAAGAATGCAGCATCTGAACACACATTGCTCAAGAAACTCAGAGAATCAGACTGTAAAATAGCTGATCAAATATGATTCTGTTACTGCACTGCCTTCAAATGTTTTCAGAAACATAGTGTACTGTTGAGCCGTTAAACAAAAAAGTTTATGACCAGACAGCTGCCATTATGTGTCCTGCTTTTAAATGCAGGCTCATCTCAGTTCAAACTGTAAAATTTCAGCAGAGCTGATCAATCAAGATCAATCAAGATTCTGGTACTGCGTAGCCTGTCTTATGAATCCTTTCAGAAACATATTTAGTGTAGTGTTTAGCTGGAATATAATAATGTTTCATGTAAAAACAAAATGAATGCAGGGAGGAGAGGGAAGGACACATATCCTTTAACATGCACGCTCACATGGACAACATTCATTTTCTGCTTAGGGTACTATTACTTCACGAGCAAATACATAGCTAATAGCTGCGTGCTGCTATATTAACTTAAACTTTAAGTTGAGGTTTGGAAAATACCAACCACGTTTAGACAAAGGTCTTTCAACACAGAGCAGTAACCGATATGTGAGCTCATCTGACTCAAGTTCCTCCGCTTTTAAAATGTCATCTTTGGCCCAGTAGCGGTACCAGAACAGATCACAATGGATCTGCTACACTGATTATTCTTCCTTGCCTGGTCCAGACGTTTGACTACGTCCCCTCCGCCAGGCTCATGGTCTAACATGACCATGCTGTGACATTTTAATGGTTTAAAAGAAAGTGCCTTGGAGTTCTTCTGCTATTTTTGTATCTTTATTTTCTCGCACTTCAATGCATGAGTTTTGATGTATGATAAAGCTATATTTTTTCAAGATAAAGCAATTTAACACAACAACATAGTAAATGTATGAAGCTTGCAATGTTTGATTTTTGCTGACACTGTGCCAGATGTGTGCTAATTAAGCTCTCTGGTTGATTTTGAGGTGTGTGGGGGTGCTGTGTTTTATTATTTTGTAAGATCTTGCTGTTTTTTTGTTCCCACTGTACACAAAAATAGTGAGTCTAGCGCTTGACAAATGCATCTTTGACTTTATCATAAGATCATAAGAAGGAAGAGATGTCATCAGCACATTGTGCTGTCAGAGACAAGAGGAACAGCAATTCAGAGAAAAACCAAATCCGCCCACGTGACCATGTTTGGTTTCCTTCTGTTTTAGCATATGTGCCAGAACATGTTGTTCTCTCAATGAAGCTCTTTAGCCTCTGTTATGCAATACAAAAAAAAGTTGTGCTGCACTAGTCACTCTCCTCCATTTTTCTCATTATTATCTCATTATTTCTTATAGAAGAAATACTTCTTTTAATTCCATTTTTATTTTATTGTGTAAATTTCTTACATTTTTTGCATTTTGTTTCTTAAAACCAGTTATGGTGGAATTCCGGACTCTGGAAGGCCCAATGACAAAGATTACCCATCTGTATCTATTGCATTCTCACTTTATTTACATTTTTGCATAAAATTAAACAAAGCATAGATCATCATCAGAAAAGTGCATAAATGTAGTGGAAGACAAAAGACTTTGTGCTTAACTTGCTATACTTTGCCTATATCAACTAACTCTTCAAATATATACATAAAAAATCAAACTAATAGCATATTTTATCCACACCTTGTTTTCATAGCTTCATTTTGATAGACTACATATCTATCTTGATCATTTCTAATAAAAGTTGTACTCTAAATGGTACTACTGAGAAAGTGCAACCTTAGAAGCGGCACCTGGCTGACATTCATTCAAAAGAAAAAGAAAAATGGTCATTATTTATTATTATTATTTGTATTTCTATAACCCAGTGGGCAGAGACTCAGAAACAGTTTCTCTGTCTGACAAAAGAACAGTGAAAAGGGAAGGAGTAGAGGAGGAAGTAGCTGCTATTATAAAGCCAAACTCTCTTGCTATTAATATAAAAATGCAATCCACATATTAAGTATATTAAGTTCTCTAAGTCAAAAAGAGCCTGGCTAACCTCATTCAGGCACTGAATTAATAATGAAGTATCTTGCCTGGCTGCTAGCTTGCAGTTTGGCTTTGCCCACCAATGTTTAACTCTGATATATGTTTGTATATCTAAAATCTCATCTGTGAAACAGTCCCAAAGTCAAACATAAGACTCCTTGGCGTAAGAAAATTCCTCAAACACAGGCTGGCTGCATCTCCGCGACACAGCCTCACGACGACCTGCAGACACAGACTCAGACATAGCTCTCTGGCGGAAAGGCTGCCGCCGTTCGACAGTGTTGGCTTTGTCCTGTGCTGCCTGGGCAAAACAGTCTATATACTGATTGACAGAACACGTAGATGGGAAGTCATAATTTACAGAGGATGGACGGGACCTTCTCTCCAGCTCTATGGCATCGTGTACAGTCAGTGATGTATACTGTGGAGGAAGGCCCGTGCTCTGCACTACACGCTCGTATGGAGGAGGCCTGCAGGGCAGCCTGCAGTCTACAAGCTTAAACACTTCAATGGCTGACAGAGGGCGTGGTTTGTGCAGAAGCTCGCCTGGAGGATCTGCCTCACTCTGAGAGTCCTCCTGGAGAGTTTCACAAGGGAACGAATTTTCCTTCTGAGAGTCTTTCTTCAGGCTGTTCCTGCTGAAGGCACCTAAGCTTCTGGTCCTCATTAGGACTTTACTGGCAATTCTCATTGACTGTGAATGCCTCTTTTCATCTGAAATCGGTCTGGCAATGTCCTGCTGAGCCTTTGCAGCAATTGAAGGCTGGTTGGTGGTGTTTGCTCTCCTGGGGCAGACTGGCGACCCCACAGGGGAACTGGTGAAAACAGACCCTTCGGACTGATTTGAGGCGGCGCTTTCTAAGGAAGAGCATGAGCAG
This sequence comes from Hollardia meadi, assembly GCA_037974645.1. Taxonomy (NCBI): domain Eukaryota; kingdom Metazoa; phylum Chordata; class Actinopteri; order Tetraodontiformes; family Triacanthodidae; genus Hollardia; species Hollardia meadi. Next base: position 9,324,881 of record JBBPCS010000238.1, read on the forward strand.
TCCTTGGCACGATTGCCTGCCATGTAGGGCAGCGGATCCATATTGGAGCTGCTGGTCAGTTTTGGAAAAGACAACACTGGCCTTGCTCCACCTCGTCCTCTGAGCAAGAAGGAATCATCTGAGATCTGCTTTTTCAGTGGCTGCTCCTCAAAGTCCCTCCTCTCCACCGAGCAGTCGTCGTGGCTCCTGGAGTGGCTGCACAGGCTCTCGAGATTGGGTGAGAGGAGGATAATGGGCTCAGAGCAGCGACGGTTAAATGCTGTCTTTGTGTTGAAGATGGCATCAGCTGGCCAAGAGGACGTGCTGAAGCTGGGGGGATTGAGGGAAGATGATGACCCACCCTGTCCATGTGTTAAGCTGGCACTTTCTCCTCCCTCTCCATCTCCATCTGGGTCGGTGCTGTCATACGCAGAGTCGTGATGCTGAGAGGACAGTGAGTCTGCAGAGTGGAAAATGGAAAACATACCTGTAATTAGGACTTCTAATTTTTACTAAATTTAATAATAATTCTTCTTCAATATCTTATATAGCTTTGAGGAACAAGTATGAAACATTATCTCTTTAAAATGTGCGTTGTTGTTCACTAGCCAACAGTCACCTCCTTTTTATTTTGCATTACTACAGTAAAAAAATGTATCACTTGTCATGGTTCATGTTATTTCCTGTGCTATGGTGTGAGTTTCGAGTTTACTTCCCTGTGTCTTTTACTTCCCGTGTTATCGTTTGCGTTTCTAGTTTGTTATTTCCTGTTTTATTTTGTAGTCCTTTCCTCATGTGTCCTGCTTTACACTTGCCCACCTGTTTTGATTGTCCACCCCGCCCTCATGTGTTTCACCTGTGTCTTGTAAACCTTCCCTTCCTTGTGTATTTCAGTCCATGTGCTCCCCTCTTTCTTTGCCAGTTCGTCATGTTACCTTGTGTGCCTTCTTCCCAGCGTTTCTGTCTTTCTTGCCGGACTGTTTTTGTGGATCTTTCTTATGTTTTGGATTTTGAATTTTTGCCTTTGCCCATTTTGGATTTGCTTGCCTTTGTTGGACTATTCTTGGTTTTGACCCTCACCTCCCAAACGACCTGTAAGTTTACCTTTTGTTTTTAAAACACTGCACTAAACCTGCTCTGCCTGCGGCATCTGCTACTGGGTCCAACCCGTTTCCTCGTGTTTCTGGCACAAACCCTGACATTGCCATTTGTTATATTTCCATAATTTTGGCATTTTCACTTGCAACGTGCAAACTAAATATTAATAACCCTGCGTGGGGGGAAACCCGGTCTTGCTTTTTTAAAAAGTCAAACATAAGGTTCAGCCTCACTCCTCACCCCAGTAATTTCCATACAGACTCTAAAGGGAGATAATAACAAAGATCTAAGTGATGTGTAAATGTACCTGCATCAGTATCCAGCAGATTTGGGATATTCTCTCCAAGTATCTCTGAATGCTCAATCAGGGACTGAGTTAGCTCTGTAACCTGCAGCAAATCAGATAAAGAAACATGATGAGTAAAATCAACAATATTAATTTTCAAAACTAAAACTAAATATTAGATAAAGAAGTCCGAAAATCAAAGCTGACGTTCAGAACAGGTACAGTGTAGTGCTTCAGATGGTGTGTTTTTTTTTATTTATTTTTATTGGCATTTAACTAAACAAACAGCAAACAAGAGTCCGTGCAAGTGTAACCATACTTATGAAACCTTTTGTGGTTTTCTACATTGTGAACCACAAAGCTTCAAAGCACCAAAAGTGAGAAAGTATATTCATAACAAGACTTTCTACCTTTTCAATCTTGTCCTTCTGCTCATCCAGTGGAGTGCCATCCAGCTGCAGCAGAGTGGGGGCGATACACACTGCCAGGTTGTGGGAGTCCATCTTGTTGGTGTCAGCACTCTCCAGGATGTGATGGAGGACGCAGACTAGATGCTGTAGGAGGACTTTATTGGCCCCCGGGAGCTTGTCTACCACCCTGTTGGTGGGTAGAAAAAGGGGGAAGGAAGGGGGGAAAAAAGAGAACAGGAAGAAGACATTAGCTTTGGCGCTCTTTTTTTCTCAGTCAGCCTCCAGATCGGGGACACTCCACTCAAAATACCATCTATTTACTTCTGTCCACAAAAGCACATAAGCAAATCCCAACAGATGTAATTTCATATACTAATGTCAATAGAAGCTAAGTGTCACAGCTGCAGGTGAAAAGCGCAGTCTAGACCCATTAGCAGGTATTGATGGCTTACTTTCTCATTTCCTGAGCTCTCTGCTGGGTGTCTTCATTGTCCAGAGCTGTCATCCAATTGTCGTAAAGTTCAGATACCAGCAGGCTGCCAGGAAGTTCCTTTAGAAAACTCTGCAACAAGCAAGAGAGGGACGGTGATGAGACACAGTACTTATAAATCAACATGATCTGATATGACCTTCAACTAAACTGCTGCTTGTCTTTAGGATTTGAAGATGAAATGTGTGCGTGTGAACACAAATAACTTTTCATAACTATCTAACCCAGGTATCAAGGAGGGAATTGCAGTGTGCTGTTGTGAGGTAGGCTATTTTATTTGAGTATTTCAATTTTATGATGTTTTATGCTTCTACTCCAACATATTTCAGAGGCAAATATCATACGTTTTACTCCACGACACTGATACGACAGCTTTAGTTACTAGTACAGATTACTGATACAAAATACAATAAACAAATAATATTATTTTAGAATACTTTGCTTGTTATGTATTTTAAATAAATTTTGGTGCTAATACTTATGTGCTTTACACCAATGCATGATTTTTACTTGTATCAGATCATTTATGCAGTTTTGTATTGATAGTTTTACTCAAGTATAAGAGAGTACTTCTTTCACCAGTGTGGTGGTAGTAGTGGTAGGGGCAGCTGCAGCAAGTATAGTTGTGGTTGTGGTAATGGTCGAACACAGCATCAGTTGTATAGTACTATATAGTAGTTGAATTAATGGTTATGGTGTAGCAAGTACTGTGACGGTAGTATGGGAACCTACTTTAAGCAGGCCGACAAGCAGAACGACTGGCTGGGCCTCCAAGTCCACCTCCAGGCCGCTGTTGAGCTGCTCCCTGATGTCCCTCATGTTCTTATTGTTGCATGGTTTCCGAAACACTCCCTCTGTGGATGGCCCTTTCTTCCTCAGCAACACCAGCATCTCCTGGTGGAAGGATGGGTACGGAGGGGAGGAGAGGTGAGATCATCGTAGTAAAAAACAAGCTGTGTGTCTGTGCGTGTGTGCTGATGCTAATCAACGTGCAGCTCCTCTGCATGGTTTCCTGTCCTGGTTAACAATTTCTTAGCACTACTGTCAAAGGTCAAACGAGTAGGTGCTTGTTCATTATTAATTCTCAAATGAGAATTGCATCTATTGTAACATGCTGTCCTATTTTCCCTAAAACAAGTCAACAAGCTGAATAAATGAAACCAGTCTGAAAAGAAGTAAAATGATCATTTCTATTGTGTGTGTGTGAGCAGTTTAGTTCTTGCATAAGAGAAACTGGCAAGCGGAAGTGTTGCGAGATGTGACATTCACGATCAAAAGTCAACTTACTGCGACTGGTTTTGGAAGCGAGCAATCGTCTGGGCATATCTTGCAGAGGGGCTGTCCAAACAGCTGTGTCTTGGAGTCTGTTTCGGAGCGTCGTGTTTTGTTGACGAAACTAGAGCCTTTCCTCAGCCTCCTCACCAGGTTCCACTTGGCTTCTGATGGGAGCAGAAATGTTTTTTTCTTCCGTCAGCTTATTCAAAATGTTACATAATACTTACAGATTTAAGCATTTATCTGACACTTCTTTTTACAGATGTTTAGAAATAGTGCAACACAGCAACAAAAACTCTTTACTCTTATCTCTACACATGGCACAAGTGAGCCCTTCCCCTCACCATAAGTGACACTTTCAAACTCACCAATAGGCTGTGGCAGCTTGTCCTCTCGGTTATTCAAATTGTCGCCCTGGCAACAAAATAAAGAAAAATTGATGTGGTGACGAGTGTGCAAGAGGAACATGAGCATGCAAGAGGAACAAGGGGAGGGTGGGCCCCCGGCACAGCAAACCCTCGCCTGCCAACACGTGAATGAGTTCGAGTGAAGTCATCATACGCCACAAAAGATGCCAATAAAAGCCAGCAATCAATCACAATCTTCAAGTATAGAAATGTTTTTCTATTTCTTTTATTGCAGACACATGAATTTCAGAGGGTGTATACATCCAGGCAATCTGTCTGATGTAGCCTTTTTTCTGCATGAGTGGAAAGTCTTTCATGGACAGTTGTTTCGTTTGACTGCGTTTTATCGCAAGAAGCCCAAGAAAATGGGAATTTTACTTACATCAAGTGAAAAATCAATGACCTGTTCCATGGTGCCTCCTGTTAGAGTCTTAGTCTAAAAAAAAAGACACAGACAGAGAAAGAGATTATTTAGTGAAAACTCCTTTTAAAAAAATTTTTTTTTATATTTGGGTTTCTGTTGGACATGGCAGAGTGGGCATTGAGAGACTTACTGTGATGCTGCCACTCAGCACCTTCATGAGGACGTCTGGAGGTGGAGAAGCACAACCAACCCTCACTTTTGCCTCTTTAATTTTTCTGAGAAAAGGATACATAGAACACATATACTCATAAATGTACTACTTTGTACTAAATGTAACTCTTTGTACCCTCTGCCACACATTTCTTAGTTACATTATTACACAAGATGTCTGTTATTTGAAGGTTTTGTGTACCAACCTACAACAGTGGATCAATATAATACTATGATGTACACTGTTTGAGTTACCAGTGGCAGAATTAACACCGTTCTTCATGATTTAATGATTTAAAGAAATTGTCTTGCTGTATTCGATACCACCTTATCTAAAACAGCATAGTTTTTCAAAGTTCAATTGAAACTGATACCAATTTTTATATTGATTTAGCTGATTATTATGTGCTCCCTGCAGCAATACTATTTCGTCGACATTGATCATATAGGTAAAGTTCTGTCAAACTCTTATCAATAATGAGATTTCAAAGGATATTTATGGCCATTTGTTGATAACATATAGATTATTAAATGCATAATCTGGGAATAATGCTGTCTCTTACCTGTGAAGTGTATCTAACCAGCGTTCTGTCACCTCAGGCGAGCTGTGGTCAAAATAACAGCATGGTATAAGTTACTAGTCCACGGAGACACTCAAACAGGCCAAGCAGAAACGGTGGGAGGAATGAGACAAAGCGCGCACCCGCAGCCTCTTTTAACAACTCTGATGGAAACTGTAACTCAGTCATGGGAACAGGAAGCAGCGTCACGGCGGCCCCCGACCAGACACCTTCCACTTCCTCCAAAACTAGGTTTGCCGTGGTTTGGTGTCCATCAGTGGAATCATGACGACGAAAACAGATGTGTGCCTACATGCACACCTGAAGGGCTTCACCTTTTGATAACCTATATAACACCGTGGCCTCATTATTAATCACTGGAAGCCTGCAGTGCCGTATGTCATGATCACCTCCATGTGAATGAGGAGGTATGACACTTTCACATGCTGAATCATTACCAGAGCAAAATTGTCCATTCAGAAGTCTTGTTTTCAAGTAAAGGAAAAGTAAAGCATTGCCTTGGGAGACAATAGCAGGTCAAAACAGTTTTATGGTTTTATTACTTACTGTGCGAGAAACGTGGGAGTCGTGAATTATACAAATGACTGCATTTCTGAGCCGGTGCCATTTAGTGCCTTTGATGAGGCTATCATGCCATTTACTCTGAGGAGAAAAATATACTTTCATTCCTATTAGTCGATTACATTGCCTTGAAAAGAAGTAGAGTGTTTTATTGTAAGGCCAGTATTTCTAGTTAAAGTCAGCTGATGTTCTTCCCCTCACATGGAGATTGGTTTGGCGGCCAGCTTCGCACTTCCTATTTTGCAAACCCTTGTGATTCTCCAGGGAGGACTTTCTCTTTGCTACTTCCCTGCTTTTAATGCAGGTCACAGATCATATGACCATTTACTACAAACAGCCTCAGATTTCATGCATCTAATGATCAAAGAGCATGTCTTTGTGTGTAAGCTATGTGTGCTGTGTGAAAATCAGTTTGAACTCAAGACCTTTAAAGAAATAGTGCAAAGTTTTGGGGAATGCACTAATGAGCTTTCTTGCCCAGTTTGATGATTTAGTCTCAGTCGCTCATTGTATGGTAAATATGAATCTACAGACAAGCAGCCAGTTAGCTTAGCTTAGCACAAAGGCTGGAATCAGGGGAAGCCACTTCCTGGCTTTGACCAACAAAGTCTGACTACCAGCACCTCGAATTAACATGTTATGTCTCATTTTTTAAAAATCTGTACAAACCCCCGTTTCCACTCTTCCACTTGTGTGCTAAGCTAACTAGTGTGTAAAATATCAACATTGTGAAAACTGAGTTATTTTGGTCAAAAAACCCACAATAATCCTGTAAACAGAGATGCAAACATTTGGAGTTAAGGAATTCCACGTGTGAGTTAAAGATTTCAGCGTGTGTATTGAGGCATGCAAGCATGTGAATCAACACCCAACACGCTGTTGTTTGCATGCGAGTCATCACACATGTGAGCCGAAGTGTGTCCGCTCACCGAAAACACACCAAACAAAATGTGAGAGCCCAGGCCAAGACAAGGGTCACCCTGAGGTCAATATCCCCCGTCGTTCCCTCCTTATCCACCAGGTCATCTTCAAAACCATACAGCCAGATGTCCTCAAGGCTCACTCTGTGCTTCAGACGGTAGCTGGCGTCTGACCTGTTAAAACAGAAGCAGAAGAAAGTCAGAGAGAGAGAGAGAGAGAGAGAGAGAGAGAGGGAGGGAGGACAGAAGCAAGATGATGAAGGCTAACGATGAAGGTGTGCCACTGTGCTATTGGATAGATGAGACCAGCTGATGAGAACAAGTGATATCTCAATTGACGGCCCCAGACAATGACAACAGGAAATTATGAGTGAGCATGTGGGAATTGTGTGAGTGGGAGAACGGTAAGAGAAAAAACCTTCAGGCCTAAGCATGCAAAACAATGAAGTTTTGCTAGAGCTTCATTCTGTGATGCGAATATTGATCATCAATGATAGAGAGAAAAAACTGCTCTTTTGCTGGACATGTCTTCAGTGCAGCGAGATGGTTTCAAGGCCTACTAGTTCACATTTTAATAAGCTTTACCAGCTATTCGACAACCGATTGAAGCACTTTATACACTACAGCAACAACAAGGAGGGCTAAACTGAAGCCTTTTCTCAAGGTGACTGAAACACTTCATAAATACTCTCATTTAATAACTCTTTGTGTCAAGTTGGGCATTGAGAAATCCAGAAGTGTACAATTAATCTTCTGTAAATGGTTCGAATACAGCTTCCACAAAAGGTGACGAGGTGGAATTATTCTTTTCCCAATGAAGCTCATTTTTCCAGATGGTAGAAAAAATCTGCCTCCATAGCCACAATGTTGAAGTACTCCCCATGACCGGTAAATTGAACTTGATGACTAAAATCAGTGAAGACTGAATACTACCATATACCTTACAATCATCTCTAGATATATAGATATAGTCAAAATCTGTTTATTGTATCATACTGTAGTCCCAGCTGTGCGTACCTACTGGAACTGTGGGTAGGTTGTGGTACAGAGATGAGTGTGACCTCCCACTCAAGAGGTAAAACTTCCACCGGCTTTGACAAACAATCTAAGATGAGCAACCAGTAAATACAACAACCTAAAGCTTGTATATACTGTATATTCACTTTTTCTCTTTACTGATGTTGGGTAGAAACTTGGAAAAAGCAAGATAGTGCCATTTTTGTCCTGTAAAGAAAGAGGTTTTCACTGTATCCACTAATATTAATAACAAACCAAAGAAGCAATTCAAATTGGATATTTAATCCCTAAATATTTTTCTCCTTAAAGGCCAGGTGCTTTGAGTCTAGATGGGTTTTTTTAGATTTAAGAACCAGCATTTAAAAGTGAAGTACAGACATTCAGTTAGGCAACTGAACTTCAGCTGAAGATGAGTTGAAGTTACTTTTTGAAATGAACATTCAGTGAAACCGTTGAGTCTCTCCTCATGTGACTCAAGTCAAAGGGAATCACCATGTTTTCTTCTTCTTGTCATAGTGACCAAACAGTCTGTGTGCTGGGAGATTCCCCAACAGTCCGAGAATGCAGTCCAAAAATACACACGTTTTGTTTTCAGTTCCTCTTTCACTCTCCCATTCCAACTGTACAAATATGTGACATTTTTCAGAAAGTTGCTAAAATACCACTTTAACATTACAGCTGCATGGCCTATGTTATGTTTGTCAGTTGGTTCACAGTGTAATTTTCTTGTTCCATGGACATTTTTCATCAGATTTTACAGAAGACGAAACTGATGGGCAGCATGTTTTGGGTAATATCTACACTTCTTACTTGAGTTTAGCGAAGACAATGACGTCACTGAAGAGGAACAGGTGTCTGTCCTTGGTCTTCGAGCCCTCTGTGACCTGAACACACTCGTCCAGCAGCAGCTCTCCGTTCTCACTGGTGAGGCCGAGGACGAATGGGCACTGCTCCACAGACACCCAGCAGGAAGCTTCCTCCCTGAACCAGAGGACACACACAAAAAGAAGGTGGGTGACAACCCACAGCCAGAATTTTGATCATTATGTGTCTAAAAGAGAATAATTACAATCGGTGTACAACATTGTCCAACCTCTTAGGGCCTTAAAACTGTGTAGGAGGAGATTTCTATTGTTCTCACCAAACAGACGTTTTTTATTATTTTCAAAAAAGGGGACATTTTGATGGTACAGTAAATCACACTTTTCATGATACTTTTCATGATTAAAACCACCAATTGAATAAGAAACAGTGCTCATGACTCAAAAATGTTTACTTGCTTTCTTGCTAAGAGTTAGATGAGAAGAATAATACCACTCTTATGTCTGTATGGTAAAACTGAAGCCGGCATTATCTTATGTTAGCATACATGACTGGAAGCAGCAGGAAACAGCTAGCCTGGCTCTTGTTGCCACAATATATATACTGTATATACAGTCAGTGTATTATATTGTATAAAGAGTCAGGCTAGCTGTTTACGCCTGTTGTCAGTCTTTGTGCTCAACAGGCATTTAGAGTAAGAAGAAGCTGTAGTTACAGGTTATGTTTTCACCTGTGTCCGTTTGTTGGTTGGTTTCTTTGTCACCAGGATTACGCAAAAACTACTGAATGGATTTCCATGAAACTTGAAGGATGGATGGGGCATGGGCCAAGGAAGAACCCAATTTTGGGGGCGGATCCAGGATTTGACATTTTCTTTCATTTGCAAAAACATAGACATATAAACCCCTAACCCTAACCCATATTTTTTAACATTTCAGTTTTTGTGAGGCCTACCTTTGGGCAAATCAATGATAACTGGTCAGCTAAGCTAATGTTAACCATCTCCTGGGTGTAGCTTATATTTATCTATTATGCCTATCACAGCTGACATGATGTCAGCTGTTCACATGAATATGAATTTCCTGAGATGACATTGTCATTCAGTACACACAGTGTGAGCTGTAACATATACGTTTTGCCTTAATGAAAGCAGATATTTAAGAACTGAATTAGTATTCATGAAACTGCCTCGTAGCTTCTATAAAGAGTCCATCCCATCCTTAAAAAAAGTGTGACACATTTCATAACAGATTCATCACCACACCGTTATTCAACACATTTTGTTCTTAAATTCAATGTTCAAAAAATGGGAGAGATTTTAACTTATTTGAATTCAATGCGTAATGACATCATGAGTGCATTAGAGCCAACTGAGCGGCCTAGATTATTGATTCTTTGTAACCTCTTTAAAACAAAAGACATTTTCAACTCTAAAACTCAGATTGTCTCATTTGAATAGATGTTCAGTACTCACAAAGGTAAACTAATCCAGTATTTAACAAAGTTTAGAGATAAGAATTCATATTTGTGCAGCCAAACAATGTTTTTCTTTATGTCCTTTACCATTAATCCTCTCATTAAAGGTGTAATTTGTAAAATATAGTCAGAACTGTTCTCACTTGTTGGACACCTCACACTATGAGGAGAGAAGAGGAAGAATGGAGTGTGACCAGCCAGTCTTTAAACCAACAGAAGTTTGAAACCTTGAAAGGTATGGCATTTTTAGTCACACGCTCTTTGTGGGTTGCCAAGAACTGGGTTATTTGATAAAGAATTTTGGACTTTTCTTTCTTCTGGTGTTGCAGAAGCCTCACTGCATTCAATGCATTAAGAAACAGGGTCACTGTTTTCTGCAGAAACCTATTTAACAGATTAAAGTAGAAATTTCGACTTAAATACAAGTCATATACACACATAAAAATCTGCTTCAAGGTTTGGCTTGGCTAAAAAAAAAAAACTTGGAGGAGACAGAGTTGCAGGCCAGATGGGGAAAGGTTTGGAGTATATGAGCGAGAAAATCATGAACCTAAACAGACCAAGTGTTGTTTTTTTTTTATTCTTTCAGCTACTTACTTATTAAATAATTTTGTTACTATGTTACCATACACTTTATTAATTGAACTCAATCTTGTTGAGCCAGTGGCCCAACAGCTGCCTGAAATCTGCCGAGATCACAACTTCAGTTGACAGATGGAGCTACCGCGGGCAACAGGGCTCAGCTCAACTGAACACAGCTGGAAACCAAACTGGGAACAGACACAGCTTCTGAGACCAGTGGAGGCCAGTTTGATGACAGGAGATACAGTACGGAGGTGATTTACAGCGGCTCTAACGAAGACTTCAGGGACAATAAGACACAGCAGACGGAGAGAGAGAAGAAACGGTAAAACTGCAAGACTTAGCAGTAACCAAAAGTGGCGTGTAGAGAGGGAGTATTTTCACATCTTAATCGGTTAATTGAGGACCACCAGAAGTGATTGTGGAAAGACAAACCAGGGCGGTTTTATTTCGTTTATGTCTTGTTTTAATGTGTGTGTTTTAGAATGATTTAACAAAGCAATAAAGCCAGTAAAATCTTAGTTATGTAAAAGAGAGAAACTTGAATCCAGAAGGTGTACGGTTGTATTTTTCTGTTAGTAAGAAAAGTAGGTGTAAGAAAATTTCCTTTCATTACATTTTGTGAGTTTGTTTTGTTTACTTAGGCTAAAAGCTAAGAGAGCTTGTGAAACTTAGCAAACTCGTCACTCGTATACATCTTCCAGCTGAAACTACTCAAGTATGGGGGCTAGAGGTACAAAGTGGTATTATGAGACAGAACGGGCCAATCTATAAAGGGCACATCACACATAGGCTAATATATACTGAAGTCCAGCACGGCAACAGTACACAAGTACTGTTAAAAAGGTTGGGAGACCTGCACCTTTATCCCCACTTGCACTTTTCTGGTTGTTTAGTTAAGTGGCCGGATGGTGAAAACATTATAGGCTACTGAATCAAATCAGTACAAACAGCTCTCAAATCTGCATTTAAGCAGATGACACCTCTTGTTTGTTTCATCCTCCTGCTGCTGAGATATTAGAAACTACCAAACACCTGTGCAACAACAACTCAAAAGGCAGAAGTTACTGCGGTGGCTGAATGATCACAACATTCATTGACTACGCTATAATACTAGGGCGATCCTTCCCCAAATACCACAGAGAGCTTAGAATCATGTTCTAATTTGAAGAAAATGTCAAATCTGTTTGCGAAGGCATTACCTACCCTAATGGATCAATATCATGTCAGTAAACCTAATATAACATGAGTATTAACTGACTTAGACTTGTTTATTTGTTTTACTGAAAAGTGCAGGGAAGAATCTTTAAAAACTGACTTTAGATATGCAGTTCTCAGTTTAATTAGGGGGTTACCGCTCATCTCACTCAATGTTTCACATATCTTATATTAAACTAATCTGTAATAAAATAAATATCAATCTGGTTATGTCACTGCTGTACAGTCATGTCTAGAAAATTCAAATTATTGCAGCAGAGGTACTTTCCCTGTTACCCTTCTGGTCTACTGCAGATGACACATAAAATGCCAGCAAATAAAACAGTGGGAGAACTGCAAACTCAGACTGGTTATCAGACAGTTATCAATGTGTGTAAACTCAAACAACAGAAAACAACCAAAATATAAAATTTAAACTGTGGTGGAAGAAGTACTCAGAGGTTGTCTACTTAAGTAAAAGTATAGCAGAACTACAGTGTTAAAATACTGGTATTAATATATACCTAAAGTACCAAAAGTAAAAGTATTCATTAGGCAGAACAGCCCATTTCAGAATAATAAAGGGATTATATCACTGGATTATAATAATTGATGCGTTAATTAATTTAGCCTATAAACTCTATTTTTGTATTATTAAGCTGCATCTGCAAAGTAACTAGTAAAGTTATGAAATAATGAGTAATATTTCCCTCTGAAATGTGGTGGAGTAGAAGTATTAAGTAGCACAAAATGCAAAAACTGGGTATGTGTACCTCAAAATTATGCAGCACTTGAGTTAATGTGTACTTACTTAGTTACATTCGACCACTGAATTTAAGTAATTATAAAAACGTTTAAACGCACTTTTAACATGAGCCTACTTATGCTAAACTTGATCTTTTACCTCTGGATTAGAAGCACAAGGAGGTGGCTGAAAATATGTCTATTGGGCCTTTCAGACACAACGCGATTTGAGCTGTAGCCTGAGCGGCCGCACCAAACAATTCAACCAGGTTCAATTTTGGGCACAGTGGCGTCATGGCTGCGGCGATGGCCACACGGAAACGCTGCACAGGCCATTGGAAATAATTGGTTTCAGAGCGCAGGGATGAAGAGAGAATGGCTTCATAACATAGGTTGACAGTCAAACACACTAGCTGCTTTTCACATAAATATGAATATGGTAGCATGGCTTATATATGTGAATATGAATATGGTAGCATGGCTTATATATGTGAATATGAATATGGTAGCATGGCTTACTAGCTAGCCTCACTCTTTTCAAAGGTAACATGAAGTGAAACAAAAATTGTATTCTGTATAACATTATGTCTTAAAGGGGTGTTCATATAAATAATATTATTATAAGATAGTGGTTATTGTTGTGGGATAATTATATTTAACTAAATAGCCTACATATAGTTAATTATCTTCACCATGTATTTTTTAATGATGAGGTACTCTCTGCGTCAATGGCAGTCCCACTACAGTGAAACTAACAACCACAAGGCACAAGGCCCCCCTTATGGAAATGCACAATGTGCGTGTGTGTGTGTGTGCGTGCGTGCGTGCGTGCGTGCGTGTGTGTGTGTGTGAGCGCTGAATGGTAGGAGGTGTGAGTGTGGGGGATGCGCCGAAATTTTCTCTCTCTTTTTTTTTTTTTTTTTGCTTTAATGTAAACACGCCCACTGGATGCTCTGGTGGTCTTTGTGTGACTACTGCAATAGCAACTGTGAAAGGTTAAAGAGTTAAACATCAGACAGACAAGAGGAGGTGAGCCTACACAATCTGAAGAGACACAAAACAGAATGTGGGTGGGGGGTTTTCAAACACGTATGTTCTCCACAATCCACACTTTCAATATAGATTCAAACACAAAATGTCAACAATAATGTTTGGAATACAATAACTATAAGCATATAAGTCAGTGATATATAAGGGCTTTCTTGATTAGACCACTAGAGCAGTGCTCAATCCTTGAAAATCCTTAGAAATATTGAAGTCATAAAGTCCCCAAAACCAGACCACAAAACATTTTTAGTTGTTTTGACTTGTTTCCTCTCATCTATTATTGTTTAATCTCATTCCAGATGGAAGTTTTAAACTTTTCTCACCATTGCTAGGAATCAACTTCTGATGGGGATTACCTTTTATGTATTTGTTGCCCCACAATTACAATTCAAATGTAAAAGTGAAAAAACAGAATTAGCCAATGAAACACAGGCCAAGTTTTTTTTTTTATTGTAACTGAACTCAACCCAGTTTGCAAAAACACCCCAGATCCCCAGAGAACATGACCTCAGTGTTTGAAAAAGTCATGAAAAAGAAATTTCATTGAGACCAAGAACTTTCCATACTTTAACTAAATTTATATTGAAGCTTCAAAGGTCATACTTAAGATATGATGCTGAACTTTATTTTAAAATGTAAGACTAAGCATTTAACGCGAAAAACTTTTTAGACCTATGTGAACCACAGGCTTAAGAAACTAGCCTTTTTTTTTATGGAAGAGAAACTCATGGCTTTATAACACATAAGTAGAACACAACATTTTCCAAGAAGCAGTGTTGGAAAATGACAATCTCATTGTTTGAAATTAACCTCAGGGGGTGAAGTTATCAAGGTATAAAAAAAGATATATGACATTTCTGTAATATTCTTCCTACAATATAAAACAAAACAAAAAAACATCAGTGTAGCAGACCCTCCAAATTCAAACAAGCACTACTACCCTATACAAGGCCTGGCACCCACTTTATGTGTTCTTATACAACATTGTAGTAATTCACATTTTGAGTTTGGCCCACAAATGATTCATTATTTAAACTTTTGACGATCAACGTCCACATTGAGGCCATAAGGGGTGCTGGTGTACTGTATATAGCCCTATTATAATGCTTTTATGTATAAACTTTGTTATTGAATGTACATACAGGATCTTGTTTTTTAAATTATTATTATTATAATAATATTGAGGGTAACAAGACAATCTCATGTGAACCATTACAATAAGTCTGAGTCTGAAAAGGTCAACTTTCTAATGTTAGAGAACTGAGCATGATACCCTGTTAATTAGGTTTTTCTGAAGTTAATGATTTGAAATAGAAGACAAATTACACGTTCTCACTCCTAACTTGTTAAATACGGCAGCTTGGTCAAACTTGACCCTGCAGTTACTCCTTTAGTATCGGTTTTGTACATACAAGCCTCTGCCATCAAGTTAGCAATAATAAAAATCAAAATAGAGCCTGCTGAAAACATATTTTACATATTATGACATATTAGGAACATTAGGGAAAATCTGGATACAGCGTCAGAGAGGGGGGCCCCATTCACTCCTAGTAAAGCTGCTCAGTGGCGCATGAAGCCAAAAAATGTTCAACTAACCCGGATCTTCCAAATAGCTTCTGCATTGTGTGGACCGCTATTGCACACTAAAGCTATTGCACACTAAAGACTCTCGCAAGTCAAGCCACTAACTTCCGGTTTAGTTTCTGTCATTTTAGGTAGGTGTACATCATGCTGATGTATGTTCAAGTGTTCATTTTTCTAATAAGTTTGGTTTTAATTAGTTTTTGTTGCTATGCAAAGTGGCGAAACATCATGATTGACAGCTGAGCCCTGCTCGCGATTCAGTCAGGCTGGTGTAAGGACAGGAAGGAGGAAGTGCAGATGTGTCATTTATCTTTATATATGTCAATGGTTGGGAGTAAGAATGGGCTGCAATGTCACCCACCCAGCCTGGTCCTCAGAGCCAGAGTGGTTGTGATTTTGGTAAGGAGTCTGAGCTATGTGCAGGTCGCTGTTTCAAAACACCACTCTGTAAATTCCCCACAGGGACATCTGTGTTTGTTGTGTGGCCTGCACACAATAAGGTGATACCACAACGCCGTTTAACACATGGTGGGCTAATGGTGAGGGGAAAATACAGTTTTTAGTAAACTGTACATAAGGTACACATTTGTTTTTGGTAGTTACCAAGGAACCGATGAGGAAATAACTAGTAGTCAATTATTAGTTAAGTAAGGAACTAATGAAGAACAATCAGTAACTACTCAGTATTATTACTTTACTTGAATGGGCATAAAATAGCAGCTAATGAGGAACTTATGGTGAACTAATTAGTAGTTAATCATTAGTTAATGAGTAACTCCTAAGCATTTTTGAAGTAGCTAATGATTGGTTATGGTAATGGGGAACTGATGAGGAAGTAATGACTCATTAACTAATGAGTAATGCTTATGTGCTGCCATCTGTTGGCTGGAGGCTGCAGTAACAACAGCATAAAACTGGATATTAGCCTGGACAGTTTACATAAATATTTTTGCTTTAAAGCTAATATTTCTTCCATAATGGCTGTGGAAGCATGTGAACAGAAAGCTGCTACATTATTTGATATGATTGAATTTTTTTTATTGAATAGTAAAATGTGTGACTTTATAAATATGTAACCCTGAATTATTGATAGGCCACATTCTTCTGTCACTCAGTCACCAACACAGGCTAATAAGTATTCTCATTCTCAGTTATTCTGCCATTTTGATTCATGGATTAATTTTTTGGTCAATAAAATTAATATTTCTACAATATTAATATAAATATTTCTCTGTTTTTTCTTTGTTTAATTTCAAAAAATTCTGTGACATCCATTTATTTATATGCACAATGCATTTGCACCACAATTCTATTGAACTTCGGTCATTTGATGAGAGAGCTAGGTAGATTTGTGTGTCGTCAGCATAACTATGACAAGCAAGGTTGTTGTTTTGAATGATATGGCAAAGTGGGAGCATGTACAGGTTGAACAGAAGCGGGCCCAAAAATTGACCATTGAGAGACACCACAGGTCCCAATAGCAGCACAGTAATCCCTGCCATTCAAATATGACCTCAGCCATTTTAAAGTTTTTTCCAGAGAAACCACAACAGTTTTCCAGTCTTTGGAAAGTATATTGTGATAGACAGTCAATAAGATCTTAAAGTACTAAAACTGATATCTTACCTAAATCACAATTAAAACATACAATATAATTTAAAAACCTTTTTTAAGAGTCATCTCTGTGCTGTGATTAGCACAAAAAACTGATTGAACTGATTCATTAAAACAGTCATTTAAAATTAAGAATTGTGTTAACTAATTAAAAACGGCCTTTTCTATAATTTTGCCTATAAAGAGTAAAAGAGGGACGGAAGTTGCTGAGGATAGAGGTATCTAGATTGTTTCTTTTCAGTAAGGGTTTAACAACTACCATTTTTAGGGATGAAGGAAAGTTACCAGACAGGAATCAGTTTCTATGGAATTTTTTAAAACATTTTTTAAAGTTAGTTGGCAGACTGTCTAGACAGCAAGTAGATCAACTCTGGGATGACTGATTCTGAGATGGGAACTCAGAGTTTTCGGTTCCAGAACAGCTGATTAGAATTAGTTTAATCAAGTCTGAATATGTTCACTCCGAGTTAGGCACGCGCATTGGGAATGAAAAGTGTGCAGCTACGATACAACGATTCATCATGGCAACGGGTTAATAAAGAGCAGAGCCTCCATTTTAATGGAGGAGCTAAAATATGAATGCATGCTCATGTAGACCCTGACATTTATCTTCAAAAACGTATTGGTCATTTACAGACTTGAATTTCCTTAAAGGATGATAAAGTCCTTGAATCCATTTTAGGCCTACATTACATTTGATTTTTTAAATAACATTTATTCAGCTGTAACCTGAAGGGGACAAGTTTCAGGTGGCAGCAACTGAAGCTGAGATTAAGGTTCAAACTTACTGTACCAACATTTTTAAATGACTGTTTTACATTTAAAAAATCATGCTCATGCTTTATATTTCAACCTGTGTAAATTTAAACATAGTAACTGAAATGCTGTCAAACCACATTAAGACTATGTACAGTATATGCAGCCTATATTTAAAAACTCACTTCTAAACCACATTTAGTCCTTGTCAGAAATATTCAATCCTCAGAAATATTCTATCTCCGACATGGTCTGCCAGCTATAGTAATGTTCCATCAGTACGACCAATCACAGCGTTATCATTAATCAGTGTCTTATATGTCTAAAGCTTCATACAGATTAGTTGTATTTAAATAGTGATTATTACAGTAATGTGAGGTAAACGCTTCAGTGCAGGATACCTCTGCCTGTCTGACTGCCTGCCTGTGTACCGACTTCTGATCTTGATTAAACCTTTTGAACTTTTTGCCTGCCTGCGAGTCTGCTTTGTGGGTCCTTCTCCAGTTCAGTACTTGTATGAATCAGGAAATGAAATGAAGAGTCAGGCAGCTGCTTTAGGCTCAGCAGGAGGAGAGAAGACAGACAGAAAAGAAAATTACCAAATGTCATTTTCTTGCATTGGAATATCTTTAAATAAAGTTGCCACTTCCCCCTTCTTCTGTCTTCTCTGGGGCTGCTAATAAAATTTAAGTTCAGAGGGGCTGATTCAATAAGAATGTTTGTAGTATTGACTTTGTCCAGCCATGTTTCTGTTAAAAGCATAAAATCAAGGTTATTTGCAGAAATAAGACAGATTTGTTTGTGAGGGACCTGATGGTGGACACTTAAGTTCGAGTACAGCCTTCCATTGTTAAAACTGAACATATGGTTGTGCAAGACTTAAACAATGCCCTAACAAGATCGTACATCATATTACATTATTAAATTCCATATTATACTTTTCATTCTGCCTTATCTGAGCAAATTACTGTCAAATACTTCTTAAACTCAGGAAAAAAGACTGTGAAAAAAATAATAATTGATGAGATATACAGACAAAACCTGCTGTGAGGTTATTTTTTTATTTTCAGATGACAAGTTTACTTTCTGTGTCAACACAGGTAATCGGCTCTGCAGGTTAGAAGCAAACCAATGTGTGGTGACAACTGCATACAAAAGGCGAAACAACCTGCAACTATGGGAGAAAATTGTTGTTTATGTTACATCACTGGCATTGCGTCAACTGGGGTAGACTTACTTTATATCCATGTCCATGATGCAGGTATCCAGAACTTTAAATTTTGGCGTAACTTGAAGAATTTTTTTGTTGTTGTTTCTTTGTTTTTAAAGGATTACTTGTAATAACGCTGATATTTTTCCTCCCTCTGTCTTCTGCTTTGCTGCCTTAATTTCTTCTCTTAATCTCTAATGTCAGTGTTGTTTTAACTTTTGTAACCGAAAATTAGATATAATTGTTTCAATTTGAATAAAATTATTAAAATAAATTGTTAGGTGCTGGCTTTGTGTCATTTTGCAAATCAATCAATAAACTAGTCTCTGGGGGAAAAAATCAGAGGTTCGTAGTCAGTAGTTATGTAACACTGATCTCCATAATCACAGCTCTCTGTTAGGACTGTGTGAACAAGAGAGAGGCATTTATTGACATGTATGTTCAGCAAATGTTGCACTGGACAGAAAAAGATTGAAAACAATGAGGTACACACCTGATCGGAGACCATGGCATCCCCAACGCCTTTCCAAAGACCAGTGAAGGGGCAGAGCGTCGTCTCTGAGCCAAGTGTCTGAGATGCTATAAGAAAACAGAGATGAAACAATGTAAATGCATACTGCAGGCCCAATTTTCACAGTGACATTTAAGTCTGGAAACAACCATCCTGTGTTGAATAAGCCCAGATACATACCACGTTAATGAGCAACCAATTAAATGATAACATAACTCAGGCTGCAAATAAAAAATTACTTTCTCGTTCTTTACCTTTCTCATTCTTTGTCGCTTTGTCTCTAAAATGTCAGTGCAGAAAAGAGTGAAAAATGACCATAACAGTGCCCTAGAGCCCAGGACATTGGCATGTATTGTCCAATGCACACCCTATATGTATACACCGATACTATGTTTACTATAATGTCAGACAACTGAAAACTGGAACCGTGAAATGTTTGTTATTTTAGTTTAAAATATCAAAATACAATATCAATTGCTCCCGATGCTGCCCCATCGGTGTTTGAGTGCATGTGCAAATGGTTACTGCTTCTAATGAGCAGCTGACTTGTAGTGTAAAGCGCTTTGAGTGGTCAAGCTGACTAGAAAAGCGCTATATAAATGTAGGCCATTTAAATTGTTAAAATATAGTGCCCTTCCTTAACTAAGACAAGGCTCCAGTTCCAAGCTAATGCATTTTCCAGACCACAACAAGCAAAGCAAAGACTCTATGAAAGCTTCCATTGGGACACTGGACAATTACGGAGTCAGATAATTATTATTACTCTGGTACAAAAAGTACTGTAGAACATTTACGGTGCCATAATTCATTGATATGTTCATTGATCTTTGTACTCAAACAATGAAGGGCCTTCGTTACCACCAACACTACAGTGGAGTATGCATGTAAAGACCTTTCCTTGTGTTGTTTATCGGAAATGGAAAGCGGGAACTGCAACACAAGGATTTCAATCAATAAAGGAATGAACAACAACAGAATAGATAGTGTGCCACGACTATTCTAGATTATTTTTGAGCAGCAAAGATAAGGAAACATAATAAATAGAATTACCGTGAATGAAGCTAAATAAAAGTTAAAAATCCTGCCTCAAAATACCAAACCAAACCACTCAAAAAAAATATCATTATAGAGGATGCACGTTTAGAGTTTGGCTATTTTTTGAGGGCAGATGATGCTGTCAATGCGGGATGTGCACTACACATGATGAGGTTTTAGAAGTCAGAAAATTGCTTCAAGTTTCGAGTTTCAAGCCTGAAGCTCTTTCCAGTATTTACTGAAACAGATTGGTTCAGAAATTGTTTCTGTTTACTCAGTTGAGAGGACAAACACAGCCTCATCCCCAACAGCACCATCATGGGAAAATGTTTGAATCTCACTGAAGCCACACGCCCATGACAATAACATATGGAGTCCCACTGCCGGCGTGTGATTTTGAATGCCTGAACATATCTGCTGTCGATCGTTTATGTTTCAACAACAGCAACAGGCCTTCGCACTGCAAAGATAAAAAGCTTTAGTGTGATTTGGAGCAGAGATTTAGATTAAGCCATGCATTAATTCTTTTTTATTAAAAAGAAAGGCTTACGTCAGCTGTGTGAAGTAATCTCACAAAATGGTGGTATTTTCCAACGTCTTATGGTTTAAAACACATCAGCATGGCTGGATGTAAACAGATACAGTAGGTTTTTGGTTTACGTTTAGGTAGGCATAGGTTTTATGCATTTTAATTTTATTTTGAACATGTCAAAGCTCATTCTTGTCAGGTAAATGAATGGAAAATGCAATTTAAAGACTAGGAAGGCAAAATATTTTTATTTCATAACTAAGACTTCTGGGTGTGAAAGCAGTCAAAATTACATGACCAGTAAGTGAAATATAAATTATAACTTAGAGATGAAACTACAGTATATCACAATGATGAAATACTGACATTTGAAAATTAAAATCAAATGAAACAAAAATGAACAAGAATACAGCCTGTACTTAGACCTTGTGGTGCTTTGAGCTAAATGCTAAGAGTAGCATGCTGACATGCTCACGGTGACAACGCGTGCCGATGTTAAGCAGGTTCATCATCTTACTTTCTCGTGTTATCATTCTAACATTTGCTAATTAGCAAAAACAGTAGCACAGCTGAAGCTGATGGAAATGTCATTTGCTTTTTTAGGTATCTGGTCATAAACCAAAGTACTGGACAAATTCAAAATTTGACCTGATGCCGTTAAAGAAAAGTTGAATGAATGTCTGTGCAAAAAATTTATGGCAATAATTTTTCAGATATTTAAGTCTGGACTAAGCCCAACGTTTTCCTTTGTCAATGCTAACCTTTAATTTATCTTTTCATTTTCCCAGCAGTTAGACATGAATCTATGTTGTATTAATCTGGGTGAAAAACAAACAAACAAACAAGATTTTCCTCCTTGTTGTGGCTGCTCTTATGCTCTAATTGCTGGACAAACTTAGAAACTAGGTTAAGCAGAATTGAAGACAAAGAGAAAAACAGCACACAAACAAAAGCAGGAACACTTGACAAACCATCTCTGTCTGGCCTCTGTCTCTGTAGCCAGTTTCCATGCTGTCCACTGACTCATGATGGATCAGGACACAAAGGACCAGGGTGACATATCAGTCGGTGTGTGGTATAGATCCTCCCTGTGTACATCTGTCAATGTTTCATTTCCTTTTGTTTTCTGTTATGAGGGAACAGAGCTTTGGCCTCTTTACAGGAAAATTTGAGATTCACTGTGTTCGATATACTGAATTCAGCACCTGCAATACACCTTCCATATATCTGTAAATGCATATTCACGCCGTACACCCATGATTGCAATCCCCGACATGAGAGGATTCATTTTGGGTGGAAATCAAGAAGCTTACATAGTGGTGCGCAGAGAACAACCTACTGGTCAATGTCAACAAAACCAAGGACCTGATTATTGATTTTAGAAAAAATGACGCAAAGACACACATCCCTGTCGACATCCGTTCAGCTGAGGCGTGCAGGTGAACAGTTTGTGGTAATCAACAGCAAAGAGAACCAGCCATGGTCATCACACATCTCCACACTAGTAAAGAGAGCACCAAAACGACGAAGAGGGCAAAATTCCACTAAACTAAAGTAATGAGGTGAAAGTTGTTACGATATAGCAGATGAGAACTGCAGTGTCAGGTGATAATTCTCTGGGACGTCACCATGAGCAACAGCTTTCACATGACACACTAAGTTTCGGCATTTTACTAGTTATCTAAAAAGATTGATTATAAATGTGCTCTTAAACCCTGATTACCCCTCAACAAAAATGATTAGTTAATTTTGAAAAGAGCAGCCTAGTTACACAAGTCCTCAGACCTAAATAAGTGAATAGGTCCTTTGTCACTGCCTTTCATAATAACCAAGTGGGCACCCCTATTAACAGGATGATTGTTTGTCATGAGATTTTTAGGCTCTGTCACTTCTACTTTCTAGATTTGTTTTTATATAACACTTTAAAAAGCAAACAGGTTTGGCACCAAAGTGCTTCACAAAGGCAGACATATACAATATATATACACATAGAGGCATAAAGGCATAATTATTCACATGTACAGTATTTACATGTGAATAATAAGGTGAGATTAAAAATAAAAGCAGGTTTAACCATAATTTAAAACTTTACAGTTACATTTTGGCTTGGTCAAGCAACTTGAACTACTCGGTTAAGGTTAGGTAAAGATCATGGATAGACTTCAAAGAAACAGTTTGTGATGACTTTGTATATTTTTTGATTATTATCCCAATCATAGCTGGTCTTATGTCAAAGTCTGTTTCTCTTTCAAACAGCATTTTGTGGATTTTCATCGTATCATCATCATATCATATCATATATTAAGCATCACAGAGATGACTTGTTGGCGTTAGGGTTAAGTGGAAACACAAATCAATGGGGAAACAGGCTTCAACACAACACCGGGGCATCACATGGATTTTTTGGGGCCGACTGTTGCAAATTTCAATGGCCAGAAGGTTGTGATTAATGTGCAATATGCAATATGTAAGGATTGTCACTCCAAACAAATAGGGGGCAGCATATCACCTAGCTACTACCTGCCGCTATCTGGGTAGCTTGTTAGCTGTGCAGTGGCCTTACAGCAACATACTGACCTAGGTGTGGGGATATTTCCTGATATTTTGTGAGTGTTTTTTGTTTTTTCATTAGATTAAAAAGGCTAAGAAAGCTTGTGACGCATGGCAAACTCGCAGCTCGCAAGAGGGCCTGAGCTATACTATCGGACTATCATCTCTTGAGGTACAACACAGTATGGGCCAGGGCTAGCTGCTTATGAAAATAATGGAATTAAATGACACTCGGCTCAGAGCACCAAAAATATATATATATATTTGAAAAACTCACCAGCAATGTCTTTTCTAGAAATCATGACCCACTTACTTAAGATAATCTACAGACCTTGTTGTGAGCAGTTTCATGTAGGAACTATTTTCTTTCTACCACAGTACACCATATCACCGTGCAGAAGGAAATGCACAACATGGACAAGAGGCTTGTGCCCGTGACAGGGCAGGATGTAAATAGAAATGATGCCTCTTCGGCTGAGCTTTAACGTTAGCTAACTTAGTTATCTTAGTTAGCTAGCCTCAAGTCGCTACCACACTGTGTCCATGGCTTCTCAGTCAGATCTAATCAGGAATGAGGCTTAGCAACACGGATCCTCCCAGCTCGACTCTCTCGCCAAATATGGTCACTGCTCCAAAAAGCCAAGACGACGACTACCATAATGCCAAACTTGAGGCTTCAGAACGGTAGTCCACAAACCAATGGGTGACGTCACAGTGGGTTTACACTTGAACACAATACATAGGCGTCTGTGGCGTAACACCAAAACTGTTATTTCTTCACATTCTGTTGATAATTTTAGTCAATTTTTGAATGTTTTTTTTCTCAAGAATATTTTAATTCGAGTTTTGAACAAGTCATCAAAATAAATATTAAGAGCGTGGAGAGTACACAACAAGTATGGCACGCTTGATGAGCACAACCGTGATAGGGGCACAAATTGAGCAATGCTAGAATGGCGAGGTTTTTGACAGAATTAAGTTTTTTTGTTTATGATTTAAACTAAAATTCTTGCATACATATCACATATTGCACTGTTAAGAGGTTTTGTGTCAATGCAACAACTTAATTGACAGGCTATATTTGCACAACCAACAAAGTTTGCTTGTCAGGAAAACATGTCATTTTTAGGTTTCATTTAAGGTGTTTGAACTAACAACCACTGGTGTCGCCTTCAGGTTTACAAGCCAGTAAATGGAGCTTTGAAAAGCAGATATTCCACTTGGACACTGTGTATTTTCTCCCCAATTCTTACACTAATATTTCTAAAGCATAAACAAAGGACAGATTCTTTGATCTCCGTACACAGAAGATAGATGTACTGTATATCTTGATAATAATGATCTGTATTTCCACTCTGCAAGGGTCAGAGACCCTACATAATCCCCTCCATCACTACCCCCACTGAGAGCTCAGGGTGACACGACACACAGCAACACCTCCAGATACTTCTAAATCTCACCTGAAGTAACTGAACTGTAATAAATCTGGCCCTAGGTCTGGTACAGAAAAGTAACAGTATGAGCAGGTTGTGTATCAGTTTCCTCATTCTGTATAGGGCTTTTCTTAATGTCTTATGTAAGCCAGCAGTCAAATCTCTCTCCCTCATACACGGCACCGTAAACAACATACAGGATGTTGATGTGGGTGGCAAATTCATAAGTCTGAAAGAATTGAGTGAGTGTAATTCACACTGAATCACAATCACACGGTCGTCACTAACAGGATCTTTTTCACCTTTGCCTCTGGATGGCAGATCAATACTCACAGGGCGTAGAGAAGCTGCAGCATCATCATAGCTTCCTCTCCTCATTGCTGCTATTCCATAACCTGGGGAGTCCATGCTGGTGTCTCTGAGCAAGCCCTCAACCCCTTGCTGTCCTGTACAGTAATAATAGTAGTACAGTAGTTTGTGTCGTCAGTTGGCTGTTTCTGCTCTGCAAGTAGAGGAGATAGTAGTTTGCATTGCAGTTTCAGGGTCCTTGCTGTGGAGCTGGGGAGCGGCTGCAGAATGACACCTACTGTCTTGCAGAACAGCTTCTCCTAACTGGCGCTAATGAGGTTTACAACAATGGGGGCCTAGCTGGCGCACGAAATAGGAGAGGGGGTTGTTGTGCCTGACCTGATCCAAGCCACCAACACCACCCCCTCCCTCCCTCACCCCAAAACCATCCATCCCTCCATCACAGCCTGTCCTGTTCCGCTCCAGTGGTGCAGCTTCTTCCCATAATGAGATTGCCGTGCGTCCCATCAGGGCCTGCCGCCTCGTCCCCATTTCCAAGCTAACGAGGGTGAGATGCCGTGACAGCCAGTGCCTCCAAAAACAGGGTCTCACAGATTCTCCCCACCCCCCAGTGCATACATGAATAGGTGCACACACACAGTACTTTTTTAACTTTTAGAGTTGAGGTTTTTAAGGCTTGTGCTGTCCACTTTGAATGCATCATTTTTGTGTAAATGTGTAAAGTGGCACTCTGCAATAGGAGAACAGCAGTGAATGAGTGACTCAGTGTGGCTTATCACATCCGACTCATAGGTATAGTACACCACCTCTCCTTATCCACCTCTAACAATATGAACACATGCAGAACACAGAAGAGAAATGACCATCATGGAATATTTAAAGATATGTTGGGATTTTATGTTCAGGGTAACACAATACATGACACACAGTGGTGGAAGGTGTATTCACATCCTTTACTTAAGTAAAAGTACCAATATAATTATGTTAAAATACTCCATTACAAGTAAAAAAAATTCACTTTATACATTATACAAAAGGTATTATCATCAAAATGTTATTAAAGTATCAAAGGTAGTACCTCTGTGAGAGGTCACAAGCCAAAGGGTTTGGGAACAGCAGTTCTACTAAAGTAAAGTAAGTCCCTCAAAATTGTACTTGATTACTATACTAGAGTAAATACTACGCAGAGCGCCTCCCAAATAAACCCTAATCTGAAAAATACTAAAGAAATGAGGTATATCTATTGATCCCCATGGGGGAATCGGGTGAGGTAATTCAGCAAAGAAAGTACATAACTAGAGAGCAAAACAGCAGTAAAACTAAAATAATAATAGTGGTAAAACAGATGTAGACTTATATAAACAGCTGTTGCAGTTGAAATACATATTAAAAAAGACATTTCACTTTGTTTGTTTGTTTGTTTGTTTGTTTGTTTTTGGTTTTCAGTTTGGTTAGGTTTAGGCAATAAAATTGCTTGTTGTTGTTAGGTTGAGGAAAAGGTTATGGTTTGGGTTCATAGACCTTTGCATTCACTTCTTGTTAAAAAGGCTCTCTGACAATCATAAGGATGTATCTACGCAACAAGTACTAGCTAATCGCAGCACAGTGGGACTAGGTGGAACACTCTTCATGAAATCATGAATCTCTTCAGGTTCATGAACTGACTTGATAGCGATGTGCAGCACTGTTGAATGTCTTCATCTTATTCAACAGCATTGACTATGTGCCTCGACGGCTGAAGGTGACAAAGGTGCAAGTAGCATTGTTTGCTAGGACACCTGGATGCTTGTCTCTGCTGTGCTATAGAGCCTGCACCTGGCTGCAGACACCTGGGTGAAACAGCATCTCCTGAATATTAATTTGGCTCTGTAGTCTGCAGCACAGTTTTAAGGTGGGCACCCAAGATTAGTGTTGACAATTATGGTCACAATCTCCCCTTCTGTTCCTGAGTTCTGGTGTTGAATAATGGCCAGAAAAGCATTGTAGCAGAACATGATGATGTCACAGTGCAGCTGACCTTTGACCTTTTGGATATAAAATGCCATAATTTTTATCCTGTTCGACATTTGTGTGAAGTTTTGTCATAATTAGCATATAAAATATTGAGTTCTTGACCTCTGAACACCAAAATCTCATAAGTTTTCACTTTTGTGCCAATTCCAAAGAAGTTTCCTCAAGGTGCTTCCTTTTTCTATTAATACATTTGGAAAGAGAATCAAAACTCCAACTTCCATCTCTCCCCCTAAGACGTGAATTCCACATTTAATTTTTAACAATGTGACTTTTTTCTTATTACACTGGTGAATCAGTATTGGCAAGATACTTTACACATTATCAGGGTGATTGTTTTTTGCATTCTTGTTACTGTTGTGCACCTGCAACGACCCAGCTGTTAAACTCCTGAAGTTTGCAAACGACACCACATTTTCATCCAAGATTCCAACGAATCTGCATATCGGCGGGAGGTTGAACGGCTGGTCATCTGTGGAGTCCTTCAAGTTTCTGGGAACTAACATTTCTCAAGACCTGAAGTGGGAGTATAATGTATACTCCATCCTCAAAAAGGCCCGGCAGTGGATGTACTTTCTGCCCACCCTCCAGGGATTGTACTCCTCAAGAACCAGGAAGTGGACAGGGAACATCATTCAAGATTCCACACACCCTGGACACCGTTCCCAACTCCTCCCCTCCGGCAGGCGCTACAGAACTCTGTATACCAAAACAACCAGACACAGGAGCAGCTTCTTTCCTATTGCCATCACCCTCATTAATAGCTGACCAGTACCTATGCCATATACCTACTCTTGACTCTTCAGACAGTTATTACACTCTGCTCCACATTTATACTGTGCGGCACAGATACTCAAACATCACATTTAATTTCCATACATGATGCACATTATTGTGTTGCACTAACCCTAACCCTAACCACACTTTATGTACACTGTTGTCTTTAATATAGTCTGTACATTGCTTGAGTGACACCATTTTCTGGAACCAAATTCCTTGTATGTGTGAACATACTGTACTTGGCCAATAAATCTGATTCTGATTCTGTTTTTTTCAGTGTTTGGTCCAAGGCTGACAGTGCATAAAGAGTGCACTTTGCTTCCAAGCTTAGAATATTGAGTAACTGACCTTAGGACTTTGAAACAGCTGGATTCTAAAGCACAATCACAGGTAATAAGGCATCATTAAGACTTAACAGCAGAACACAAAGGTAACCTGCCATTTTCTTAATCGTCACACCATGCATACTTTTCATTGATTCCAAGCAGACTTATATAACCTTATACTTTACTTATTAGTTATATAAACCTTAAAAGCTTTTGATATTTTAATATTTGGTTTCAGGAAAGGTCACAGTCTGTGCAGAATCAGTCCGTAGCAACTTGAATCACAAAACACAACATAATTATCCACATTTATTCAAAACAAAAACCGCTTCATAACATTAACCTGCTAACATCCTGCTTGCTTCGCACCTCCTGTGTATACACAATGACACATCGCGCCAGAGGCCAGTGCAAAGAAGCAGGATTTGTGGTTAGCGAGGTAACTTCAGGGTTAACTCTGGGTTTTCGGTGTTACAAAGCTGGTTCACTTCTTACCGGGGTACATCGCCATGGTACCTTATGCTGCACTTATGCTCCAGAGCAGGTTATGTTTCCAGATAAGAGATAAATGCGTGTAAAAGGACCACCCACTGACCAATCCATTCAAAAATCAATGGAAAATGTAATCATCATCAATAGAAGATCCCGGAGCTCGGTGCGCAGATCATGAGAGGTATACTTCTGTGTAGGAGGGCCCCCTCATGTCTTCATTTAAATTTCTTTCCTGTCAAAATTATGATTGTGCTTTCGTATAGCATACCAATATCATCCAACAGCAGAGACTGACGGAATCACTAAAGCCTTGTACTTGTCGCACTTATAAGATATGAAAGCGTCTTGAATTATGTTTTCATAGTAATTTTTTAAAACATATTTGCTCCCAGAGCAGCTGACAGAAATAAGGCTACAACTGTAAAACACACGGCATAAGAATACATCTACGCAACACATTCATTTAATGGAATACACAAGTGTAATTACAGTCAGATCTACTCGTGTCCTAATGATGGGGCAGTGATATTAAGCTTATCAATTTATGCATTCACACAGTCGGCTGTGTGAATTCTTTGTTTTTTGTTTTGCCAGCTGTCCATCCTGCATTTTGCAGCTGCAACCGTGTTGCTTTTAGCTTGGATTACATGTTTTACTTTTTTTAAATATTTGTCTAATACTATAGTTTGCTCTTTGTTTTGTAAAATCTGCTGCCAGTAGACTTGTCATGTTTGTGAACGCACTCATGGCTACATCGGGAAATCCAACTCAATAAGGTTGACTTATTGAGTTGATAACCAGCTTCGTGTGACCGCCTAGCACAATTGCGATTGTGAGGGTTAGTGAAGCCCGACAACGGAAAGATATGCTGGGTATGTTGAACTTGCTTCGTAGTACAGGCCTCGGGGCACGTAGTCATAGTTTATGTCATGTGTTTGTATTTTCTGTTTTCCTGTGTACACCCCTGCCCTGTGTGTTTTCCTGCCTGTGTTGATGCCCCGCCCTGATTAGCTCCACCTGTGCCTTGTTACTTTGTCTAGTTATCAGTATATATAGTCATATGTAGCCTTCGCTCATTGCTAGTTCATCTTAGTACCTTGTGTCTAAAGTTCCGGCCTTGTTTTTCCGAGTGTGAATGTCTTCCTGTTGTTGTTTTTTATTCCTGCTCGTGCTATTCTGCCTCTGCGTTGCCCTTTTCGGATTTGTTTGCCTCTCCTGACTGTCTACCTGTGTACTGGACATGTTTTTTTGGCAATTAAAGGTGAAGCCGTTTTTTAACCTACTCCACTGTGTCCTGACTCATGCATTTGAGTCCTCTGCCTCGGTGATCAGTTAGAACACACAGTGTTAAGTTTTCAGTCTTCTTGAAGCTCTGTTTTGGTCTCCAACGACTAATGAGGGAAACATTTGGCTGTTTAGCTGCTAAATGCTCCTTTGTATTCACCAGCAACTCACTGACTTTGTCTGTCTGCTGTTTGGTGCTGGTCAGGGGGTGTATACTGTTGCTTTTTAGAGCTGCGAAGCTCTATACTGAACCCCAATTGCTCTCGATGGCTGTTCCATTGGTATGAGTGTATGTGTGAATGCTCCTTGCAGCCTCTTCCATGAATGTATAAAGTGTTGTAAAGTGTATATGGAGACCTCTTTAAACACTGAGTGCACCATACAAATTAAATGGTCTCTCATTGACATGCAGGGAGCTTCGAAGTCAAGCAGAAATCCATGAAGAAATGAGACAAAGCTGATTCTCTTCCATTCAATTCATCACCAGAGAATTAGAGTGTGGACTGAATAGAAAAATGAGAATTAATTAGTACTTTTAACCTTGAAATATATATGAAAAGAGCGGCGCACAAGAATTATTTTTTGAGGAATTTCTTTTTGTTTCTGCACATTATAGAAACACGTTGTTAATGTTATTCCAATGTCAGACGAGACATCTGAGTGTTTAGGAAAATCAAGTTTCTCCAGCTGCTTTATTAGAACACAAAGGAGAGGAAAAACACAACAAAAAAAATAAATAAATTCATCGCTCAATCTGAAAACAGACAATGTGTGAGGACACAAATGAATATTTAAAATGCTGGACAATTCATGAACGCTGGTACAATTATTTAAAAATTCAGATCTTTTCAAATTGGTGAAAACGAAACACACCAAAGGTATTTAAATATAATGAAACTGTGGGTAAATAAGTTCAGATTAAAATCATAACAGAGCAAACATTATACATGACATTATTATGACATCTTTACATTATTATAGGCTGGGAACAGAACAACCACAGAGTGTACAAAATATTACAAACACTCCACAAATATAGATTTTAGCCAAACAGCGAACACTCACAGCTGTAAACTCATATGAACGAGCACAATTATAAAGAGTTAATGGCATCATAGCTCTCACCTGGATTTATTTTAAAAGCATACAGCAGGCACTCCTGTTTTTTGTTTTTTTTGTGTCCAGTAATTGAGGCAAACTGAGCTGAGAGAACAAACACTTTGTGCAGAAAAGGCAACTACAGGGTAAAACTATAACCAGACAAAAGCAAAAATCAGCAAGTGAAATAAAATCACATAAATAAGATAATAAACAACCCTTTCATAGAGTAGACACCTTGCATTTTAGAGATACCACAATCTCTATGCTAAAAGTGTAAAATAGAAATTTTATCAATTTAAAATTGATCTCAGCAATCATAGTATTTACTCTAACGAATTTCATGGCAATCCCTTCAACGATTGTTTGCAACATTTAATTCTGGATAAAGTGACAGACCTACAAACCAACACTGTCATTCGGAGACTCATATTATAGTGTGGCTAAAAACACTATAACCTTAACAATGGCTCTGTTGCATTTAGCTGTGCCTAAGATCCACAGCAGTAATCCAGCACGCTCAATACCAGAGCCTGAGAACTACAGTAATACACCTTCCTGTAATTCAGCCATTACTGACTTTATTTCCACCTGAGTTTGACAAATAAAACCATCCTGCGAGACAAAGGTGATCTTTCTGTGGCTTTCTGAAACTGCTCACAACAAGGGCCGTGGATTATCTTGAGTAACCGGGTCGTGATTTCTGGAAAGAGACATTGCTGTTGAGTTTTTCTAATGTATATTTTTGGCGCCTTTAGCACCACAGGGAAAGTGTCATCTAGTGTTGAGTTATTCAAAATAAGGCACACATCTTTGGGTCGACATCATCTGGTTGATATCTACAAAACATGGCAATTTATACCAAAAATAATAGATAAATAGCACTACAGGTAAGAGGAAAAGTATGTATTTTTATTTTGGGGTAAACTGTCACTTTTACAGTAATAAAGCTTATATAGAGACAGGCAGAGAGTCTTTGGCAGGTTTATTGTCCAAATTGGATTGGGCATTATTCGACGTGGATTCCCAGCAGGCGTGTACTGGTCTGATGCAGAAACAGTTGCTGCTGGTGTGCTCTACTTTGCTTTTGCTTTTGCTCTTGCTGTGAGTTCTCTCCTGAGACAAACTTTTCTTCTTTTGGATACAGCCTCTTTCTTGGAGCTGAATGTGGATGGGATATGGGGTTTGGTGGCCCGTGGCGATGTGGATGCCCACTTGATTTCCTCCCAGCCGAGGCCAGAGAGTAAGGAACAGGCAGCGAAGCTCCTGCTGGAAAGTCTTGTTGAAATAGAAGTAGATGAACGGGTTGTAGATGTGGGAGCTTTTGGCGAAGAGGGCAGGGAACACAAAGCCTTCAGGAGCCATGTACCAGTTCTCCTTGTGGAAAATGAAGAGGAAGGACACAACAGCGTATGGGGCCCAGGCAATCACAAAACCCAGGCTGATGCAGAAAAACATCTGGGGGAGGAAGTAAACAAACACTTAGTATTGCAACTTTAGCTTGTAGTGGACTACAATGCTTCAAATATGGATGTTGCTGCAAAGAAGCTCCAAATTCTAAAACATGAATGCCTCGCACACATCTTCAACCTGGCAGCACAGAAGATCCATGCAATCTAATCTCCCCTTATGTTCCTAAATTTTGGTGTTGAATAATGGCCAGAAGAGTGTTTTTGCAGAATACTATGATGTCACAGTGAAGTTTGACCTGTGACCACAAAAATCTAATCAGTTAGTCATCGGGTCCAAGTAGACATTTGTGCCATATTTGAAAAATTCCCCTCAAGGTGTTCCTGAGATATCGCTTTCACAAGAACAGGATGGACGGACGGACAACCCGAAAACATAATGCCTCCAGCACGGAGGGACAACAAAACATATGTGGTCATGGGGCCTAAAAACATCAATGTTTATGTTTTACTTGCAAATAATCTCTCCTGGTCATGTTAATAATGGCCGCCATCTCAGAACAATGAAAGCATCTGTAAAATTACTTAAAATGAGATGTTTATTTTCAGCAGCAAAGCAGGTAATGTGTTGTTTTACAGCTCTGAGTAGCATCTAAAGCAGAAGCTCTGGGTGTACAAAGGTGTCTATATTCACCACCACAGATTCCTGTCACCTTCACCACCAGGAGTTCCTTTTGACCATTATCTCAATCTTTTGCTACAAAATTCCTAATCCAGGCCTCTCAAAAACATTCCACTTAGTACTGAATAACATTAGCTTGTTACTCCTCTTTCTTAACCAGTAAACGCGTGCAACTGGTGACAATGTGTAAAAAAGAAGCATTACTTGGTTTATTAGGTTAAAAACCAAAAACTATTTGCCAACATCCATTATTTTCAAGTCCTTGCCAAAGGAGTTCACACAATGCTGATTAGGTTGATTACCAGCAGATAAATCTGTACGTATTTTGCAGCATACCAGAGTTTTTATGCCTCCACGCCGGTGATAGTCGTGGCCAGAGGCATTATGTTTTTCGGGTTGTCCATCCATCCCATTCTTGTGAACGCGATATCTCACGAACACCTTGATTGAAATTCTTCAAATTTGGCTCAAACATTCACTTGGACTCAAGGATGAATTGATTAGATTCTGGTGGTCAGAGGTCAAAGGTCAAGGTCACTGTGACCTATTAACCAAATTTTTAGACATAAAACAAGAACTCATGACAAAATTTTACTGTGCTGATTTGTAGAGATCTTCTTTGTTGCTGGGTTGCACATGTGTGTGAAGAATTTAGAGTTTCTTTGCAGCAACATCCATATTTGAAACATTTGTAGACCACCACAAACTCTTTGATTTTGTTGATATTGAGCTTCAGGAGATTGTCGTTGCACCAGGTGACCAACTCTATTAGTCACTACATATATTATGAGTCTGGACAGACATGGATGGAAACTAAAACTTCACTCGTACAAAGAGAGATACAATAATTCTAGTTATACTTTTGTCAGTCTCACTGCCAGAAGGGAGTGGCAAAAGTTCCACATATAAACTCTAAAACAAGACACAAGTTATCGTTTTTAAACTTTGCTCACCACAGAGAGTCGTTTTTCCGTGTATTGCAGGTTGTTGCGGATGCCTCTTGCAGACAGGAGGTAGGAGAAGCGGGACACCTTGTAGATGATCTGACACTGGGACACCACAATTAGGAGGACAGGAACCAGTGTAAAACAGGTGAAGGAGCAGATGACGTAGAAGGCATCCTTGGCTGAGGTATGATAACCCCTCCAGGCGATGGTGCAGGACAGTCCATAAGGCTCAGGGACATACTCGCCCCAGCCAAACAGTGGGAAGCTAGACCACACTGCAGCCACGAGCCAGATGGAACAGCATGCTATCTGGATGTTGGCTCCTTCCAGCCACACAGCTGTAAAGAGGAATGAAACCTGTTAGTTACAGTTCTGGACAATAACCAAAGTATAAATGTGACAATCTCTTGTGAAATTTCAGAGCGAGAGCAAGACTTGTGTTTGTGGTTAAACAAAAAGGATTGTACTCTTTTGCATGAAGGATTATCTCTGTCAGGGATGTTGTCAGACACATAGAGAAACAATCTCAGCCTGTGCACGGCGACAAAAAGTTTTAGTGGACGATTTTGGCGATTGGAGTTCTCCCAAAGGATCAATCGCAGCGATGTCATGGCTGCCAGCTGAGGTGATCTACTGGACCGATTCCAAAACTCTTGGAAAGTATGAATCATTTACACACGAAAATATGTAAGGTTTGAAAATACTGGAATTCCCATTTAATGTGGCCACTTGTGCACATACAGACATGTTCGTCTTTTGTTCAAGCCATTTTAAAAATAGTTCCTGAAGTGACAACGGCTGTGCCCATTTCCCCTGTGCCTCCTGGTGATCCCCTGTCTGTTTCTCTTTATAGTACTTTTGAAAAGGCATTACTGCCACAACAGAGACTCGCCATTACACTGGCTTTACTTTTCTACACTGAACCAAACAACACCATCAAAATTTGGCCCCAGTGTGTGATTTTAGATAGCACACTGGCGTGCAAGAGGTGTGACATGTAACACAACCGTGTATGTAGCAGCATATGTCCCGTCCTGCTGCCTCATCTCGTCATTGATTTGGCTGTGATACTACCTCCACGGTGTGTATAGTGCTGCAACAAGACCTCACAATCTCTGTGAACCTCAGTGTTTACCTGCTGCCTTAAAGCTTGCATCACATTTAGTGGAGCAGCTCATGTATGAGCTTTAGAACTTGTGCACCCACTTCAGACACAATGTTTTTTAGCTCAGCGGCTGCAGAGAAGATTCACCTTTTTAAAAAATGGGTGTAAAGAAATGTTATATGCAGATGACCTTAAGAATAAAAGCCTTTTATATGCCGTGTCCTCTCATCAATTTAACACTGCATCTCTTCTAGCACCAAGTCCCCAAACTAATCATCAGCTGCCCTCACCATAAACCAGGCTGTAGCACGTCTTCAGGTAGCGGATGATGCTGATGGCGGTGATGGTGAACATGCTGCACAGGCCAAAGATGAAGCAGCCAAGTCCGTAGTACACACACGTGATGTTTTCTCCCAGCCAGGCATGGTGAAAGGAGGACATGATGGAGAGCGGGTAGAAGCAGATGCAGCAGAGGAAGTCGACCACGGCCAGGTTGACGCACAGCAGCTCCGAGCCCACCATCTTCTTCCTCCTGCGATAACAGATGACCAGAACCAGCCCATTGCCCAGAACCGAGAGCAGAACTAGACAGCAGGAGTGAAGACAGACGGAAAAGATTGTCTTGGTTTCAACTTTGTTTTGACTGAACAGCCTGCAGGTTGTTATTCATCTTAAACAACCCATAATAAACCCAATTTACATTACCTCAGAGACAAGCTGCTGAACTTAGCAGAGCATTTAGCTGCTAAAGAGCCAGATATTTACCTCATGAGTTCATGGAGACAAAAAAAACAGAGCTTTAAGGAGAGGCAATATTTGACTTCATGTGCTGGATGTGAAAAGTTGGCATCAATATATTTAGTCGCTGTTTTCATAGCACTTTGTCACATTTTGCTTTCATCAGTAAATCAACTTGGCTTTTAAAAACAGGAGGATGGTAGAAAAATAAAAGGAATATTATTTAAGGGTAATAACAGATAAGCAAACTCAAAAAGAAAATTAAGATTTGGTCTTGCACACACAAGAATATATGTTCATCTACTCAAACAATAAAAGATCATTTTGGTGACAATTATTGCGATACTGGAAAATTAACCTCTTACCAGGTGTATCACAGACAGCAACACAGACATTCACCCCTCAGCTTAATAACTGTCTAATTATTCCTACTCAAGTGTAATTAACATGACTAATTAGTGCATGGCCATAAACCCTCATCAATCTGATTTCCATTAAATTTAAAAAGTCAAGCCATGTGCCAAGAGGTCATTTATCTGTTGAACGATTAAAAAAAAAAAAAAATCCAGCTGTGCTTGTTTTTCACTGCACATCAGGATCCATCATTTTCTGTTATTGAAATA
Organism: Hollardia meadi; assembly: GCA_037974645.1. Lineage (NCBI taxonomy): Eukaryota > Metazoa > Chordata > Actinopteri > Tetraodontiformes > Triacanthodidae > Hollardia > Hollardia meadi. The sequence goes on from JBBPCS010000238.1 coordinate 9,361,372, forward strand.
ACAAATTTGAAGGATTATGCAGTCTCGGTTAGAGGGATTTGCTCTCTGCTTAGTCTTGCTTTACTGAGCATAAGTGGGCATGAAATCAGTTTGTTGGACTCAGTAAAACTACACAATTCTTATATTGTTTATTATAAGAATAATTCTGATTTCTTTGTCAAGATAAAAAATATATATAACAATATTTCTATATTTTTCTGTTCAGGTTTATGGGGCAAGAAGCTGGTCCAGAACAGTCTTTCAATTGTTTTTGAGACAGAAATATAAATAGAGCAGAAAAGTGCACATACCGACTGAGAGGATGGTCAGTCCCACACATATGTCAGCAGCGGGGGTCAGTTTGGAAGTGAACACAGACATGGTCCGGTTGTCATCAGAGGAGTTCAGAGGCATTGGGTTGAGCTTCTTTCTGATGTTGTTGCAGGTAAAAAATCCTTCAAGTGTCGCATATAGCGAGGTGTGTGCAGGGAGCCTGTCTTTTATACAGGCGGATGTGTCGCCATGGTAACTTAAGGCATGAATTAAAATCCTCCCATAAAAGCATGGAGGCACGTGTGATCTGGTGCAGAAGGGTCAACTGAACTCTCTGGGGGGAAGGTGTGGCTTCTCCTCCTCCGGTATGCATGAAGTCCCAGAGGGGATGTCTGATCTGATCTCACTGACAGCCTGTCTGACGAGGAAAAATCAGGGTTCGTATGTACAGTTAAGGTACACCTTAATTCCCTTGTTGACATATTCCCTTGTTGTGGCAGGAGAAGCACAGGTGGAGCAAATAACATGAATTGCTCTGTTACAGGTATCACTGAAAGACAATGCAACAGCTGCAAACTACTTAAGCCTGTGAGTGACAATTTGAGTAGCTTCACACTGTCCTAAAATCACGCCCCCTGTTGAAATGTGCATGTTGACAAGCCCATTGAAATTATACATCCTTTAATGACACTTCTGTCATTAAATAAGCTCTGACGATTGTTCTGTCAATAAACGAGCTGTCATTCTTCAGTATAATTTGTCTGTTCTAACAAACAGCTTTTAGCTGATGTTTCTAAAGAGCATTAATTACCAGTATTGGCTTGTATTGATTTATTGATTGTTTCCTGTTTACATGTGATTACATGACACAATGTAAGTTGTAATATGAGTTATCAAGTGACTTGCATCTATACTATACACCATACTGTCCTTTACTTTTATACTCTACTATGCTGTCCTGTACTATAGTAGAAAATATATGATATACTGTACTCTAGTTATTAGTAAAAAATTTCCCACTGTGACATGTCAGAATGACTGCTGTTCTATTACTAGTAATACAATACTGCACTTCAATCAGGGGTGTAGTGGGGGGTGGGGGGGTGGCTTTATGGGGCTCAAGCCCAGAATCTTTTTATTTTTTAGGTTTTTATAATAACTTTTTGTCATTTCCCCTCAGTCTCGCTGACTAGACCTTGGCAGATCAATGGAGCAAAAGTTCTATTATTGGGGAAATATCACCATCTATAGGTCCGCCCTAACATTGTCATTGGGTCATTGTCAAGGTTTGTCATTTTCCAATGATGGAAGGATACACAGAACAAAGGAATGAAAGAGAAAGTGAAGAATTTTTCTTAAATAGGCTGTTTTCTACTGTTTATTTCAAGTCGTATTAGATTTAAATTCACTGTGATGAGAAAATATTCTGTTTAAAGAGTTACAATAACTTTGATCACTGGTAGCTTTAATTTCTTATCTGCAGATCTTTATAAATTGTAATTTTATGCCTCTTCGCAGAAATGATGTTGCATTGCACTGCAGTTTAATGTGTTGGACGGCACCACACGATAAAATTAGCTCTGGTAATAGAGACTAAAGTGATCTCCTATATTCTTTTTGAATCACTGTTGGATAAGGTTTGCAACATCTGGCTCCACCCCTGACTTCAATATTACTATACACTATACTATACTATACACTGTCCATAATTCTATCTGACATCTCCCTGCCATCCTTGGGGGCTTGCATCTGATGACCACCGTGATGTAAAACAAAAAAAGACACCGGTGTTCATGCTTTTCGTAGAAAGATAAAGTCAGCTTTATTTGATGGTGAAACCTAAATAAAATCTGCGATTACAAAACAGGTTCCTCACGCATTTTCTATTTCATGTCACAGAGGTTGGAATGCAGTATTGACAGAAAGGCATCAGAAGAGACTGGACTGATACAAAATACGGACGCAAGAGAAAGAAAGCAGACACTCGGGACCCGGAGGGAACACCAATCAATAAAAAAAAGAAGCTGTTCCTGGGATTGATGGCAGTCAGATTAAGTTTATGAACACATTTATCAACTCCCCAATGTCAGAAACCGGACAATAAAAGCAAATGTGAGCTTCTAATAAAGTCATAACAAATCCTGTGGGATTTTCTGTTAATTCTCTTGACGTCACAACTTCATAATGAGGCTTGTTTGGATATGAAAACCTACAATACACAAACTCAGGGTCTTGTGCATAGTAAAACATCAGAAGAGCAGTAAGACAAGTAGAAACCCTGTCCTGTATTTTACTAAATAGTTTTCATAATTATTTATTACACATTGGTTAAAGGTCAGGGTAAGATCATGATATTGGTCAAATGCTAATAACAAACCTTAAATCTCAAGTCACTGCTGATTTGTTTTGTATTAAAACAGACTATGATCTTTCCCTGACTTTAACCTGCCAGTGCCTTGAAACCACCATAAAAAAGTGGAATAAAGTTATCGTGTCTAAGCGGATAGAGTGTTGTGAACTCGGCCATTTTGAAGAAAAATACATGTTGTCAGTGAACGTTTTAGTGCTATTTTCCTTATCAACATATTTGCGACTTGCCACATACAATAATTAACATTTTTTTCATTATGTTAATAGAAAGTGTAACTCTGTTGGCTGTTGCTGATAAATGTAATTTCTCAGAGACGAGGCTGGACAAGTGTAAAGTCTTTGCTTTTCAACTCTGCCAAGAGAACCATTGATGTTCCTAAGCACTGACTGCACTTTCCTTGACCTCAGAACTAATGTACTGTACATAAAACCTTAAATTGAGTGGCATTTCCCTTTAAGTAGCCTCCAAACTAACATATACACACAAACAAATATACACCCAAGCGCATCCTGCATTCAATTAAAATCCATATGAAAAATGAAACATTCAGAAATATTTGCCATCTATAGTATTGTAGTATTGTATTTTATCTCTTAAATCTACATTTTTTTAAGGCATAGCTCCAACATTTTGGGAAATGTTCCTCTTTGCGTTCTTTCAGAGAGTTTGATGAGAAGATCGATACCACTCTCATGTCTGTATGGTAAATATGAAGTCAGCAGCCAGTAAGCTTAGCTTAGCATAAAGACTGGAGACATTTGTTGAATTCAGAAATAGTCGAGTTCATATGCTTTCAATTGATAAAATTTGTTAATTTCATATATACTGTATACACTATATGTTAAATACACATACAGTACACAGTATATTGTATGTCCATGTATTTCTCAGACAAATATGCTTACAGTTGTGATAAGTCATCATGCACGAACAATGCTATTCTTTACTTAAAAATTTGGAATTACGAAACGCCTAAAAAAAATGTTTTAAATATGCTGCTTATCTACATTTCCTGGTTCTAAAATCTGGCCCAATTGAAGTTGTAGTTGCATAGCCCTGATGTGATGTTTTAGAGCTGCTGTTGGGTGGCTTCCGTAACCTTTAGCTAGGATTAGGACCGAAAGCAGAACAGGGGAGTGCGTTGCTAAGGTCATGTTGTTCAGGGTGAGCCAATGAAATACAATCCAGGAATAATGTGTTTAAAAGTTTATTTGGCGCCAAAACACTGCACAGCGGTTTGTAATACCCACAGACAGGATTTTACATCTCTGAAAAGTTTTAAAAAAAAAAAAAAAAAAAAAAAGGATAATCTATATCTTTGGTCACAATAATCGCAAAGTAATCTCTCAGGAATGTATGCTTTCATGTACGAGCGTGGCCAACGAGCATGATGCACGATGACTCGTGTCGTGTTGCAGCAAAAGTTGCCGCATTCAACTATGAAATACATTTTATACGCATTTTTTCCACGTTGGGCTCAAGTTGGGCTGAACGCGGGTTGAAGCAGAGCTAGGCTAGCCGTTTACCCCCGTTTTCAGTCTCTATGCTAAGCTAAGCAGCTGCTGGCTATAACTTCATATTTACTGTACATGACATGAGAGTGGTATGGATGGTCACATAGAAAGCAGATTTTTTTTCTTTCTCAAAACATCAAACCATTCATTTAAATCCAGTCAGGCTGAAAAAAAAGTTTAATTATTTGTAAGCCTTGTTCTCGATACTTTAGTGTACATGATCTTTTAAAAAATGCAGGTGTTGTTACAACTCGTAGATTCACGTTTTCACCCAGATAAAAAATACATTTACCAACACCTGAAACATAAAATTAATCTCCCAAATGTGACTTTTGCTGTCCCAACTAGAGTCACTTCCAGACATATCAGTCCATATCTGGGATTATTCATCTTTAGGAGTTTTCTTTTTTGGCCATTCTCTACCTCCGTCCTCTAGCTTCTTCTGCTCCTGGTAACAGCCCTTTTCTTTACCTTAATGGACACTAAATGTCTAATTATGGACCTGGTCCCATATGCCACAAATACTCCAAAAGTCCACAGTTCCCTTCTTCCTTAAGTTTACACTCAAGTGTTGGCAGCAACAGGGAAGAGCACATTTAAAAAAGAGAGACACATTTAAATAGCTATTCAGCTTTTCTAAGTGCAGCACAATCGGAAACATTGAATTCAAGTCATTTATATTTTCTCCCCACCCGCGTATCATACAATGAATATAACCAAAAACAAATTATTTTCAGGTAAGAAACTAAATGTGAAAGGATACATCTTTGATCAGACAAATAAACAATATATCTGGCAGCCACACTGTAACATCCAAAAATAGTCTCGAGTTGAAATATATAATTTTTTTTTTTCCTGCCAAAGAAATGCTGGAGTTCTGAGTCACTCTAACTAGCTTTAATATACTGTTGAGGTGTAATTTGTGTTTTTCTGTCTCCGTTAATCTTCAGTGAAACTGATGTCCGGTGTCATTTGGCACATGGGGTGCTCTCACTGGCTGCCACACTGTCTTCAGGATCGTTGTCATCTGTGGTGACAGCAGCAGCATCAAGGCTCTTCTCCTGGGTGTCATTGTTATTATTATTACTGTTGTTGTTGTTGTTGTTGTTGTTCTGGACACTCAAGAGCCCGTGGCTGTTGTTCTGGACGAGAGTGGTGTTGCTGAGCCTCAACTCCTCCAGCGTCTTCCACAGCTCGTCCCTCTCCTGCTCCTTCTTCTTCTCCCTGACAAGATGACATTTTCAGACTTCTGTTTAGGTTTGCATTCAGAAATAACCAGCAGCAACCAAAATATAAATAGTAAAAAAAATGTCCCAATTAAAAGTACAAGTTGCAACATTTTCTTCAAACTTGGCAAGTCCCAGTAACTGCAGACTGGAATAGTTCCTACAGAAACGGCTCACAACAAGGTCTGAGGATTATCTTGAGTAACCGGGTCATGATTTCTGCAAAGAGACATTGCTGTTTAGTTTTTCAAATGCATTTATAAGTGAAAGTGCCATTTTATTGCCATTGCCATTATATTAGAGAGAAGGCAGACATCTTTACAGACAATATCTTCAAAACTCTTCAACTCACACCAAAATAATCTATTGTAGCGGGATTCTGACGTACCATGTGAAAAGAGCTCATACTGAGATCCTCGCAAAGACAAGTGGACCTGTGAAGAGTTAGACACAGAGCAGTACCTTGAATCTATTTTAGCCCTTTTATTCACCGTCTTCTGTAAAGCCCTCACTAGATTTCTATGGACATCGCCATATGTAAAACAAAGCAGTCTGTACTCTGTATCCAAACTGTAGACGCTGCAACTAAAAAGCAATGGGCAAACTTGGCGAGGAAAGCCTCCTCCAAACTGCAGTCCACTGATGCTCAGTCTCGGGGAGTAAAATCATGCCATGACCAGGGGAAAATGTGGAGAGCATCTTAATTTGAATCATGTGGGAACTATTTAACAAGATTGCTCTGATAAAGCCTATCAGATTTAAAAGTCACAGTTACATGTAGGAACATGTATCCTGGCTTTAACTGTCACTTTATACTAGCTACCAAAAGGATCAATTTAATTGAACTGATTTCAGCTTTCTACTTGCAATCATAAAAAAAAAATGCTGTTATCTTGACAAAGTTTTGTTTTTTATGTTTTAATCTTTATTCTTGCTTCTCTTTGCTTTCTTGATCAAGATAACAGCATTAAATATTAGCTGCATTGCAGCAGTGACTCAGGACCATGGTATTTTGAGGAGGAAGAGGAGGAAGATGATAAAAGGAGGAGGATAAAGACAAATGAGAAAGACAGGAGGATCCATCAGCAGAACTGTCTGGACCAAGATGATCACTAAACCCTGAAGTCATGTCTCTAATTCACACAGCACAATGCCTGATTTTCATTTTGCATCACCCGGGTCTTGAACTCACAACCTTTGCCACCAACAGCACATCGTGATCATGTTGAGGTGCTTTGAGCTGGCAGGAATTAGATTCATATTGAGACAAATTTATTGATCCCAAGACTGGAAATTCATTTTCAGCTTATCCAGTCTTTATACAAGCAGCAGAATAGCCCAGACCATAATAATTTCAAACTTATTAAATGACAAAATTCTTTGAAATCATGTGTCTCTAATCCAGTGTTTCTCAGTCCTCGTCCTGGGGACCTCCTGTCCTGCATGTTTTAGATGTTTCTCTGCTCCAACACACCTGATTCAAATTAAATTAGCATGAATTTGCTCACGTGATTCTCTAAATTTGGGCATGTGTACCTGAAACTGAAAAAGTCAGATCGAGGAATACCCATTATTGATCACCATCTCAGGCTGTACTTCAATCTTTTTACTTATCTTACCCAGTAATGTGGGTAGTTTCTTTTCCATTTCCCCCATGCCAGTGAGAATACTTCTAGTCTTAGCCTACTCAACCCTGAAGCCTGATTTCTGGTGTCACTTCTGGTGAAGTGCCGCTCAACACTTTCCCACACCTGGAGAAGTTGGTTATGTCGCGGACATTGTCATATTCTGTCGGGGCAATGTGACTGAGTAGTGTTACGCACGATGGAGATGGAAATGGTTTTAAATCCCCACCAACTCCGACCTGCATTCACACATTAAGACATTTACTGAACCAAACTATTTTTGATTTGAGCTTGAGTGTTTCTTTTTATCGATTAATTAATTTCTATTTCTCAGCAACTGAGGGGAACCTGCCACTCACAGACACAGCTCATAAGTTAAAAACATATATACAGTGGGACATTTGTGGGATTTAATCAGTTGTACAGATCTCTGAAGCATATATTGAAAGCAACGTGTTGAGTGATCTACTATAAATCAGCCTTAACACATGTACTTTAAGTTGACCACTCTATGTAAGACTACCCCCCAACAGAGCAGTGTGTGTGTGTCATGGTCCACACTATGAATCTTATGAAGTCTTTCCCTTATCTCAAGAAACCTGCCTTTTGTTTTCTTGTGCACGCTTTGTTTACTTAAGATCATAATGATTAACTCCTAATCTTGAGCATTAAAAAATAAATGCATTGTGGCTGTTCTTGACTCTCACAAAAATCAGTTAAATTACACTGGCAATTCGTAATTATATACATAATAATGAAAAACATGGGACACGTTTTTAGATATTAAAGGTCCACAATTCATGTTGCTTTGTCACAGCAAGAACCTCTTCTATCTGTCCATCCAGACATTTACATCTGGTCTCCAAGGTGAATGCAAGTGAAAATATTACACTGTCTGCTAGAAAACCAGGAGTATATTTCTTGATCGAAAGAACATGACATCAGGGACTATTAATGTAACTGCCCCAGTAGGTGACACATGATGAGACAAGAGAGTGTTCAATCTAATTTACGGTCTATGTTTCATATTCTACAAACATCTGTTACTCACCGTTGCCTGTCTGCTTTATAGGAGGAAGTCAACTCATCAAACAGTGTGCAGTTCATCTCCATCAATGTCTTCAGCACGTTGTAGACCAGAGCGACGATTGTCCTGCAACACAGCAGAGATGCTCTGGCATCAGTAACGCGACGAGGAGACACAAACACTGATGTGCTCAGGAGATTCACTCGCCTAAATTAACCCTAAACAAAAACCCAGAATTTCCGATGACTACTTCCAATAAAAACTATTGACAGAATGTTTTTGTGGGCTGTCCAAAGTAAAGAAGATGATTGTGCCGGGAAAACATCAGCAGCAGTTGTAAATGACACCTAAAGAGATGCTCAGCACAGGGACAAACCCAGCACAATCTAACCCTTGGTTGCATCTAAAAACACTTATAAACATATTATAAATGTTTATGCAAACTGTCATTAATTATGCTGAAAGAAGCAGATGTATTCATGTCAACAGGCAGCAATTATTTTCAAATAACACATTAATTAATATGACTTCTGCATTTCTGCATATTATGAAATTATTAAGAAAATCAGTTATTCCTAAGTAATACAGAAAATGTCTGCAGAGGTTTATATTACTTTTAATGACGTGTGAGACACCTTGAGCTCAGATTGTCGAACACGACAGGTTTGAGTACTTGGAGTTACCAGTGTAATTTAGCCATGCATTAATGTATGTGAATGATTATTCACTCTCTAGACTGGAGTACTCACGGATTCCAGTGCTCTTTGGAGATTCTGTACAGGCTACCGAACATAATGGGAAGGATCTTGTCGATATTCTCCTCGATGAGGCTGAGAATGTACTCGTTGTTCCAGAAGTACAGTGCTCGCTCTGCGACCTGTGAGGACACGAGGCTGGTTAATAACAGACTTTGATTTTCTACTGAATTCACTTCAGTCATGAAAAAGGAAACAAAAGCCCCTTTCCAGACATGAATCTACTAGAGATGTCATGTCTGAATAAGTTCTCGAGTCACTCGAGGGCAGTGGCGGCTCCTGACAAATTTCTCAGGGGGGCAATTGTTGTGATGATGGCTGAGGTGACCCGTTCAATGGGTGAATTTGAATTATTTTGGC